>JAJEJH010000264.1:0-305157 GCA_026122585.1 Anacardium occidentale
CCCAAGACGGCTTTCAGGATGAGGTATGGCCACTATGAGTTTGTAGTGATGCTTTTTGGGTTGACGAATGCTCATGCAGTGTTTATGGATTTGATGAACCGAGTCTTCCAAGACTGTCTAGATAGATTCGTTGTTGTCTTTATTGACGACATCTTGGTTTACTCGAAGAGTGTAGAAGAGCATGAAGAGCATCTAAGGTTTGTACTTCAGAGATTGAGAGATCGTCAGCTTTATGCCAAGTTCAGCAAATGTGAATTCTGGTTGAGCAGTGTAGCATTTCTCGGGCATGTAGTCTCAGCAGCCGGTATTTCAGTCGATCCAAGCAAGATAGAAGTTATTCTGAGTTAGCCGAGACCAAGGACACCTAAGGAGGTTAGGAGTTTTCTTAGGTTAGCTGGATACTACCACAGATTCATCGAGGGTTTTTCCAACATAGCGAGGCCATTGACAACTTTGACTCGGAGAGAGATTCCTTTTGTGTGGACCGAGGTCTGCGAGGAGAGATTTCAGGAATTGAAGCAGAGATTGACTAGCGCTCCAGTGTTGGCATTACCTCAGGAGGGTGTCGACTACGAGGTTTGTTCATATGCGTCCCATCAGGGGATTAGAGCAGTTTTGATGCAGCAAGGTAGGGTAATTGCCTATGCCTCTAGGCAATTAAAGGATTATGAGTTGAGATACCCTACGCATGATTTAGAGTTGGCTGCAGTAGTTTTCGCTTTGAAGATCTGGAGACATTACCTGTATAGTGTCAGATGCTGCATTTATTCAGATCATCAGAGTCTCAAGTTATTTCTTCACCAGAAAGAATTGAACATGAAACAGAGGAGATGGTTAGAGCTAGTAAAAGATTATGATTGCGAGATTCGCTATCATCCGGGCAAAGCTAATGTAATAGCTGATGCCCTGAGCAGGAGAGTAGCTCTATCCATGATTTCAGTGCAGAGTCAGTTGCAGCATGAGATCGCCAGAGAGGATATTGAGATTGTGACAGCTGGTTTCTCCAGGCTTCAGTTAGTGTCCACGTTGTATGATGACATTAGGGCTGGTCAGATGTCAGATGTATAGGTTCAGAGTATGATTCAGAGGGTTTATGAGGGCACAGCGCCAGACTTTGAGATCAGAGACGGGATTCTGAGATTCAGAGACAGGATTTGTGTGTCAGAGGACACAGACTTGAGACAGAGAATCTTGTCTGAGGCTCACAGTACAGCTTATTCAGCGCATCCCGGTAGTACCAAGATATACCAAGATCTCAAGAGAGGGTTTTGGTGGTCTGGTATGAAGAAAGATATCTCAGAGTTCATCGCTAGATGTTTGACTTGTCAGCAAGTCAAAGCAGAGCATCAGAGACCTTCTGGGTTGCTTCAACCATTGAGGATTCCTGAATGGAAATGGGAGAGTATCTCCATGGATTTCATTTCAGGACTTCCCAGAGTTCAGCGTGGGTATAGCAGTATTTGGGTCATAGTTGATAGATTAACCAAGTCAGCTCACTTCTTGTCGATCAGAGAGGGTATGAGCACAGATCAGTTGGGCCGTTTGTATGTCAGAGAGGTGGTCAGATTAGAGATCCAGAGGCCTCCAGAGATAGAGGTTAAGCTTCTATGGCGTGAGGTAAATGTTTTCCTTACCTCTTTCGCTGAGTTCAGACTATGATTGACTGTTTCCAGCTTATGAGAACTTGATGTGTGCTTGTTTGAGATATTTCCAGCATGTTTGAGCTGTGTTATGATGAATGATAGCATGATTGAGTGGTTTTCCATGAGTTACATGCGTATATACTGTTTTTCAGATGATATATGCTTTATGTATGATATATGGTGTGTTTGAGATGTTGAAATGATGAATATTTACGTGCTAGCAGCAGTAGAAGATGTGTATGTTTGATGTTTGAGGTGTGGATGAGTTGGTGTGGGAATTTCTAGATTTCCAGACACTATCTGCAGAATTTGGGTCGAGCACACGACCGTGCGTCCCTGATGCACGCCCGTGTGGCCTCATTTCTGCATGAGACACGGCCGTGTAGGCTGGCTGTATGCTTGTAGAAACCCAGACACACACCCGTGTGCTTTCCCCTAATTCCACACGCCCGTGTATGCGAGACACGGGAAGGAGAAGAATGCAGCCACACGCCCATGCAGTGCCATACACGCCCGTGAGCCTCAGTTTGCATGCCCGTGTGCCTTGCCAGATTTTCATGAAAATTTTCCAGAACCATGCACGCCCAGGGACACGGCCAACACACGGTCCCGTGTGCTTTGCCGTACGCCCGTGCATACCAGAACACACGCCCGTGCACCTTCAGAAAATCAGAAAAATATATTAAAAGAGAATTAAGCCACTCTAAGCTATTTCTAAGCACACAAAACTCAGAATTAACATCAGAAAACAGTATATCATGCATGATTATCAGTATTTAGCACGGCATGCCATATCAGAGGTTTTCAGACTAGATCTACGGATCCAACAGCATGATTTTCATATATACATATATGATTTTTCATATATCAGGTAGGGGTGGATACGAGAGGGCACCTGTGAGTTCGCACACCCGCTAAAGAGGGAAACCAGCGTCCGCTAGAGAGGACGTGGTCACTGACCAAGCTCGATAGAGAGTACTAGTTGTGCATCAGTAGATTCAGTAGGACTTTGAACTCACACGGCCAGGGTGTCGAATCCTTGTATTCATCAGTCTGGCCAGCATAGCAGATTTTCAGATATTTACAGTACTTTCTGATACAGATTTTAGATATATTATACGTATATGTTCAGGATCTTCGGATCACAGTTTTATTATCAGAAAGAGTTTTCAGAAAAGACAGTTTTTCAGAAAAACAAGCCTGAGGGCAAGTTTTTACAGTTTTCAGCATACATGACATCAGCATATACATTTCATTGTCATATACAGCATCTCAATGAGAAACAAATGAGAAACAGAACAGTAATAGAACAGAACATAGTAGAAATATAACAGAATTCAGTAAGAAATAATTCAAAAAATGGATATACTTCGGTATATCAAGAGAATCAGAATAAGGAAACTGTTCAACAGTATAGTAGAATTTCTTACGTGACGAGTCACGTAGTCAGTTGTTTGACCTGCGAGTGTTTTGAGTTTGGAAACGCTTGCTGAGTGACTTTTTCACTCACTCCCTTTTCTGTTTCCTTTTTGCAGGTCAATGATTTGTGGCTGAGCTGGAGCGAGACCGCTGCGAGATTTTGGGGATCTGGCTCGGCGCAGCAAATAGCATGTTGGCTTGCATGCTTTTATTTTCTCATGTATATATGTGTGTGTATTATACTTTTATATACACTGTATGACTAGTATATTTCTATACATGAGCAACTTGGGTTTCCACGCTTACATTTCAGTATATTTGAATACTGAATTATATTTACAGTTTCTTTTCTAAAGAAATTTTTCAGGCAACAGTTCTTTTACTGTAGTGGTCCCCGTTTCAGGGATATTTTCATTATATACAGTATATTTCTGCAGCGTACAGTAACCTGGGGCGAGGGTCGCTACAAGAATAAACTTGTTAAATAATCTTTGTAGATTATGAAGGAAGATAAGGTAGTAAAAAAAGAAAATGATAGAGAGCTAGTTAGAAGGATCTAAATAATTTATACTGTGTTGTATATGTATACCTATGTACGTAATTATGGTAAGACATGAGTTAGAATCTAGATATCGAGATCCTTTGAAAGAAACTTATAAAGTAAGAAATAACATAAGTAAAAATATAAAGAGTTTAACAGAGACCTTAGAAAACTCAAAAGCACTCTAGATTTCAGAGTTTAAGAAAGAGAGTAGGATAATGAATATCAGAAAGAGAACCCAGAGAGTTGAGTTATATAAGCATGGATCCTTTTCATGCTAAGTCATATATGTATACTCATATACGTAATTATGATGAGGTATGAAGCAAAGTGTAAACAATTAGCTAAGTTAGATTAGAAGAAGCTATTAGGCTACTAGAAACTTAGTTAAGTTTTCTCCAATTAGTAGCTAGCCAATTAAGTTATAAAGCTTAGAGTCTACCTAAGGGTAAAGTTAAGAGATAATTATTGAGTGACTTATCACTCATTCCCCTCAGTTTCCTTTTCTTGCAGGTTAATGATTTGGGGAGCTAAACTAGAGCGTGAGATGGCTAAAGAGTAGGATACAATTGAGTGGGTTTTTGCCTGAGCTTTTAAATATATATATATATATATATATATATATATATATATATATATATATATATACATATTTAGTTTTCAGCAGATTGTATGCTGTCTCGCATGCTTTGTATTGCTCGTACATGAGATGTACAGTTTCACATATATGTGTTTTCAAATATTAGTATTATATAATATTATAATATGAGTTTTCTCAAAATACGATACGGTGGGAATTGATAGTCTATCACATTAAAATTATAACTTCCGCAAAGTGCATGGTTTTCAAAGAAGCAGTTGTCTTGTAGGGATTCCTTTTATATGTTAAAAAAAGATACTATAATTGTAACATCTCAGGGTTAGTTTGGTCTTTTAGGCTTTCTAATCTGGGGTTAGAATGAGATTTTTGAGTATTCTAGGGTTGTGAGAAAGTTTTGGGGTGAAATGGAGGTTTTTATAGAGTTTGGTGGCTTATGTATGGATCCGATTGGGTGGATTTGCATGCGAGCGCGGGAAAATGGCATTTTTGTAATTTTTCTACCATGTACGACTGTACATGAGAGGTGTACGCCCATGCATGCGATAAGTTCTAGTTGTGTTGGTTTTAAGTCGCGCTTATCCATTTCCAAACCCATTTTCACCCAAAGTTTTCCTTTCAATTTCAGAGAACCTCAACCCTAGGAGGGAAGAGCAGCTTCCAGGACCATCCAATCCAGCTTGAGTCTTCGAATTTCTTGAGAGAGAAAGTATGTCAAGAGGTAGGCGCTTCTCACATCTTTCCCTTGTGTTTTTAGTATGTTTGATGCTTGTTTGATGCATGAAATTTGCTTCCAGCATGCTTATGATGTTTCTTGTGTGCTTGATGCCATGAGAATGATTATGATGATGATTTTATGTTTATATGCATGTTATGTGTGAGAATATATATGTTTATATATGTTTTGAGATGGGTTGGATGATGTGCTTATGATTTGAAGTTGTGAAAAGTGTTATTATGCTTATTTGAAGTGTTTTGCATGTGGGAAATGTTTAATTTGAGTTTGAGATGAGAATTAGTCGGAATCGAGTTGATTCCAAGCGGTCATGGAAGTGCAGAGCAGGATGTACGCCCGTGCACCCGTTGTGTATGCCCGTACGTAATACCTTTTCTGTATGGTCACGGTCGTGTTCACGTAGCCGTACATAACCTAATTTGAAGGGTCACGCCCGTGCATTGCTTATATACGCCCGTGCACCAAGAGAAAATGAGATAAATGCTTGAAATTCCAGAACCAAGTACGACCACATGCATGACTTACTCACGGTCCCGTGCACGTTCACGCACACCCGTACACTAGACACGTAAGCCCGTACGTAAGGCAGAAATGAGAAAAACAAGCTTAAAATGAGAAATGTGCACAGTAAATTTTATCCAAGTGATAGAAAACAGTAAAATGAGCTCAAATAAGAATACATTATGCATCATACGTACAGCATAGCATGGCATGCCATACAGTATTTTCAGAAATGGATCCAAGGATCCGAATTCATATTTTCAGTTGAAAAACATAGATTCCAGGGGTGAATACAAGGGGGCACTTGTGAGTTTCAGCACCCGTTGCACCAGGATCTATATGCTCATTACTAGCCCTATGTATTGGCATGTGTCGGGTTACTCAGCTAGCAAATTTAGGTTTCCTGATCCCAAGATCAGATGTAGTATAGCACGAGGTGCTCAGTTCAGATCAGTTTCCAGGCCCAAGCCTAAGGGCATCACGTGTCTCATACAGTTTATGACGCGTGTTTGCGAGGAAACTCACGTGGCCAGAGTGTCGAATCCCTGTATTCATCAGTCTGTGTAGCACAGTTTTCAGTATAGCATGGTACCCCAGGGTACACAATTTTCAGCACAACTTTTAGATAAAGTTTTATATGATTTTCAGATATGGGATCCCAAGATCCAACAGCATAGTTTTCAATGAACAGTTTTCAGAAAACTATTTTCAGTATACAGGCCCAGGCTTAGTTATGATTTCAGCATGTTATCATATCATGTCATTATTATATGACACATCAGCATATCATTCAGAGAATGATAAGACAGTAAGAAATAGTAAATGAATAGAACATGAAACAACATGTAAAAGACACGAACAGCAGAATATCAGAACATGAAAAGTCACGTAATGACACGTGAACTTCAGAAAACAGTAACAGATCAGAACAGTAAGATAATGATCAGCAGTAACAGAGATTAGTGAGTCAAGTTTGACCTTTCGGATTACTCTTCACTCTTGGTTATTTACGTATACTCATATACGTATTTTACAATCCGGTATGAGGTAGTATCCGATCAGTGAAGATGTGAATGCCAGATTAAGTCTGTTTTGTGTGAGATGAGGTGGCAATCTTTCGAGAAGGATTGGTTTAGGGTCAGAGATAGGAAGTGCTTACTGGGTGATTTTATCACTCACTCCCTACTTTCCTTCCTTTTACAGGTAAGTGTTGGGGGCTGGGAGGAGATGTTGGCTACCGTCTGGATCCAGTTTGCATCATTTTGCTTCAGTTTTATTTGTATGCACACGAATATGTTTTATTCCGCGAATATTTTTATATAATACAGTCTTCATTTGGGCATGTATATGTTTATGTATACATTATTACCACAGGTTTATCCGCTACGATATGTCAGTTCAGCTTAGGCATTTCTATTGGGTATTATTGACCTTATTTTCCTTATTTATTTGTTATTATATTATTTAAAGCAGTGAACAGTAATACCCTTCTGAGGTGTCCTACAATAATGATATATATTTAACATATGTTTATACAATATAACAACACAGTGACATATAACAGAGTTTACTGCATCCTTTGTTTTAAAATGTTTGGGACATTATGATCATTTTACTATTAGTTGACACTAGCTTTTCTCTTAACAAATTTTATTATAGCCAAACAACAAATTCCCACCCAAGGTTTCCTTAAATGACAAAATCTCGTCCATGAAAGTTAAAAAAGCCAAGTATCCACCATTTTTTGTAAAAAGACCAAAATACCCTTTATAAAATTCAATAATATTAATATTAAAATATAATTTAATATTAAAATAAAATAATATTTAAAAAAATAATAAATATTTAAAAAAATAGCCACTACCACCGTCAGCGATGGTTGCCTTTAAACTTACCAGATGATCGGAAACGGCCATCTGGTCCTATTGGCAACCAGATCTAGCTGTCACGATGATAAAAGCGATTAGATTTGAAAGCCAAAAATTTGGCAGAGGCGTCGCCATCTAAATAGGCCTGAAACAGTAGAAAACAGTTTGAATACTTGACACTGACTATTTTCGGCCATTTTAAGTGGTGGAGACAAGTAGATTTGGCCACCTCTACCAAATTTTTGGTAGTTAGATTTGGTCACCTCCACCATCTTGACGGTCAAATCTGACCATCAATAAAACCAGATAGTTGTTTCTGGTCATCTGGTAAGGTTAAAGGTAGTCACAGCCGCAGGCAATACTGTTGGCGGTGATAGCTATTTTTTTAAATATTTATTTTATTTTTAAAATTTGTATTAATGTTTATTAAATTTTTATTATAATTTTAATGTTATTTTATTTTAATATTTTTATTAAAAAATTTTAATTTTTATTAAAAAGACAAAAATATTCTTCTAACTTTGATCGACGGATGGATATTAGTTTACCATCCAAGGAAACCTTGGGTGGCAATATGTGATTTGACCTTTTGTTATCATAAATTTATGAAGGTTCTACGGATGACGTAATAACTATTGTACTCCGGAATTTTTTTACCGTTGGCAGTGATGGGGACTGAAATAGCACTTCCCAATCAATAATAGAAGGCTTAAATTATTGTTATTGTTGACTATTAAAACAACCCAGTCTACAGTTCAATAATTGTTCCAATGGGACAATCAACATGCACAACTCCAAACGGAAATAGGCCAGTGTGCCTGATGGTCCCATAACCAACAACCCTAATCTTACCACATCTTCACCTGTTCATTGAACAAGGCCCAGAAGTCGGGATTTTTCCATTAAAAAGCAAATAACAATTCTTTTAAATTCAGGATTCGTGAATTTATTCAAACATTTCAATCTGACGTTCAAAAGAAACCAACAATACACCTGGGCAACAAAGAGAGTATGAGACTCAGAATTGCAATTGCAACAAAAACTTTTTCTACTTCAAATTCAAAACGAATCTGTTTCTCTGTCTCCTTTTTTTTTTTTTTTTTTTTTTGTTCAATCTCAACATGATCCATTTTTCTTGAATACCAAATGGATTAGCTACTAGAACACAATAAATCCGAACAAGAACTACATCTAAAAGGAAAAGGTGGGCATGCGCTATTACCAAAACACTCAGCCTCACCTGGATTAATGAAACCTAGGATCAAAGTTGAGGGAAAACCAGGAAAAAATATATATATTCTCTGAATTGAACTATATATATGATACAAATCCTCTAGAAGGATCACTGACCTACCTGCTGCTATAACTAGCACCAAGTGTGGGTTGGGCCAGACAAATTAAAAACCACTAGTACAACCTCAGCAAGACTTGCTCAATTGTAAACCACTGGGGAGGAATCTCACATGACCGCATTGTTTTAACCTGAAAATAGCTTCTTGCGACTTGCCAAGCATGAGATCCACGTATATTGCGGTCACGGTGGCTTCTGGGCTTCTAGGCAGTAGAGACAATGCCTGCGTCACAAACTGATGGGCCCGATTTAGTTCTCCTTGCACTGCATACATTGCAGCAATATTTGCATAAAGGGTTCCTCGTGCCTCTTCTGGCTTCGGAAGGATAATATCTTCTGAGTCCTCTGGAGAAGAACTCTTAGCAGACAGTGATCCTCCATTTAACTCTTCACAATCAACACTTTTCTGCACTCGCCATTGTTCACAGTCCTCTTGACTGAATGGCAAATCAACATTATTACCTCCAGACAAATATTTCAAGAAATGCTCTGCAGCTTCCTTAGGCTTGTTTAGTAAGCAGAGTGCCTCCGCTGCATATACATGACCCAAAAAGGCGTAAATTCTTGAACAATCTGGAAGTTCCAAGAGAGACCTTGCAGCGGCAAGGGCCTTTACAGGATTTTCCAGTTCCAACTCTACATATGCCAAGTTTGCAAGAAGAGCTTGCTCAATCATCTGATTTTCTCTTCTACAGATATCCTCATAACAAGACACAGAATTCTGTATGATCTCCAGAGTTGTTCCTCCTCTATGCTCTTTGGCATCCCCATTAGCAGTAACCTGACCTAAGCCTACTGGTATCTTGGAATCAATTACAGGTATGCTTTTGTGGTTTGAGTTCTTCGAAGATGCTGATTCACTAAATTCATTTCCCTCGAAAAATGCATTAGGGGGCAAACCAAACTTCAAATAATCTGAGTCAGGAAAATTCAATAAGTGCAAGGCATTAGTGAGACACTGTCGTGCGAGAAACATAGAAAGCTTAGGCTGCCCATCACTGTCAAATACTAGGTCCTCTTTTTCTACAGAATCGACATGCCTATTTTTAGAAATACCATCCTCTATTAAAAGATGCCTCCATTTCCCTCTGCCAATAACATGAACTCTCACATCTGATCTATCAGATGGAGCACGACCTGCCACAGTTAGTCCCTTTTCCAAAGCCATTAAGCAGCATTCAGCAAGTCTAAGCCACAAGAGAGGCCGTTTGTAGAAAACTAAGCTTGCCTTCTGGAAACAGCGTGCAGCTAGTACTGGCTTCCCACAAGCCAGATATTGCACACCACAGTTGTATGTTATGAGGAGAGATTTATCCTGGGAGAAAGTTAACAGCTTAAGAGGCTTGTCCTTCCGAAGGGATGCAGAATTACTTAGCGCCTTGGAAAAGAAAACTGATGACGTATAGTACTTGCTGAATTGGTAGTAAATGCACCCAAGATTGTTGTTGAACATGCTTGAAATACCCATCTCTGTCCGGTTACTTGATGCCAATAACAACTTAATAGCTTTGCGGTAGTTCCCACGAGCAAATTCAAGTTGGGACTTCAAGAAGAGAGCCATGGACGAATCCCTCCCACGTGCAATGTTCATAGCATGCTTGACTTCACGCTTTGCTTGTTTCAGGTTTCTAGTGAGAAGAAGAAAGCGAACCTTATAGAGTTGCAACTTGAGCTTCAGATCAACAGTAGAGACAGCCTTATCAACTAGGGTCCTTGATAGTTCATTTGTAGATGAAAGACAAATCGGTCTTGCTAAATTCTGACCACTGATCTCCAGAGTTGACAATGCTAACACTGTATCATCCTCAAGTGTCTCCTCTGATAAAGTTGTTAAAGGATTTTCAGACACATTTACACTAGCAGCTAAATCTGAATTAGAACCATCCGCAGCTGATGAACCAGCTGGAACAGTGGAATATTTTGCCAGCAGATTGGTGGACTGTTGCTGTGCCATGCTTCCAGAGTCACCTTGACTCACACAACCAACACCAAAAGCTTTCTCCAAGTAAATTAACACATCCTGGGAAAATCAAGAAAAAAATTTGAGAAGCTTTTAATATCAAACCAATGAAGTTACACATACTGTAAAGAAAACAAGATCCTTGACACAAAAATAAAACCTTCATTAATTATCACAGACCAGAAAGGTTCCAAAAATAAAGATCATCAACTACATCGAAAGGCTTATCATCTATCTCTTTTTATCATAGAAACACTAGTGCAACCCATAAAAGAGCAACATCCATTGTCAATTGCAGATCATGAAGGAGCCCAAAAACACTAGTGTGCAGATAAACTCAATATACATGGAATGGTCTAGCAAGTTGTTTTGTTCATAAATTACCTGGAACTTTTAAGTTATCATAAATCTGAATAACAATTTCAGTACTTGATAAAAAATAACACCTTAAAGCTTACATACCATAAGTAAAAGCACTAGTTGGAATAGTTTTCAACAAAATTACTACCTAAACATCTGCATGTTGAACTCAGTGATTTACACTAATTAACATTTACTAGTTCAACAATAAGGACTAAAATATTAGAGATTACAACCCAATTTAAAACAATGATTAGATTAAATTAAAGAAACAGCCATCTTTATCAGAAAATGACAATATAATCAACATTTGTTTCCAAACATAACCTCACACTATCATTTAAAGGTACCAATGAAATGAAATAGGAACAAAAAAATAAAGATCCCTGTGAACCAAATTTAATACATACACATCATCTAGCAAATCATGCCTACCATCCTTCAAGAGGCCCCCATATTGTGTCAATTGAGGACATAGACAACTTTATTTTTGGTAACATCTGGATGAAAAAAGATATTTACTCCTCGCTAGATTTATTAACATAAAACTAATGCTATCAAAATGTTGAAAGGCAAATAGATAAAAAAAATCCAATATCATAACCCCAAAACATTCCAGGCCCGGAGCTACTTGCCAATGTAAAATCAATTCAACAAGAAAGCAGATCACACATGGTAAAATTTTCAAATAGTGAAATCCATCATCAATCCAAGGCTTGCAGAATTACACAACCAAACATATGAAAACTTGAATTAATTTACACTCTCAGGTCATCTGCAGTACAAAATTATGACCACATGCTACTTATCATCACTATATGTAAGTTCGATGGAGGCATATACATGCTCTTTATAATAGAGAGCTATTCTCAACTTCACACTTACCATTTCAAAACTCCAATTATACCAAAATTTCAGCATCCTATGGGTATAAACGAGGTCCAAGTGCAGAATAAACACGATCACACGACATAACTTTATTTTCTCTTTTGATAACCCAAAACTCCTTCAACCTCCCCTTGTGTTCACCAAGCTCCAAATTGGGGGGCTATTTCCAAACCTCGTACAAAATATAGAAAAATATGATATAAGCCTTAGCATAATGGCTATTTTTGGTATAGAATTGGGCTGCTTTGTCTAGAAGTCCAGACTTTAACCTTCCAAGGCCTGCTAATTCTACTTCTTGTTGCTTTGTGTAGATAATGGAATTGTTAGAAAATTATTTGAGATATTGAAAAAGATATTTGGTAAAGAGAAACTGCTCTCATGTTGAGAGACTTCATAACTTTCTTCCTTCTCTCTTGTTTCTTGTATTCTCGTCTCATTCTTTTCTTTCAGGTTGGATAAGTGGTAACAAAGCCTCAACTTCTTGCAATATCAAAAAATTTCGAAATCAGCTCACCAGGAATAAGCTGCCAAGATGACGGGACACAACTATGAGATCCAGGATAGAAAGGATGTCCACAACACGTAGCAGATGCATTATCAAGAAGGCCTTGAACTTGACACTCCCACCTTGCAAGCAATGACAACTATTCAAACAATATTGCTTGACAGGATTATTACTTGCTGAAGCAAAGAGACATTCTTGATTTAGAAGAAGGAAACTCTAATGCACACTCCAAGTATGCACCGCAAGGAGATCAATTGCACAGAGGGGGCAAACCGGTGGTAGGTAACGACTTGGAATTTCAAAAAGAACTATTGAAAATTTTCCACAATAGCTCTCACAGTGCTCACTCCCAAGATGAAGAGGATCAGTAGCATACTCTGTTGGGAGGGATTAAAAAAGGAGTCAGGGAGTGGGTTCAAGAATGTCCAATATTTCAACTACTTAAGTATGAAGCTGCAGCTAGACCAAATCTCTTGCAGCCTTTGCCAAAACCAGAGAGAGCTTAGAGTGACATTTTAATGGGCTTCTTAGAAGGGCTATCCAAATCTGGTGGAAAAGATGTGATCATGGCGATAGTTAACAGATTGAGCAAATCTGCTCATTTCCTAGCTCTTGCACATCCCTTCACTGCTTTGACAGCAGCTCAAACATTTTTGGATCAGTTTTATAAACTCCATGGAGCACCCACTGATATAATATCTGTCCAAGACAAGGTATTTCTTAGTCACTTTTGGCAAGTACTTTTTAAATAATTAGGCACTCAACTTCATCTCTCCACTGCATATCACCCTCATACCGATAGTCAAGCCAAAGTGGTCAATCGAAGTTTGCAACCCCATTTAAGATAAGTAACTACCAAGCACCACAAGGAATGGGTTATGTGGTTACCACTAGCTGCGTGTTGATACAGTACCCCTTATCATACTTCCTACACATACTACTTATGAAGCAGTCTATGGCCAAAAGCTCTTGTCCATTGCCATATTTGTTAGGAGATTCCATGGTGGCATCTGTAGACCAAAGCCTACAACCTACAGAAGCAGTTATCAAACTTCTAAAATTTTATTTGCAACGAGCACAAACTTGCATGAAATTTTTGGCTGATACGAAGCAAAGTGAGAAGAGCGTTGAAGTGGGTGATTGGGTATCTGTTAAATTGCAACACTAAACGCATCATACAGTAATCAATAGGAGCTGTGTGAAGTTATCTGCCAAGTACTTTGGACCCTACGAGCTGGGAAGGATAGATGTCACATACAAGCTTCAATTACCTTTGGAGGCTCGCATTCACCCCATTTTTCATGTGTCCCAACTGAAGCAACACATTGGCAATTCACCACCCGAGTCTCAATTGCCTATGATAGATGCAGATGGTATTATTTCAAAGGAACCCATGGCAATTCCAGATAAAAGAGTTGAAAGATGAGGTCAGAGTGGTGGCTGAAGTTTTAGTGCAGTGATCTACTAGTTTTCCAAAGGATGCCATTTGGGAAATTTTTTATGACCTGCAGCAACAACTCCCTGCCTTTCATCCTTGAGAACAAGGATTTTCTCATGCAGGGGATATTGATATAAACCTCAGTATAGTGGGCTATTTTTGGTTTAGAATTGGGCTGCTTTTCCTAGAAATCCAGCTGCCCAAGACTAGATAATTCTACTCTCTTGTTGCTTTGTGTAGATAAGGGCATTGTTAGCATAATGTTAAGTCATTTAAAATTTAGTAAAGACAAACTGCTCTGGCATTGAGAGACTTCACAAGACACAAACTTAAAAGGTAGAAAAAAAAGAATCACAGTACCAAAACCTTCCACCAGATGGAAGTATGAAGATTAAAGTTAACAATCCACCAATAATATATCAAATATAATCAACTCATTCCTAAAACCGAAAAGAAAGGAAACTAAACGCATCACAGAAAGTTTTCAAAGAGTACCAAACAACAAAGTGATAATATTGACTTACAGCAGATCTTGAAGCATCATGGCATGCAAGAGCAACATCGAGCAACAAGAGGCAAATTTGTAGAGCTGTCATCTGCACATCAGAGAGAAATGCAATTAACACAGAATTACAACAACCAAAGCAAAATAGTCATGAGAAAAAATTATCATACCTCTTCTATTGGTTCAATATTTTGAAATAAAGGTTCTAGTATCGATAATGCCTTGGAATACTCATGAAGATGAAACCAGATAACCGCCTATCCAAAATCAATTTTAAAACAAAGAGTCAATCCAAAAAGGAAAAAAATATATTTAATTCCTTATTATTCAACAGAAATGCATCAATAAGTTAGCCACACAGATTCAACGGAACATACAATGTTTAGTTTTGCCACCGAAGTGTCAAATTCATCCACGTAAAGTAAACTGCCACTATTTGCAGCAGAAAATTGATGACCTGATGTGTCACTGCCTTTTGAAGCCAAAATAACTTTGTTTTCAAGATTGCTAGAATTCTCCACATGATCTCCAGATGCATGTGCAAGTTCTTCACTTCTCTTCTAAACCAAGACCATTTAAAGGAAAATCAGAAGACTATCAATTATAATAGAATCAGCATTAATATATCAAAATTTTATGAAACAAAGAAAAAAAAGAAACCATCAATATCAAATCTTACGTAAAAAAGTCAGGCATTATGAACCAACCTTTCTGATTGGATTTTTAAAAAATAGCACAAAAAACCAACAAAAGTGTACCCTGTTATGAGTGATCAAGCACAAATGGAGGACATATAAACTGAACCAGTAAACATTTAAGTCCAAACTACATCAGGCTACAGAAATCTCTCTTGACATCTTATTAGCTTCAACTTCTTAGAAAATTATATCCCCCATCCAACAAATCTAACTAAGCAATTCAGGTCAAATTATTGCACATATAAACAACAAAATTGCACATACATCTTTAAAAAAATATCAGAGATACACTGGGCATACTTCTTAAGAAAACTGGATGAAATAAAACAAAAAAAAATTGCAAAAACTTAAAAATAATACAAATTGGTAATTCAGTGAGTACATCTATCCCATCAAGCCATCCAATATCAATTTTCATCCTTATTGGTAAAAGATCTGCCTCTCCACTACCCAAAAGATTTATGTCTTTATCAATCTACTTCATATGTATATACCAATTATACATAGCGTCCTTCTCAAACAGTAGATCACTTTCACATACACCCAACCCTCAATACGAAAACTGGCACACCACTATATCCTTTTTAAGTTTTAGCATTCACAAATCAGTACCATTTCATATCAAATTCCATCAGACTAACATCATTTTCTCAAAGCCAATCCAAAACTAATCCACTATAAGTAATATCTACCAACTGCATATTAAGAAAAAACAGCAAAAGAGTCATTATCTAATGCTTTTTGGCTAAAGTAAATTCTAGGAAAAGAGAAACCTTTTTCAGTCAATAAAGAGTATCAAACTTGTCTTCTATAACAGAAAAGAAGAAACAATACTGACACTAATAAGACACAAATCTCCAACTGCTTTGACTGAGAAGATAGAGTTTTTTTTTTTTTGTTAATTTATATCCAGCTGCTTAGGCCAGGCATGCCAGAAAGCAAGCAAGAATTTTCATCTTCTATTATTTATTAAAAAGGAGAAAAGGTCATCCCATATATAAAAACAAAACATTGTTAAATTCTCAGAAGAAAATACTTTATTAGAAAGAAATAATAAGCACCATAAGTAAAAATTCCAACAACATACATTTATTTCCTTCTCTTTTATATAGAAGAGAACGATCAGAATCTTCACAAGATTTTTCAAATATTTAACACCAGGGGAGAAAGAAAAAAGCCCAGTTCATGCACATGTCATTCAAATTTCTTTCCTGTGTTCTTTTTCGTTTTTTGATCTTGCATTGAGTTCTGAACATGATAAGCTAAAAAATTTCCACAAAGACTGATTAGG
The DNA here is from genome assembly GCA_026122585.1 of Anacardium occidentale. Lineage (NCBI taxonomy): Eukaryota > Viridiplantae > Streptophyta > Magnoliopsida > Sapindales > Anacardiaceae > Anacardium > Anacardium occidentale. The sequence goes on from JAJEJH010000264.1 coordinate 16,303, forward strand.
AAAACAAAGAAAATTCCAGAAGACTCCAATAGGAATAGAAAAGCTCTGTACACAAAAGACAGCTAAACTGTCTACAAAATATAACTTGGCCGCATTATGCATAACATGCACAATTCACGGATGATATGTGGACGTGTGCATAGGTGCATACAAGTAAACTCAGATAGTAAAGTTAGTATCATACCTTCACATTATTAAGTGAGTCAAGCAACTTCTTCACGTCTGTACAACCATCTCGGGAGTATTCCACAATTGCAATGTTATGTAGAATCTGATAAAAAGAAAAAACTTTTATTTGTAACACACGCAAAAAGACCATTTCAGCAATTGTATTTTGTCAATCATGTGACAATGAAAGCAACAAGGATTGTTCTTTTGAAATAAATTGCACAAACATTATTGAATCAAGATCAAAGTCAAAAATCAATTGCCACTTACATCAACTTCTGAATAGGAGAGCATATCAAAATCCCAACATCACAACAAAATCCAAATTAAAACATATTTTTTTTTAAATTAGAAATTATTTTACATTATGACTTTTTGAGTTAATTGTAATTCTTTTATTTCATAGTGAATATATTATATCTATATATAGTGTTACAATCTCCTATAGTTGAAAATGAAATAAACTCATTTCCTATTTCACATATTCTAATTCTAATACAGTTTGATTCTAATGTTAATTCGATTCTATACAATTCAATACTCCCCCTCAAGCTGCAGCATATAGATTATACGCAACAAGCTTACTATAAATAAAATCAATATGAGGGCCCCTAAGAGCTTCAGTGAGGAAATTTGCTAGCTAGTCGTTTAAGCTAACATGACTAATAGTAATACAACCGAATAAAACCTTTTTCCAGATAAAATGACAATCAATTTTTATATGCTTATTTCTCTCGTGAAACACTAGGTTGGAGGCAACATTGAGGACAGTTTGATTATCATAGAGTAACTTCATTTATGATACTTCTATAAATTTTAACTTCTTTAGCTGCTTCAACCAAATAAGCTCACAAGTTGTTAAAGTCATTGCACAATATTCTACATCTACACCCAATCTGACTACAACATCTTGCTTCTTACTTTTCCAAGATATTAGGTTTCGTCCAACAACAACACAAAAACCTAAAGTGGAGTGTTTATCAAATGGAGAGTCTATGCAATCGGCATCAAAATATCCAACAATTTGTATGACCCTTGTTTTCATATAATAAATCTTTGTCTGGTCCACCCTTAATGTACGTCAAAATTCAAAGAACTACATTCTAGTGACTATCACATAGAGATTGTAGAAATTGACTAATGAGGCTAATAGGGAAAGAGATATCATGTAGTGCGATAGTGAGGTAATTAATCTTACTAACCAATCTTCAGTATCTTCCACGGTATGTAAAAGACTCTCCCTGTCCGAGTAGGAGTTTTGAATAAGGATCCATAAGAGAGTTTATCAGTCTATAGTCTAACATATTTGTTTCTTCTAGAATATCTAATGCATACTTTCTATATAAAATAACAATACCAGAACTTGATTGAGCAACCTCTATGCCCAAGAAGTATCTAAGCAATCTCAAATCTTTGGTCTACAAGTGGTTGAATAAGTGTTTCTTTAATTGCTCAATACCATCTTGATCACTTCTTATAATAACAATATCATCAACATAGACAACCAGAAAGATGCATTGCTCAAGTGATGGATATCTATAAAAAAGTTGAATGATCAGACACACCGAATCATATCAAACTCTTGAATGATAATACTGGTCCAAACCATGCATAAGGAGACTATTTCAAGTCATGCAAAGAGTGACAAAATTTACGTAACAATTTAAACTCCCCTAACAAAGCCAAGCGATTGCTCCATAAATTTCTTTCTAAAGTTTACCATGAAAAAGTACATTCTTGATATCCAATTGGTACAAAGGCCATTGTCTGTTGAAAACCATAGATAAAAAAAAGTGGCTAAAAGACATCTTAACCATAAGGAAAATGGGTCATAATAATCTAACCCATAAACCTACGTGTACCCTTTTGCAACTACATGTCTTTACCCAATCAACCTAACCACTTGGACCAGCCTTGACAGTATAAATCCAACGGCAACTAACAATCGATTGGTTCAGAGGCAATGGAACTAATTCCCAAGATTTATGCAACACTGTCATTTCTTCAACCATTGTCTGACGCTGCCTAGGATCAAACAATGCCTCATCAATATGGTAAGGAACAGAAACAAAAGAAATTATGGATATAAAAGCATAATAAGACGAAGATAATCGATGATTATTGAAAAAATTATAAAATTGAATGAGGATTGCGAGTGGACTGCATACCTTTATGAATGATAATGAAAAACTAATCATCAAGAGATAGGAGCATGATTGGTGAGGAATCCGAATTAGGAAGTGCATCAACAGGAGTCTTAGGAACATCATCAAGAGCAGTGCTGGTACCTATAAGAAGAACAACAGCATTTTCTACAGGAGAATGAAACCCTCCTACAGATGGAGAATAGCAACACAAGGAATAGGAAGAACCTCGGTTATGGAATTGCTCTCTGTTGGAGACATAGGGAAGAAGGGAAAGAATTCGAAAAATGTAACATCAACAGATATGAAATATCAATGTGTTGTGGGAAAGTAACACTTATAACCTTTTCAAAGACATGAGTAGCCCAAGATAATACACTTGATAGACTTGGCAAATAGTTTGCCTTGACCACAGAAATAAACATGGATAAAACACATGCAACCAAATACACGTGGAGGAATAGAGTATAACGATTGATCTGGGAATAAAATAGAATGAAATATCTTGTTTTGTAGAACTGAAGAAGGCATGTGATTCATCAAGCAAAAAGTGGTAAGCATTGAAGCTGCCAAAACCTGAAAAGGACTTGATTATGTAAAAGTAGGTTGCGAGCAATTTCAATAAGATATCTCCTCTTACTCTCAACAACTCCATTTGTTGTCAAGTATAGGCACACAAAGACTGATGAAGTATTATGTAGGAAGTCATAAATTTAGTAAAGGGAATAAAAAAGTATTCTCGAGCATTATCACTCCGCAAACACAAATAATAGCATTGAATTGTGTCTTATTTTCAACACAAAACAATTCAGATATGGAATTCATTAAAAATAACGAAGTGGAACAAAAATAATCATCTATAAATGTAACAAAGCATTAAAAACCTAAAAGAGAAGGGACACACCAAGGTATTCATACATCCAAATGAATTAACTCAAATGCAGACACAACCTATTTATTGACATGCTTTGAAAATTAACTACAAGAATGTTTTCCAAGCTAGCATAACTCATAACTTAGAGACAACAAATTAGATAAACCTGAGACCATTTGTTGAAGCTTCAATAAATTAGAATAACCCAAACGATTATGAAGGAGAGTTGGAGACTAAAGAGCAAAGGGTGAATTGAGATGATAGAGACATTATGACTCATGTCCTATAATAATCATCCGTCTCGTGCTTCACTCCTATATAACAATAGAATCATTATCAAACGTAATAGCACAATTTAGAGAATGTATAAGTTCACTGACAAACACAAGATTAAAAGGATAATAGGGAATGTAAAGTACGATCCAAAGGTAAAGAGGGAAGTGGACAAGCACAGCCCATTACTTTAACCTCAATTTTAGATCCATTAGATACTAAAGGTAATGATGTAGAATTAGTAAAGTGAGAAAACAAACAAGTGTTGCCGAAAATATGATTAAAAGCACTAGTATGACAGACTTAAGGCCCTAGAAAAGAAGACTAAGGCATGTAACTGAATCACCCGAGTGAGTAATGAAAACAACAAAAGAAAGCCATTTGTTTGCCTGACACTTAAGATATTCTTCATAATCAACACTTGTAAGTGTCAAGGATGGCTAAGTTTGTCCTTCAGATGATTTAGAATGAAGATCAAAATGATCAACATGAACAACATTGGCAGCCCGAATAGTCGTCCATTAGTTTGTAGCATTTCTCCCTGGTATGCTCCCACCGATGATAGCAACTATACTTTGGTTGACTTCCCTTGCCACCACAATCTCATTTTTCTCCTCTAACAGTATTCTAAAACTAAGAAGCCAAAATGGAAGAGTCAACAGTAGGAAATCCTATCACAACACTAGAGGAGGAGACACGAAGTAATTGAACAAACACCTCATTAAGAGAAGACACAATAGCACTAGCCAAAATCTAATCTTGTACTGGAGTGAGATCAAGGATGATAGTGGCAAGGGTTAGAACCATGAAAAATTTTTCTCGCTGTGTTAGATCTTGTGTTATAGACTTACCACTGAGCAATAATAAATTGAATTTTGCCTTTAGAGGCCATTTTACAAGGAATTCTAACATGCTCATACCTTGTTGCTTTAGATTACCCAGGTTTGACACAACAGAATACAATCACTATATATCATTAGTATAAAGCAATTTGGCCTAATTCCATATCTCAATACAAGTTTTGTATGTTTTAAAAATGGAATGAAGCTGAGAATCAATTGTTTGCCACAATAGACATATAATAAAGCATCAATCTTAACCTAGGTATTTCTATCTATTTTTACATATTCAACCTTAATGGTCATGTGATCTTCCAAGTCTTGTCTCATACACCACAATTCAACAGAGGTAGCCCATTAATTATAATTGGAACTCTTTATTAATTTATTAGTTGTGATAGCATGAAGGGATAAAAAAGGAAAAGAACCTAATTTCAAGCCAAACCTTCAAATGACATGATTGAATCATGAATTTGAGAGAAATTAGAACCAACAAGCATCAAATAGGTATAAAAAGTGCTCTAGTTGGTTCAAAGAATATCAGAATTTGAACAAGAATGAAAATCCAACGAGAGGAGAGACTTCTGCAATGGGCTATGCCACCTAAACCGAGAGAAGTCGCATCTATTCGATTGCAAGCACCTACAATGTTATGATCACATTGGTTTACCCTTTTTTCATTGGTAGTTCAATTAATGGTCATCTGACACAAGACAAGCATGAATAGGGTTACGATATCGTTCATAAGAACGAAAAGTGTTGATATCATTCAACAAGACAAAAAGGATAACAAGAATTCTATGCAAACTTTGCAAAGCAATTCTTAAAAGAATACTCAAATATATGAACAGAATTACAAAACTCATGCCTTTATATAGACTCACTTTTCTTAACTAGGCTAGAAAAACCTGAAACACAGGAACAATTAATTTAACTAGATCAGGAATCATAATTAATTCCTAATTAAAACAGGACTCTTATAACTATTAGGAAAACTAATATTAATTAAAGACTTAATAAACTAAATTGGACTAGGAAACATATTTTAAACCAAATTCCACAAGCAAACTTGATTTAAACTAAACTCTCATTAACTAGGAATCTTTATTCCACATATATTATGTTTCCTACAAGGCTCCACATCATCATGCATGCCCACATCATCATGCCACGTCGCCAAACAAGTTACCACATCATCCTTGGTTGCCACTTTGTCCACCCATCCTCCCTCTCGCCTTTGGCTCGTTTCTTCAAGGTCCTCATTTGCCTTATCCACACAACCTCCCTCTTACCTTGGATCTACTTTTGACATGTTTTCCCTTCATGTTTTAGCATTATTTTCCTTCCACGAGTAGAATGTCTTGGTCCCCCATCATCATCCCTCCAAAGAGAAAAGGTACAAATATGGAAATTTCCCTACCATTTGAATTGGAGAAGTTATGGAGGAAATAGGGTTTGAAATTTCCAGAAACCACATGATTATATAGCCAATGGGAATATGTCACACCTAAAATCATCCCAAGCACTTCTAATATCACTACTGAGCTATTTCTTTAAAGTAATAAAGGGCCCCATCTAAGCCTTATTATTGTAATGCTATTGCTTGAAAGGTATCTTTACTTTGTTAAAGAAGGGCCATTATACATTATATTAGTAAAGGTGCATTAGCCTATCAATAGTATGGGGCCATTTCTTGCTCATTACGGTTTTCATTTTCAATAAGGACACTTACGTTTAGGTTTAACTAATAAAGAGAGGGTTTTTTTTAGCTTACTTTGCTAAAGAGGCAAAGTAGGGTGCTATGGTTTGTGGGTGAAAGACGTAGCGCAAATATGTATTGAGATTTCTCATGAAACATAGTCTTAAGTCCTCCAAAAAATTTTGAATTTCCATTTCACATTTATAAATAATAAGAGGGCAAACTTGTCTTTTAATCTTTCTTTTCAATGAAAAATCCTGGGAAAACGCAAGCTTTCAGACAAAATAACTGCAAACTGTTCCCAACATATCTCATACACTTATGAGATCAAAATCCCATGATTTAGTTGAGAAAAAACCTCATCAATCCAAAAAATTTTGCATTCAAAAGAAAATGAGAGCATCTTTCCATCAAGCATAGTGCCACTCTTTCGTCCTCATATGACACTAATATACATATATTACCATACAAAATTAGTGTTAAATATGTTTTATTTTAAAAAAAAAAATTCTAGAAAATATCCATCTCAGAATGCAAAAAAAAAAATTTTACATGGCAAATATAATCAAATCCATCACCTATACATTTCACAAAGTTTTTCCTTAACTTATTAAAAACACAAATAAAACCACAGAACCCCTTCTTTCATTTCCAGTATTCCCATAATGCACTTGCTGGCAACAATATCATACTCATTCATTTACATGAGGAAGAAAATTAATAAATTTGCATCTCTTTGAGACTACAAAAAAAAAAAAAACAAAAACTAGAAAAGCTTCTTTAGAAAAAATTATCATGAGCAAAGCTATTATAGTAAGCATGAACCCCTACCAAAAGAGAAAATTTAAATGGTCATAATCAAGCCTAGAGACCAGAATCCATACTTGCTGAGTCCCAACCTTGCTGCAATTAGTAGGAAAACTAGACTGTTGTAGACTAGTGGTAATTTTCTTTACTCACTCAATTGACTTCATTGAGTCCACTATACCACATTCAATATAGTTTCTATTCAAAACAGTTTCTAAGCAACAAAAAACTTTCACTTCTTACTACAACGACAGTCCCTTTCGTAAGATTAACATTTCAATTAACTAGCACAGGAGCTCATATTTGAAGATTTAACTTATGAAATAACCACATTTAAAGATTTAACTTATGAAGTACTCCAACCAAACAGAAAATAGGAAAACTGCCCACGGAAGTTGAAACTTTTAAATTATCATTCACTAACTACTAAGGGCCATTAAAGCAATTTATCAACTTTGGGATAAACTGAAATTTAGTAGTAAATGAGCAATAAACCACTAATAGAACCCATATGCATTTCTAGCACGTGAGAACAACAATACCACTAAATGAACGAAACATCGTCCACACGCACAAAAAAATATTTAAAAATGATAGAAGCGTGTCGGTTTCAAAATTGAATCTCGAAACAAATAGTAATAAAAGTGAATAAAATTAATTCAATAACAATAATAATAATTCACCTTAAGATCATCAGGTTTCTTTTCCAAGAGCTGATTAAGTAAATCCATGCACTCATCTAACTTGCGAGACTGAAAGTAGAGAGCGGCTTCTTTAGCTAGAGTGGCAGTCACGGAAAGAACGCCGTCGTCGTCAGGGGAGTTATTGGCGTTGGTCGATTGCGTTGAATCCCGAGAATCCATGATCAGATCGTGTAATCACAGGGCTGAATCGGATCAAACCAGTAGAATCAGACTAATAGATAGGAACATAAGGTTGAAAAGATAAGATTTAAGAAAAGAAAACCCTAGGTTTTAGGCAGCCATATATTGATACTCATTTGAGGTAAATTTTTATTTCATTGTGGGGAGCCCTAAATCAAGAGAAATTTTATTAGAGGATGTAATGTGTCCGATTTGCAGAGGAATAATTTTTTAAAAAAATATGCGACTATATTTGGGGAGAAATGTGGATCCGACACAAGCAGCATGAGAGAGAGAGAGAGTTACTTTTGGGGTTCGAGAACAAACTGAGTCTAGTTTAAAAGGAGGGCCAAAGGCCATATTCCCACTCAGATTGTTGTGGCGATAAAATCTTATTTTTTTTAAATTTAAATACTTAATATTAATTAAAATCAATAATTAAGTTTAATATTTAATAATAAAAAAACACTTTTATCTTTTAATAAAAAAATTTAAAAATAATCAAATAAATGTTATAAAAATAATAAAAATTTTAAAATAAATTTTAAAAATTTTAAAAATAAAATAAAAAATAAAAAAATCATCGTCGTCTGTAGTTTTATCAATTTTGACCTTAACGATTATTTCCGATTACAATTAATGAGGGGGACAGTTAAATCTAAAAATGAAAGAGGTCGATCTGACCTCCTCTGCCAAATAGGATGGTTAAATCTAGCCTCATGAATTAAGAGGCTATTTCTAACCTTTCGATTTGTTTATCAGTAGTTATGGTCATTAGCGATACTATCGGTGGCAATTGCTACTTTTTTATTTTTTATTTTATTTTTTAATTAATTAATTTTCTAAAATGTTATTTTTAAATTTTTAAATTTATTTAATTTTTATAATAAGGATAATTTAATCATTTTACTAAAAAAATAAAAAATGAAAAAAATCAACAATTAGGTAGGGGGGTTTTTAAAAGTTAGAAAATGAAATATATCTTTTCAGCAAACTTTGAGAGGGAATAAGTTCTTTGGCCTTTAAGGAGAGTTTTCACAGGGTATTTGACATGACCATTGTCTTTTGAAATTTTTTTAAATTTATATTCGCACAAATTTTATATAGTTTTCTTGGCTTGATATTAGTTTATTATGAATTAGAATTATGTCGTAAAATCTGCTATGGATTTTCCAAAAAAAAAAAAACAATGAAATTTAGCATCACTAGTACGCAATCCAAATTATGTAACGTATCAACATTTTGCTTACATGTCAATTACATATAATGGTGTAAGACATCTTAAAATATTTTACAAAATTGACTTATGAGATGTGACACCATTTTAGTTGACTTATTATAATAATATGTATATTACTTGAAATAATCAAATTTAAAATACGATTTGAGAAAAATGATATTATAGAGCATCAAAGTTCATGTTAATCAAACTTATGAATACAATTTTGAAGAAGTGATAAATTACATGATCAATATTCAATCAAATCGTGAGCCCACAAATCAATATAGCACGTGAATAAATGACCTTATATATGTAGAAGTGGAAAACAATAGAACTTGACATGATCTCTCTTTCATGTCAAATTCAATTTCCTTTACTCAAAATTGTATTCTTATTTCATCTAGTATTCTTATAGAATTATGATCACTTCCTACTAAAGTAGGAATAAAAGAGGAATCGAAATAAATGCTTCATTATTAATACGTTCAATTGTGTAATTGCATATAATTATATCTCTTATTTTACAAATTAAGCATTGTACAAAGATTAAAGGAACCTTACGACCTTACACACACATCAATACTAGTATATTTATTGTTATATGTAACACTCGCAAATACATTTTAGAGATATTATAGTCATTTTCTAGTCTTCTAATGCAATTCTGAGTTAGAATTAACTTAAGAGTAGTTTAAAGGTGACTTTTCATGCTTATGCACGGTTGTGCATGTCATATGCATGACTATACATGTGTGCCTAAGTGGAATAGGCAGAAAAAACAGTTTATGATTCGATGCATAATTATGTCTTATGAGTGCACGATAATGCATGTACAATCATGTTCCTATAAATGTTTAAAACTTCAAGCAATTCTAGACCCTAACACAGGGCAAGGATATGACATGCACATGACTCACGCACAAGCAGATCATTAGTCTCAAAGTGATCATGTATTTTAACGAGCAAAACCGTGCATAGGCATGCATAGTGAATACACAAGCATAAGCTCTATGTATTGTGCTTTGCACAACCATGCACTCACAATATGGATGACTGTGCTTAGTATATTTTTCAAGATTCCTAATGGCAAAAATGGTAAAAAAAATTACCTATTTTGGCAAAGGCATTGTTAGAAATGATTAATATTAGAATGAAACACCATGATCATTTCAAGCAATGTCTTTTCAACCCAATTTACACAATTGTATGAATCAAGCAAATATTTGTAATATGTCAATATAATTACAAAAAATAAAAACTCAATAATTCAACACATTTACGTAATAACCACATTCAACATATTATATTAATATTGAAAATACAATAACATGCATATGAAAATATTATCACAGACATAATTTTTCATACGTGTGAAAATGGTGGCTCTAATACCACTGGAAGGAATCCCACGATCACCAACAAGGCATCTATGCAACAAAATTTAAAACTCATCACAAATTCTAGGAATTTTAGAGTAGGATCACATTTATCAGAATGTATAAAAACAAAACTAAAACAAATATAGGGTGTATTTCAAAAAGCATACCTATGACATGCCCTTTAAAATTTCTGCTCTCAATAACCTTACAGTTTGCTTGTCTTATCATTAACAAACTCCTAGCACCAATAGTATCCACATAGAGCAACTTTTGATGAGATTCGTATATTTATGAATGCCAATTCAAAATGTGTACATGGTTATGTATTTGTTTGGGCAGGATATGTATATATCAAGTGTTTAAATGTGTTTAGATATTTTTCTGATAATAAAAGAAAATTATGCCAATGAACATTTAACAAATAAAATCGCACTTCTATGTATAGGAATAGAGTATGGTCGTGTCAATGACACACATGACCATGTTGTCTTCTTGTATGATCGCACACTTAAGCTATATGTTCATGCATCGCATTTGGATTCTACACACTACCATTATACCACTTATGCATTGTTTAAGCGATAACGCAACAAGGCATACTATTCAAGGCATACTATTCAAGGCCCACTACCCATGTATTAACTATTGCAAGCACAATTAGACACTGCGTTGCACGATCTTGTGTCAATAGTACTTTATCTTGATTAAGTCAAATAAATATTTCATCCAAATATTTACATTCTATCAACCATCCAAATGTATGACCATGCAAGTATAATATGTATAGTCATGTGTCAAAGAAAAATCTAACACGTAACTTCTCATTTTGATTCAAATTGAATTAGTAAGTCATACATGATAACACCTAAATACAAATACCAGGACGATGATCCTCTATTTCTTGAACTATTAACTTCTTTGTATCTATGACTCATAAGTTCTTTACTAACTTAATAGTTTCGAAATCAAAGTCATATTTGAATATAGATCAAGAGCAGCCTCTAGCAAAACATTATGACTATCCAAATAACAAAGTATTGGTAAACATCTATTAAGCTTAATAAACTTGATATTTAACATACAATATGATCTCTTTGTCACTATGTCTCACAAGGCTCTCGTATATGCAGATATCCAAACCAAAGATATTGGATACAACTCCAACCAATCTAGCTATCGCCATAGATGTAGGACACCCCAGATGGGTATTACTGTTCATTGCTTCATATAATATAATAAGAAATAAATAAAGAAAATAAGGTCAATAATACCCAACCAAAATGTCTAAGCTGAACTGATATATCGCAGCGAAAAAAACCTGTGGTAGATGTATACATGCATATACATGCCCAAATAAAAACTTGTTTATATTAAAATATTCGCAGAAAGCGTGTGTGATAAAAACATGTACATGAACATGCACCATAAAACTAAATAAGCATGCAAACCGAAGCATGCTGCAAAACATAAGCAACTAGACCCCAAATAGCAGCTAACTCCTCCTCCCAACCCCCAAAACTTACCTGCAAGAGAAAGGAAAGTATGGAGTGTGTGATGAATTCACCCAGTAAGCGCTTCCTATCTCTGCCCTAAACTAATCCTTCTCGAAGGATTGTCACATCATCTCATACAGAACAGATCTACTCTGCTATTTGTATCTTTACTGACTAGATACTGCCTCATGTCGAGTCGTAAAATATGTATATGAGTATACGTAAACAACCTAGAATGAAGAGAAATCTGAACGGTCAAACTGACTCACTAATCTCTTTTTCTGATACTCATTATTTTTTATATTCTGTTCTGTTACTTGCTTTCTGAATTTCACATATCATTACGTGGCTTTTCATGTTCTGATATTCTGTTGTTCGTGTCTTTTACATGCTGTTTCATATTCTGCTCATTAACTGTTTATTACTGTCTTATCATTCTCTGAATGATATGATGATATGTTATATAATAATGACATGCTATACAGTATGCTGAAAACATAACTAGGCCTAGGCCTGTATACTGAAAATAATTTTCTGAAAACTGTTCATTGAAAACTATGCTATTGGATCCTAGGATCCCATATCTAAAAATCATATAAAGTTTTATCTGAAAGCCATGCTGAAAACTATGTACCCTTGGATACCTGATATGTTAAAAATTGTGCTGTGCAGACTGATGAATACAAGGATTCGGCACCCTGACCATGTGAGTTTCCTATGCAAACACGCGTCATAAACTGTATGAGACATGTGATGTCTCTAGACCTTGGCTTGAAAACTGATCTGAACTGAGCGCCTCGCGCTATACTACATCTGATCCTCGGATTAGGAAACCTATAATCTACTAGCTGAGCAACCCAGCACATGCCAATACATAGGGTTAGTAATGAGCATATAGCTCCTGGTGCAACGGGAATGCTGAAACTCACAAGTGCCCCCTTGTATTCACCCTTGAAATCTATGTTTTTCAACTGAAAACATGAATTCAGATCCTTGGATCTATTTCTGAAAACTCTGTATGGTATGTCATGCTATGTTGTAGGTATGATGCATCATGTATTCTTATTTGAGCTCATTTTACTGTTTTCTATCACTTGGATAGGGTTTATTGTACACATTTCTCACATTAAGCTTAATTTCTCATTTCTACCTGACGCACGGGCATGCATGTCGTGTGCACGAGCGTGCGTGAACTTGCATGGGACCGTAAGCAAGTCGTGCATGTGGTCATGCGCGGTTCTGTGATTTTCATGCAAAATTCTCATTTTCTCATGGTGCACGGGCGTGCATGAGCAATGCACGGGCGTGACCTTGCAAATTAGGTCATGCACGGCTACGTAAACACGACCGTGACTATACAGAAAAGGCATTATGCACGGGCGTGCGCTACGTATGCACGGGCGTGCGTCCTGCTCTGCACTTCCATGACCGTTTGGAATCAACTCGATTTCAGCCAAATCACATCTTAAACTCAAATTAAACATTTCTCACATGTAAAACACTTCATATAAGCATAATTTCCCTTTCCAACAACTTCAAATCACATGCTCAACATCCAACCCATCACAAAACATATATAAACACATATATTCTCACACATAACATATATATATGCATCAATCATCATCATAATCATCTTAAAGCATCATCAACACACAAGGAAAACATCACAAGCATGCTGGAATCAAATCACGCACATCAAGCATGTATCAAGCATAACAAAACTCAAGGGAAAGAGGTAGAAACGCCTACCTCTAGAGATGTTTCTCTCACTAGCAAAGCATAAGATCAAGCTGGATTGGATGGTCCTGGAAGCTGCTCTTCCCTCCTAGGGTTGGTCTCCTCTGAAAATAAAAGGTAGACTTTGGGTGAAAATACTTTTGGAAACAGATAAACTTAACTTAAACCAAGGCGACTGAAACTTATCGCACGCACGGGTGTGCACCTTTCATGCACGGGCATGCATATTGGGAAAATTACAAAAATACCATTTTCCCGCGCTCGCATGCAAATCCACTCAAACGGATCCATGCACAAGCCACCAAATTCTATAAAAACCTCTATTTCACCCCAAAACTTACTCACAACCTTAGAATTCATAAAAATCTCAATCTAACCTCGGATTAGAAAGCCTAAAAGACCAAACTAACCCTGAGATGTTACAATCTCTCCCTCTTAGAAAAAATTTATCCTCGAAATTACCTAAAAAGCTTAGGAAATCTATCCCTGATCTCAGACTCCACTTCCCACGTGGACTCTTCCTGCCTCTGATTTCTCCACAGAACTCTGACCAAAGAAATCTCTTTGTTTCTGAGCACTTTAATCCTTCTGTCTATGATTTGAACTGGCATCTCTTGATAACTCAGATCTTCAGCCAATTCTAACTTCGGAAGTTCTAGCACATGCAAAGGATCTCTGATATACTTTCTCAACTAAGACACATGGAAAACATCATGGAATCTGTCCATACTGGTAGGCAACACCAATCTGTAAGCAACTAGACCAACTTTCTTCAGGATCTCATAAGGTCCAATGAACCTTGGGGCTAACTTGTCTTTCTTGTCAAATCTCAAAACATGACGATAAGGAGCAATTTTCAGGAATACATAATCCCCAACCTCAAACTCTAACTCCTTACGTCTCACATCTGCATAGCTCTTTTGACGACCTTGGGCCACATGTATCTATCAAGTCATGAGAATTAATTGATTGAGGTAATGTAATACACTTTATATGGGATCATCATTATTAGGTCAATTTAATGAACATGATCATCAAATCATGCACCTATATGTAGGACCAAATTACTGTAACAAACCTCGATGCATGCAAACTGTTGTTATCTTTCAATAAGATTATCTGTACTATGATAATTCTCTTACTATCACTAGTGCCCAAAAGATATCCTAATAATGTTGAGATTATGGACCTACTTTAATGTAGCCATTATTGTGCATATATGAAAAATACGATTAATTATCTGATTCCATCATCACGATTCTACCGTACTAAAGGCACATCATATATTTATTTTGTTTAGATGCATTATCATCAATATGACAAAAATATCTCGCATTAATAACCATAATATATTTACAAATTAGAATAAAATCCAAATAGATACAAAAATTATATGATAGATACAAGGCTATAAGACAATAACCTCAACAATAGATTGGGCTTTTGCCTAATCCATAATTCATAAGGAATTTTGTCCACAAATTTGGATGAGAAATGATACAATATGTGTATGTTGTCTCTTAAGCAAAACTCTAGAATGACATAGGTAGATCTGTCAAGCTCATCATAGAACTGACCATATTTATCAAGGTCATATTTTTCCATTCAAATGCACCATTATATTATGGTATACTAAAAACTATGGACTAATAAATTATCTCATACTCTACCAAGGATATTCTAAATTCAACACGTAGGTAATCCCCTAATCGATTTATTCAAAGGATCTTAATACTTATATTATATTGTTTCTTTACTTTATTTTTGAATTTTTGAATTTTTCAAAGCATTCAAATTTATATTTCAACAAAAACATATAATCATACCTAATATAATCATCGACAAAGGTCACAAAGTAGTGATACCTGTATTTGCTAAAACCACACGCATCACTGTGTATGATTCCTAACAATTCACATACTCTCTCATTGTAACTAGTGAAAGGTGTTTTGGCCATCTTGCCTGAAAGGCAAGACTTGCATTCACTAAAAGGCTAAAAGCCAAATAACCATAAAACTCTAGAAGACTAGAACCTTTCAATGCGTTTTGGTCTAATAAGACCAAGCCTCTAATGCCATAAATACATGTCAGTTAGATTATTTGTCTTGATTCTTTTATTTTTTACATTAAGGATATTGTTATCCAATTCAATCAAGTATAAACTATTGATCAACTGAGCATTCCCATAAAGTATTTTATTTAAGCTTAATGATATACCATTAGCAATCGAGAAACAAAAACCTTTTTTATCTAATATTAACACCAAAATAATGTTTTGAGAGATACTTGATATATAATAACAATTTACAAGCTTCAAAATCAACCTAGAAGGCAACAACAACTTATAATAACCTATGATTAGAGCTATAATCTTTGCTCCTTTCCTAACTTGTAAGTCAGTCTCTCTTTTATTGAACAAAAGACTTTAGCTAAGATCCTATATATTAACATAAATATGAGTGCCACATCTTGCATCCATGACTCAAAATGTTCCAAGAGAAAAATTAATCTCAATGAAGTACATACCTAAGGTGGAGGCACTACCAACCTTCTTTTTTTATGCTCAAGGTAGGTCTTGCATCTTTTTTTCTAATGGTCAACCTTACCATAAAAGAAGCAAAAAATATTCCTTTTTCCTATGTCACCTATAACCTATTGAATGGGAGGGATCGTTGTTACGATAAGAACTTTGGTCTTAGGTTTGACATTAGTCTCGCCCTTGCCTAACAATCGTCTTTTTAGCATTTACCATTAACACCTTTAAACCCTTCTCCTATATCGTGCTCAACAATCTTCAGTAATTCAAGTAGCTTAATAAAAGAAGCCTTTTTCTCATTCATATTAAAGTTCATAATGAATGCAAACCATGAAGGAGGAAAAAAAGTTTAACACAAGGTCAATAGTAAGCATGTTGTTTATGACAAACCTTAAGTGAGCCAACCTCTCAATATAACCTATCATTTTGACTATATGAGGGCTAACTAGTGCACCCTTCTAAAGCTTGTAGTTGAACAATACAATTTCACCTAATAATTTCAAGTTTTAAAATATTTTAATGGTATAGGAGTACAGACTGAGCATTCATATCCTTATGCTACCTTTGTAGCTCAAGTACCATAGTAATAAACATTAAGCATTACACCTAGACCAAGTATTTGAGATACTTCTCAAAAGTCTCTACCTTTTCCTTAGTGGTATTGGACCAAATAATGAAGGTAGAACCCCTTCAAGGATGTACAACTTTTTTTTCTTGATGAAGTAAAATTTGAAGATTTTTATACCAGTTAGTAAAATTGGCACCGTGTAGCTTGTATTTTTTTTTTTTTATCAAAAATTGATGTTGGAAGTCATGATGGGTGTAATTGATTCCATACATATCCTAACAAACACATGTGCCATTCATTGTGATTCCTAGAATCAGTAAGGTGGATATAACATATCCTCTAATATTGACAAATATAAGTCTTACCCAGCTCCTAACATTTCCCACCTTCACGAAGGTGAACAAGTGGGTCATGTCAATCATGTCATTTTCGATATAAACAACATTTGGTTTTTGTAGTATCCTAGATTCAGAAAAAAAGCCCTTAGAGAAAGAGTTTTGAGGTTAGAAATGAAATTCAGAAATAGATTAGGAGTCTAGAAGCATTCAGGGGTGAGTTAATAAGTTTTCAGAGCCTGTGTGGCTTTCGTATGATTCCTTTAGGGAGGATTCGATCATACAAATACGCGAGAAATGAGTAATACCCATTTTCCCATGTGCACGCCCATGCAAGTGCTTGTATATAAGTGAGCCGAGAGTATTTAGTTTATTTTTTCACCCATTTCAGCCATTTCTTTCTTATTTCAGTTCCTCCCAACCTTAGAGAGGAAATTCCACAGTAAGTAGCTCTCGATCAAGCTAGAGAGCAAAGAGATTAGCTTAAGAGAAAAGCTTCCAGAGGCAATGGTGCGAGGTAAGTGTTCACTTACTTCTCTTTGAGCTTTCCCAGCATGATTTGATGAAATATGATGCTTGAATGAATCTATGGCATGTGAATGAACTTTGGGTATGCTTATATATTGTTGCATGTTGAATTGGATGATGAATTTCCACCCTTGGATCATGCATGTTGATTGTGTATGCTTTAGTGAGAGAAAGTAGATGCTTTCATGGTGGAATGGATTATGTTTGATGTATATCGAATATGAGTTCATATAAATGCTTGTTGAGGTGCTGAGAATGTATGTTAAGAGTGGTTGAGATTGATTAAGAATTGGTATGTGAAATGACATTTTTCAGATGGGTGTTCTTGTTGAAGAATAAGACGCACGACCATGTGCCTACATGGCACAATTGTGTGTCTTTGTTTTTCCAGACACACGCCTGTGTACATACTGTGTGCATGGCCAGAATTACAGACACACGCTCGTGTGTCCTGAGGGACACGACCGTGTGTAAGCAATTTCAATGAAATTACCCAAAATTCTAATAGCTTGCACGACTAGCAGCACGACCAGTGCACGGTCCCGTGCGTCTGGGCACACGCCTGTGTGCCTTGGACCTGCACACCTGTGTGCCTTGCCCACACGCCCGAGCAGTAACAAAATTTTCTAGAAAAGCATGAAAGAGTATAAAATGAGAAATAAAGCATGGGTAATCAGCTTAATGACTAAATTGCATTAGATATGCATCAAATAAACAGAGATTCAGATAATAAAGCTGCATATGCATACCATAGCATGACATGCAGCATGAAAGAGGATCAAAGGATCCGAATTCAACAGTATTCAGTATTCAGAGCCCGATGTACGGGTAAGAGTATGGGTGAACTTGAGGGGGCATCTGTGAGAATCAGCTTTCTGATACCAGTCAGATTGTTCAACATTCAGATTCAGCCTTCTGACACCAGTCAGATCGTCTAGCACAGTATATTCAGCTTTTTAGCCAGTAGCTAGACTGTTCAGCCCACATGACCAGGATATCGAATCTCTGTGTTCATCAGTCTGATCAGTACAACAGGTACCTTCGGGTACATAGAGATATTCAGATGCATATATCCATAGTATTTTCAGTTAGCATGGCATGACATACACATCATGACATGAATAATAATGATATCAATAAATGAATGAAATTCAGATAATCAGATTAACCAGTTTCAGATTCCAGCAAGCGCATAGATGTATGAATAGGGTCGAGGCTAGGTATGTTTGTGATATTGTATGTTGTTTGCTTGGGTTAAGGGAAGTAAGGAGCGCTTACTGGGTGATCTTTATCACTCATCCCCTTCCTTCTTCCATCATTTTCAGGTGTTCGTACTATTACCAAGGAGCGGGTGGTTCGAAGCTAACCGGAGAGAGCCCACACCACAATTTTGAGTATGTACTTTTTAGTTTTGGACCTGATGGGTCATTTTATAAATGTTTCCATGTACTCAGACATAAAACAGTATACAGAACAGTTTGTATGTATACAAAGGCCAGTATGGGCTCATTATGTATTTCAATGTATATATTTTCAGCTTTCGCATGTGTACAGATGTATTGTAGTAGTTTCAGTTTTATTTTCATAGGATTCTCGTCGCGAGTACCCGTATTTTCAGATTATTAATAAAAAGCTCCCCAATATCCAGCAGCAGGGGTACTCGTGGCGGTGGGTCCTATAGTTTTCCACCTAGTAGATAGTTTACCTTTTGCAATGGTGAACAAGATTCCTAACAAACATAGGTTTAACGAAGGTGTTATACCAAAAGACGACCCATGACATGACATTCCTTTACAAGGGATTTAAATTGGTTTCATCGAATTTTAAGTTAACATGTAAGGTGACAATAATCAACCTTGAACATGTCATTACAATGAAAAATACATGTTGGTGTTCCACTTAACCTAATGTCAATCCCTGAGCCAAAAGGATTAATATATCAACCTAGGTTCTTGACTTTCTAAGCTTAAGCATCCAAACATGCTATATCTTTTTTTTAATTTGATCTTTGATAATTTACAAAGCCTCATTTCTTATGTACATTTATTCTAGAAAATGAAAATAACTCTTATTCAAATATTTACAATAATAAATATAGAAACTGCGAGTTACATTCGAGAGGAAAGAGATGGGAAAAGAAACTGCAATTACAATTGAGAAAAGATAGGTCACACAAGTCTTATTTAATTTACAACTTACACATTTAAACAAAATCCCAAACATTCATAGGCAAATCAAGTGGAAATACAAGGCACGATCCATACATACACCAATATATACACATAAACTAAAATTAATAAATTACATTTAATTAGATTTAAATGTTAAATTGCATTTTACTCCTTAAAACTTTGATAAATCACAAATCAGCCTGATAATGAAAAAGATGTCACACGCAGACATGTAGCTCAAGCACAAAGCCATGTACCATGCCTTCTTTGGATTTCAAAAAAAAAAAATCTAAAATCTATTATAGGTATGTCGCATGAATCACGCATGGAAGAAATATAGGCGTGCATACTAACATGTAGAATAATACATGATGTGCACTACCACTAGGATGATTTACGTCAAACATACATGAGCGTGAGTCATAAAGACATACTGATGTACATGACCTAGATTCTAGACTTTTCCAAATAAGAAGTCATCCAAAAACCTTCCAAAAATTGGCAAATTAATGCTAAAATGACATATTTCAACATAAATCTCAATGTCATCCTAACACATGTGAAAAACCCTTAAGTGATAGAGAAATAATACTAGAGGGGGGGTGAATAGGATTATTTAAAATTTCTAAAGCAATAATCACAATTAACACTATAATACACACAATGCACAATAAAAGCAATAAAGAGAGAGAGTTCAGAAGTTGCTCAGCCAAGATTAGAGAGGTTCGGAGCTTTGAACACAAGCCTCCTACGTCCTCTTCTTCAATCAAACCCGATTGAAGTTTCCACTATCTTCAATACCCGAAGATACAATAGTTTTTCTCACAAGGGAATTTCGCCCTTTTTACAAATAAAGTGTAAATAAAGAGATTGATTGTAAATGCCTCTCAATAGGCTGGAAAATCAAATGTTTAGTACAAGTTCTCTCAAGTATGTAAGTGAATAAGCTTAGAGAGAGAAACAAAGCAATTGAAGAATGATGTAGATAGCTTGGCTTTTTCAATTCGTTTCAGTTGCCTCTCCAGTTCAAATAGCTCTCCTTTTATACTTGATTCATTGCCTAGAATAGGGAGGAGCCGTTTGCTAACTTTTTATCCGTTGAAGTAGTTGGAAAAGGTAAGCTCTGCAATAAATTTTCCAGGTGCACGGTCATGCTCCTCTAGTGCACGGTCGTGCATGCTGCATTTATTGCTCGTTCAGACTTCCAACGGTCGACTTAAAAGCTTAGCGCCAATGATGCATGGTCGTGTGTCATTGACGCACGGTCGTGCTTCGACCCTTCATGGTCGTGCTCCCTAGATGCATGGTCGTGCACTGATACTTCAAGGTTTTGTCCAAAAATTCCAGAAGCTAGCACGGCTTGACTACACGATGAGCGCACGAGCAGCACACGGGTGTGTTTTTGCTAGAGCACGGTCGTGTGCCAATTATGCATGGTCGTGCGTGAGATGAATACCTTTGCACGATCAGTCTTGCACGATCATCCTGGTAGTGCTCTTTGGTAGTGCTCCTCATTTGTCATAACGCACGGTCGTGCGTATTGAGCGTGCACGGTCATGCGTTGACTCCTTTTCTTTGACCAGCTGCACGGTTTCATTTGCACGGCTTGATCTCTCGTGCTCTTCATAAGTTATGTGCACGGTCGTGCTTCCACTACACACGATCGTGCTTCAAATGACTTTTGAATCTTTCAGTTTCAC
Source organism: Anacardium occidentale (assembly GCA_026122585.1). Lineage (NCBI taxonomy): Eukaryota > Viridiplantae > Streptophyta > Magnoliopsida > Sapindales > Anacardiaceae > Anacardium > Anacardium occidentale. The sequence goes on from JAJEJH010000264.1 coordinate 37,642, forward strand.
ACGATCAGGCTGCACGATTGATGTGGTAGTGTATTGCCCGTGTAGTGCATGCACACGATCGTGCATCATGCACGCACGCCCGTGCGGGTCTGAGATTTTTCTTCCAGAAAATCACAGAACCTTGCACGGTCAGGCGCACGGTCCCATGTTTTAGGCACACGAGGACCTGTTTGGTCAAGCACGGTCGTGCTACTAAAGCACACGGTCGTGCGAGACCTAAAACCTGCAAAAATAAAATTTTCTTCCCTTCTTTGTCATGAATTACTTCATGCAAGGGATTGATTAGCATCTCAAACATTTTTTAAACATTAATTAACAACTTAATTATATTTTTATCATCATCAAAACATCAAGGGTTCAACAACATGACCTCATCATGTGCAACAACATATAATAGAGTGGCCATCAACCAAATTCTCCATATATCATGCAATTATTCAATAAAGCATCCAAAAAATGAAAATCAATAACTTAACATATACACTACATTGTCCTGATCACAAATCGTAAGACCTGTTATTGTATTTACTACTATTACTATACTATTTATATTTATTATCATTGTTTTGTTTTTTTTTTTTCTATTTAATTGTCCTAATTAAATAATTTATTAACAAACACACACAAAATAGGAATCCTACATGAACTACTTATTTGAAAACTTGCACTAGGTGGAAGCTTATAAATAAATATACTAAGAATATCGTACAACATACTAAAACATTATATATATTAAATCTTACTATTTATAAAACCTACTATATATGCTACACCTATAAACTGTATTTGATATATATATATATATATATATATATATATATATATATATATATATGTATATATGTATGTATGTATGTATGTATGTATGAATACATGAAATGCAAGTATAAGCTAATGTTAAAAACAATGTACACTATCTTGAAGGAAAAGTTACATTTTAATATTACTACATAATATTTGAAATATATATGATACTGTACACCTTATGTATGAACAATATAAAGCATACGAGCCAACATGCTATCTGCTGAAAACTTAGTATATACATATATATATATATATATGTACACACAAAAAATCTGAAAAACTTAGGTGAAAACCCACTCAAGCTATATCTCAATCCCCAACCATCTCGTGTTGCAATTTAGCTCTATGAACATAGATGTGCAAGAAAGGAAACTAAGGAGAATAAGTGATAAGTCACTCAGTAAGTACCTTTTATTTCTAGTCTCAAGCAAATTTTCTATTATGTTATATTCTTATGACTATTTCACAAGACTCTTTGCTTCTTATTTGGATTCTTAACTAATGTTACTTTTAATCTCTTTCTTATCTCACTTCTTAATTGAAGACGTTTCTAAACTCATACTTTTACTTATTATGTTGCTTAACTAATTCTTTTTTTAATTCTTCTCTTAGCTTATTATATTTTTTAGTCTGATAGACTCTGCTTAGTCTATTACTAGTCTTTATAACTACAATTTTGTTCTATTTTCATGATAGATCACGAAACTTTGACTTTTCTTACTCATTTTGAGTCTAATCTCTTTCTTATTCCTTTGGAATTTAGTTATTTTACTACTGATCTAATGGATTTAACCTAGCTTAGTACAAATCTTATAGGTTTACCTTTCTCTAGATTACCTAGGGATTCACATGTGGCCTCATGTTGTAGTGTAAGTAAGTATGTGAGCATACATATACAACACAATACGAAGATATCTAGATTCTTCTAGGACTTGCACACTTTCCATGTCTTTCTTGACTTATGATCTTCCCTCTCTGGATTCTTAAAGATGTTGTAAGTATATTCTATTGTAATACTCATGAATGGTCATGAAAATTCATCTGATTTCTCTTCTCATTATGTTATAAATTTTGTTCTTACTGAAGTTATTTTTGATTATGAGGTACTTGCTCTATAGTACTTATGTTTTTTTTAAGTCTTCACTAGTTTTTTTCTATTTCTAATTATATTATACCTCGTGATATGGTATTTGTGATTGGTCACGAGTCGTTATCTACTTATAAACTTCACTATCAGATTTGTAGTAATTTTGTTTCTTGTTTACTATTTTGTCTATAACTTGTTATGTAAACTTGCTTATTTTGTTATGTACCTAAAACTTTGTACATGTTTATATATCTAAGATTACATATTTTGACTTTCGGTTACTTATCAATCTGTCTAGTAAGTTCTACTTCAGTTTACTGTTACTTATCATAATTTTTATGTTTTGCTTATTCTCATACTATGCATGACATGATATGAAAGATGTTGAATCATGTCTAATTATGCTAAAAATCATGTCTGAACCCTTGAGCTTACTTTTTGAAAAACATTTTTTGAAAATATAGTTAAGATTTGAAGATCCTATACCACTAAAAAACTAAATAAAACTGTATCTGAAATTTCTATATATTTGAAGATATTTATTGTGCTACACAGATTGATGAATACAAAGACTTGACACCTTGGTCATATGAGTTTTCAACATCCTTACACTCAATCGAGAAGTTGAAATCTAATAACTCTCAATATCATAGCGCCTTGCTTCTGGAGTATAGGTGTTATAGTGACTTGCTTAAAGTAGGTGTTTGGTCTTTCATTAGTGATGTAGCATGTTTTATCATATCGTGAGGCTCAAGTTTTGGACTTACAAAGGCTTTATGGTACTATAGTGTGATTTCTCACACTATAATGCCTTGCTTCGACCTTAATGTATGTTACCTCTATTAAGATTTATGCCCTTACACTACAAGAAATTTGTTTTATTGTGATAAAGATAAATTTTGTCATTATAAATATTTTTATTATGACTAAATTTTCCTTTTATTACTATTTATATGGTAAATAAAATTCTATGAAATTATTGTCATGGACTTTAATTTCCTCACTATATATATATTTATTATGACCAAAAAAATCATTTCGTCACTATTTATTTGGAGGGAAATTTTGGAGCCAAAACGACTAGGTTATTATGACGATAGTTATTGTGATAAACATTAATTTTGTCATTTTAAATGTCTTTAATATGATAAAAAATCATTTCATCACTATTTATTATAGAAAAAATTTTTGGAGTCAAAACAACTTATTGATGGTGGTGAAATATTTTGTCTCAAAAAAGGAATAGCATATTATGACCAAATTTTTGTTATTTTAGTACTTCTATTGTAACTAAACTAATTTCTCAAAACTTGTAATCATTATTAATTTAGAGGGAAATTTTTAAATAAAACATCTTGGTTATTGTGACATAAATCAATTTTGTTAATACAAAAATCATTTTATTACTATTTATTTGTCAAATTTTTTTATTGCATTATTTGTTTGTCTCCTTAAAGGCTTTTACTGTGATTAACAATATTATTTAGTCACTAATTATTGGAAGGAAATTTTTAAGCCAAAACAATTTTATTATTGTAATGAATACTGATTTTGTCGACATAAATATATTTATTATGACAAAATTACTATAAAATATTGTTTAATAATAAAAATACATTAAATTTGATGTATAACTCTTTTAAACATAAATTTACTTAGTTTGAATCTTAATGGCTTCTCTTATTTTTACTAATTTCATTTCAACATATAGATAATTTTTTTGGTCAAATTTATATAGTAATTTTTGTATGTGAATTGGTGGCAATTATTTTTAAACTAAACACATTTGGTTTGCCCTTGTTATGTAGTAATTTATTAATTTTTAATCTTATAATATAATAATATTTACATTAGTGTCAAAAGATTGAACAAAAAAAATTACATTTTCATATAAATTTAAAATTTAAATAAAAATTTTGCCATAAAACTAAAGCAAACTTTAAAAAAAAAAAAGTTCATTATGTAATACACCAATATTTAAAAAATAAAATTGTTTCCACTAAATGATTCTTCAACATATCCAAAAGTATCTCTTTATCTCCATAATACCTGCCTTAAAAAAAATAAATACATAAATTCAAATATTGTAACTCATGTAACACAAAGATAAAGATTTATTATTAAATATGTATTTTGACACATGCAAATAGGGTTAGATTCGAACCGAATATGTTCGGATTTGTTTTTAAGTTCGGTTCGAACGAGCCTGAAACGAGCCGAAGGAACTCAAACACGAATACGAACCTGAACTATAATTTTTAAATTCGAGTCAAATGAGTCCGAACACAAACATTACGAACCGAACACGAACACGAACCCGAACTTAAAATAATATTTTTTTAATAAAAAATTTTTAATTATTTGTATTAATTATAATTTTTAATAAATATAAAAACGAATTATACGAATCGAATACAAATACGAATGTGAATATGAATTTTACTAAAAAATATTTGGTAAACACGAATACGAGTCCGAATCTGAACAATATGAAACGAGCTCAAACACGAACATGTTACTGTTTGTGTTTGGTTCAATTCGAATCCAACCCTACATGCAAACTAGATTAATATTTAGTGATTTTTAGAATGTAATTTTTATCCGCTATCTTGTTGTATATATAATCATACAAAGAAATTTAGTGATTTTTAGAATGTTTTCCCAAATCTAGTAAAGACTACATCGAAAAAAAAATCAGTACAAAGTTAGACTGAATTGGATAAATAATGAAGTTTGAATAAAAAACTACGTATATTGTTTCAAGTTTTGCAGATGTTTGACTAGAAGACATAAAAAAGGAGTGGCTATTATAAAAATTCAACAAATTCACTCTCAATTTGTCACACACACACACACATATATATATAAACGAACTTTAAAATTTGAGTGTATATTTTGTCGTTGTTTAATAAGAGTTTTCAGTCTAAATCCAAACAAGGACGCAATATAGATTAAAGGGCTTATCCTAATACAGATAATATGGGACACCGTCAACAATGGGATGTGAAGACATTGCTGGAATAATTTTGTTTGAGTGGAGTAGAGTTTTTAGTTCTAAGGCTGACATGTGATTAAGCCATTACTTTTTCTCTTTCTTTGCTCAATTGATAAAGAATTTTGTTTTCAATCTCCAACCGTTCCACAAAACTTTTAACTTAATCTCAACTCTATTTTTTTTTAGTTGACATTTGTAATTTTTGTTTTTGGCAGAACACTTTAACAATACTCCGAAACTAGTTTTTTAATCGGATAGATTTTAATAATATACCAAACAAAGCAACCAAAAATAAACTCTAAACCTTAACCGAAGACTGACCTCTTTTTAAGTGAAAACATAAACCATCGTCGACAGCTGATGATGGTAGAAACCTTTTGGCCGTTGGCAACAAATGATGACAAACAATTTCAATATTTTCTTGCAAGTTATCTTAATTAAACAAAACAAAACAATAATATTACAACATAGAAAGTCTTAAAACCGCAAACAATGCCGATATTTTTTTGTAGGTTTTCGGTAATCAAACAAAAATAGGAAAATAATAATACAAAATTCACAATCTTAAAATCGCAACCAATTCCCGTATTTTCTTGTAGGTTATCGGTAATCAAACAAAAATAGGACAACAAGAATACAACATAAAAAGTCTTAAAACTGTAAAATTGAGAAAATAGATGTAGAAATACAAAGATAACTAAAATGAATTACCTAAAAATTCTGATTATAATTGGCTAAGTGGTGGAACACAGATCAAAATAAAGAAGTACTAGGGTTTTTTGGCGCAAGAGTTGCAAGGTTTTTTGCACGTGAGAGTTGGCAAGGAATAGGGACTGAGGGATAGTGCAAAAATTAAGTGAGTCGCATATTACTAATTGGTGTAGGAAGCATTTGGTATAGAAATCATGCAGAATAGAGAGAAATTATGCAGAATTGAACGACTACAAGATGTAATTGGTACATGACGTAATTGATGCATATTACAGGATGTAATTGCTACAGGTTTATTATTTTCAATTACTATTTTGCTAATTAATAAAATAAAATAAATTGGATAGCTTATAAAAAAACTTATTTTGCTATTTACTGTTTTTAATTAACATATTGGGTCCAATTCGTATTCAGTTTGTGTCCGCAAATTTTTTTATAGTAAAGTTTGGGTTCAAATTTAGATTCAAGATCGAAAGTTGAGTTTGTGTTTAATTTCTGTTCGTTTTCATGTTCACATTTGATTCATATGATTTGTATTTATATTGTATTAACAATTTATAATTAATAAAATATAATTAAAAAATTTTCAGTTTAAGCTCAGATTTGTGTTTGTATTCAGTTCGTATGATTTATGTTTAGGTTTGCATTCACAAAATTATTATTTTCAATTACTATTTTATTAATTAGTAAAGTAAAATAAAAAATGATTTGGATAGCTTATAAAAAAAATTATTTTAATATTTGTTATTTTTAATTAACATATTGGATCTGGTTCGTATTTAGGTCCATGTTTGTCTTAATTTTTTTAGTGAAGTTTGAGTTTGGGTACGAGATCAAGAGTTGAATTTGTGTTCGATTCATATTTGTATTCATATTCACATTTGATTCGTATAGTTTGTATTTATATTATATTAAAAATTTATAAGTGATAAAATATAGTTAAAAAATTTTCAATTTAAGTTTAAATTCATGTTCATGTTCGGTTCATATGATTTATGTTTGGGTTTGCAGTCACAAATTTATTATTTTCAATTGCTATTTTATGAATTAACAAAATAAAATAAAAAATGATTCGAAAGCTTATAAAAAAACTTATTTTACTAATTTATTATTTTTTATTAACATATTGAGTTCAGTTCGTATTCACATTCGTATCCATTGAATTTTTTTATAGTGAAGTTTAGGTTTGGGTTCGAGATCAAGAATTGAGTTTGTGTTTAGTTTGTAAGATAATTTAATTGAGACTAACTCAAAAATTGATAAGAAAAATAAGGGAAAAAAATATTTTGATTAAGGTATATTGCTTAAAAATAAGAAAAAGGTATATATTAGAGAAAAAAAAAAACTTAAACAAATAAATAAGAAAAAACTAAAAAAAACTCTTGAAAGTTAAAATTATTGTAGTACTTTTTAGGAATCTTCTAAAGGCGGTTTAGGACTAAGTCCAATTCTCAATGCACAAGACAAACTATAAAAAGCTCTTTTTAAGAATTTAATTAATGGGCAGCTAAGACATATGAGTTAGTTGAGAGTGGATTAAGTCCTAACTTTGTGTAATGAAAAAAACACTTTCATTTAGGCATCGTCATAACTCATGTTGTATATGAATTACCACAAAAGATGATGAAATGTTTCCTTCAGCCAGTCAAAGAAATCAAACCTAGAAAGTTGCAATAAATAAATAAATAAATAAATAACGAGGGAAATTGCTTATCGTTAGTGAGATCAAGCAAAGAATCAGCCAGGTTCAAGAAATTGAAGCCAGACACGTAACCCATGGAACCAAAATGCTCTATGACTTAACCCTGCTATAAAATGGGCAACTTTCAGATAAAACTATCACCGTCACCCACACACCAGATTTACCAGAACCTAGAGACACGATTAATGGCACCGAACCAACGATGACATATTGGAAGCAACGACGAAGAGCATGATATGACAACATCAAGCAAAAGCATCAGAAAAGATAAGAGAAAATTTTGAGTTCTAGAAAATCTTTCTGCCTTCTCTTTTTTTTCTCTTCCCACTTTTCACATTTTTCTCCTTTCTAACACTACTCTAGATCTTTCTTTCTCTATTTTTGAGTTTTTTAAATCAATAAAATTACAAAGCTACCCTTACACCTAATTACCATCGTACCCTAAAGATATCTATGAATTACAATGACCAATATACCAAATTGCTAAATTACATAAACACCCTTAATCAATTTAGTCACATATTTTTACATATTACAACTCCCTATTTTGGCAAAATCTCACTTTAGCCTATTAGTTTTTCACCTTATTTTGAAATGATCTTATGTTTTTCTACTAATGTCAATTTCATCCCTCCATCAAAGATTTAGGGTATTACATTCCCCCTCTCAAGCTATTTTCTTTTGGTTAAAACATGTTCTAAATAGTATCATAAAACACAATTATATTTGACCAATAATTAATAAATTAAATTCAAGTTTCTTTTCTCTCTCTATATATAAATATGTATGTGATGTTTTATCAAAGCATAATTCATATATTTTGATATGTTATTAATTTGTTGCACTTAATTATATGCACAAGTTTCTCTTTCATGGCACTTGGCAAAAAAAAGAAAGGCAACTCATGTGCCCAAGGTTGTGCCTTCTATCACTCATAATACAGTTTAAGAATAAATAGCGTCGATTGGTCCAATCTTGACATAAAATAGTTTGTTTCTTAATCCATCATTTTCTAAAATGGTTGCTAATCATCCGATTTGTTTCACTTTATCTCATCATGCTTAAAATGATAGTGCAACTACTCAATTAAGTGATGGCATTCTACATACCGAATCAATTGATTTGACATCTTTTGGTTTGTTTAATGTTAGAAGTAATTAATGCAAAAAATAAATATAGGAAGAACAATTTTTGTAATTGTGGTTTTGTAAAACCCCAAAAACAATATGGCAAATAACCTAGAGGGGGGGGTGAATAGGTTATTTAAAAATATTTTGTAATTTTAAATCTTTTCCTATTCTACCAACTCAATTAAGCATATAATTCAAATTAAACACAACCAAGCAAATTAATAATATAAACACGAATTTAAAGAGAGTAAGGGAAAAGAAATGCTCAGCCGATTTATAGTGGTTCAGAGCTTCTCCACGCCTCCTACGTCCACTACTCCAAGCAACCCCGCTTGAAGATTTTCCTTCCACTAACTTTAACCCAAAGTTACAATAGTTTTTTCAACAAGAGAATTTCGCCCTTAACACTAGTTTTGATACAAGGGATTGCGCCCTTAATTTAGTTTTAACAGGGATTACGCCCCACACTAGTTTCACGGGATTGCGCCCAAGGGTTTGTGGAAAATTACAATGTTTTTGCCTCACAAGGCTAATACAACAATTTGGCTCAAGGTTTCTCTCTAAAGGTTTACAAATAAGCTTTTGTGAGAGAACAATGGAGAAGAGTTTAGAGAATGAAAGAGTAGAAGTTTTAGGCTTGATTCTCTAGCCCTTGCATCTTCAAATCAGCTCCAATTTATAGGAAATGGAAAATTCTAGCTGTTACTGCTCATTTGAGAGCCGTTGGAGAGTTTCTGGAAAACTGCACGGGCGTGTCCTCTTGATGCACGGTCGTGCTTTCCTTTTTCTGCATTTCCAACGGTCAATTTTGGGCAAGCACGGGCGTGCATATTTGCAACACACGGGCGTGTGTTATTTTCCTTCTAGACGCCTTCAGATTCTTGAAGCTTGCATGGGTACACGCACGGGAGGCACACGGGAGACGCACGGCTGCACTTTGGCCTTGCACACGGGCGTGTGGTTTATGCTACACGGTCGTGTGTGTCATTCTCCTTTGACACACGGCTGTGTCCTTTGCAGCACACGGTCGTGTGCTCCCTATAGCTTGACACACGGCTGTGTCATTTGCACATGGGCGTGTGTAACATTTTTCCTTGACACACGACTGTGTGTCTTTTGGCACACGGGCGTGTGCGTTCTCTTCCCTTGACACACGACTGTGTGTTATTCAACACACGGGCGTGTGTGTTCTTCTCAGCACAACACGGGCGTGTAACTTCCAATTCTCCATGCACGGGCGTGTGTTGCTTTAAGACACGGGCGTGTGTAGCTTTGATGCATGACACAGGCGTGTGCATCTCTGATGCATGACACGGGCGTGTGCAACTCAACACACGGGCGTGTGTGGCTCCAAATGCTGAATACACGGCCGTGTGAGTCTTCAATTGCTCATGTGCATACATGTTCCTGCAAAACAGCTTTTCGACCCGATTTCGGTCATGAACCAAGTTCATGCCAGGGGTAATTTGGTCATTTTATAAATTTTAACATATTTTCGGAATCATCAAAACACTAAGGGTTCAACAGGTTTAATTATTTTAAATTATTTCTATATTAATAAAAAAAATTTCCTAGATTCTACTGTTAAGAAGAAGAAAAGATATGGACTTGCTAGAGGTCTTGAAGTAAAAAAGAGGATTAAACAAGAGAGCAAAATTAATGGAATCCTTATTAAAGAGGGGACATACTTGCCTATTGGACCTACAGAAAATATATTTAAGATGGAATTATGTGTCATAACTTGAATGTTAGCTCCTCTTCATGTTTTTTACTGGAAATAAATGAAGGAAGTGGACAAGTTACTAATTTTAACAAAACTTCCGGTAATTTAGTTATGATATTTGTAATACACTTTCTAAGTTATTAATTGAAATGATAATGAATTATGAATCTATAGTTAGTACTCTTGCTTAGTTATTAATTGCAATGTTAATGGATTTTGAATTTATAATTTATTGTAGAGTGAGTTTAATGTATGCTTGTTAGAGTCATATGCTAAAAAGGTCATTGATGTAGTATTGGGAAAATGGTTTAAGCAATATAAACACCGATGCTACAAATATTACAAAAAGTATTCAACTCTTGAGGAAGCATGTCAATACCCACCACAAGATGTAAAGGAAATTGATTGGATTCCTTTATATGAGCATTTTGAGAGTAAAAAATTTAAAGTAATTTGTTTTAAGTCAAAAGGAGTTTGATTTTATATTTGTATATGTTGGACTAAATATGAAATTGACATTTATTTAAAGGATCAAATTGCGACAAATGTAGTTAATAAAAGTAAACTATGTGTTACAAATGTAGTTATGCCCAACATTTATATGAAATGGTACTAGTTTATTTCTTAAATTTTTAAATTACTCTATTTAATTATATTTTAGCATTTATCATTTTTACTTGTATTCTTTTATTTGTACAAGAGGATTCAGAGTTAACTCTTAAGGAACCTAATGAATTAAAATTGTATCATGATATGCATTATAAAAAGGATGACATATGAGTACATGAAAAAACTAAAGAGACTTATGTAAGGATTTTTACTTTATTTTATTACTTATTTCTACCTTTTGCATATACATTATGGGGTGGGGCGGGTTATGATTGTGACTATGAAAGACAAGTTTGAAGTGAAAGTTTGACTGAAAAATATGTCACATGTACGTATCATTGTGACTGATATATATATATATATATATATATACACCACATGTTTTTTTTTTTTTTTATGTGCGCTTCCATGTTTTTATATATATATATGTATGTATGTATTATGGATGCATATCATATGTTAATTAAGTGAGAAATTACTCAGTATTTAGATTTAATAATTTAAAAAGATGCAATTAGATAAATCCTGAATTTTATTTGAAGAAACAAAATAAAACATAGTACGTAGATTATAATCAAGACATAATTTTATTTAAGATATTATTCTCTCTTTTCATATGTGTGTGTGTGTGTGTGTGTATATATTAATTTATTTGTGACTTTAAAATGCAAGAAGCAATGTTTGAGCTTTACACGAAGTCAAAAGAAGGTGTAGAGATGGATGGAAAAAGAAATTTTGAAAATGTTTTGAAGCCAAAATGTGGCTATTCTCGTGGGCTAGGATATGGGGCAAAACCAAACAATATAAAATCCACAGTACCCTTTTCAGAGTCAATTCTTCGTTGATATGAAAATATAATGCACCTTAAATTAGTGATCAAAAAACTAAGATTGAGGCATTTGCATTATCACAAAACAAGCTTCAATCTCAAACTGATGTATTGGTTGCTGCACTTTTACAATGTAATAGTGAGGGTCTTAATTAATGGTAAATAATTATTTTCGACAACCATATTTTGATAAAAAAATTTAATTTAAATTTTATTAGATCAAGATATTAACTTATGCAATTTATTTTTTTTGTATGCAGGTATAATTTCGTTTCATAATATTTTGCTCATTACTATTAATGATTGGGAATATTACATTATTGAAATAACTTTAATTAAACTTGTCTATTCAATTATATAATGACTTTTAATTGAATTTTTAATATTATATACATCAATTAGTAATTGAATTTTTAATTGAATTTTTAGAACATTTTAATTATATATATCAATTAGTAAATAATATATATATATATATACTTTTGACAAATATTATATATTTTGATAAATTAAAATTTTTTTTGTTAAACCTATTTTGACCAATTGTTTTATGTTGTGACAAATTAAATATTTAGTTTAACTAATTTTAATGAAATTAGAGGTTACCTTAAATTCATTATGATAAGTAATTTTAGACATATTAATTTTTAAAATGAGGTAAATATGACAAAATAGATTCGTTACTGCATGCATATATTTTTAATGAAAAATAATTTGTCACAATTTCATTTTAATTATATATATATTGTGAATGAAATGCAATTATTATGAAAAATAAATTTTGTCAAAATATCAATTTTATTATAAAATATTTAGTTACAATAATAATGAAAACATGACAAAATTATTTTGTCACTAGATATGTATACTTATCATGACAAATAATTTGTTAGAATAATTTTTTTTAAGAATATAAAATTCATATACTATAACAAAAAACATTAAAGTTGTTACAACAATTTTTTGATGTGACAAAATCATTTTTCATAATATATGTAAATTATTGTGATAAAATCATTTCGTTATTATGTATCCATATGTCTTTTGACAAATAATTTGTTAGGATATAATATTTTCTAAAATATAAAAATTAATATATTATGATAAAAATATATTTATTACAACAAAAACATTGATGTTATTATGACAAAAGTTTTGTCACAACACATTTATAAAAAAATGTACAAAATCAGTTTGTCACAGTACATATACATTATTGTGACAAAATTAAATTTTATCATAACAAATTTATTAGAACCAGCTTATTTTGACCATCATTATGACAAAAATTGTTATCACAATATATTTGTTGCGACTAAATATATATTTACTGTGATAAATTTTTTTGTCACAATTTTATAAATTTTTTTTTAGTGTTAAAGCTAATCGAATCTGTACATATTGAAATCATTTGTATACTAATAAAAACATTTTTATTGTTTATTCATTTTTGTACATGCTTTATAAATATGATCATCTCTTAGAGTGTTAGAATCGAATAGGGTAATCCGATGTACTGATCATGTTTTCTTTATGTACTTAATAAGTGATCATTCTAGAAATTATCTGTAGCCTTGACTATCTGAACTTAAGGTACAAGTTCAGGAGATGCTATTATAATATTGAACAATTTTATTATAAAGTGATGATAGTTAGTATGTATCAAAGTTGTTGCTTGCAGCTGGGTGTGACACATAGATGTATGCTGATATTAAGCATGTTCACTGGACATGACTTGATAAGAAGGTTCCATATGGAATATAACCTTGTGTCTATGAAAATATTTTTTTAATCAAATAAAGATATGTGATCTTTTGATTTGAGACATACCAAACTGCTCCATACTAGGACTGATGCGATTTGACACTATCTAATGCACCACTATGATAAAAGGTGTCATAAGGGTAGTACTTAATTATGTTAGGATCTGTATGTGGACTAAGGTGTGCCAATAAATGATTTTTCACTATCAAACATGAGAGCAATATCTTATAGTGAACTCACTGATCAGAATTTGTGATGATAAATCTATAGCCATAGTAGGACAAGGTTGTAGCTTAGTCTATATTGTTGCTTACAAATTAATATTAGATCATGTGAGTGATCAACCAAGATAGACACCTTTATCTATGTCTCAATTTTAAATGATACAAAGTAAAGAAGCGACTTTTCTTTCTTTTTCTTCTTTTCTCTTTTTTTTTTTTTTTTTTCTGTTTTCTGCGTTTATTTTATTGTTATGCAATTTTCTTTTAGTGCATGGGTGTGCGTGTGATTATGTGTCATATCGGGCTAGCTTTTGAAATCTTCTTATTACTCTCTAACTTATTACATGGGTGTGTGTTTTAAGACGCATAGTCACATATGCACCACACACGATCGTATCTTTATGTACATAGACCCGCAACAAGACTTTTACATGATCATGACTTCAACAAGACAAGATTATGCACAATTAGGAAAGTGCACATGACTGTGACCCTCACTGGCACAGTCGTGTGCCCAAAGGCACTAGCACACTAGCCTTAATCATGCATGTACTACATAACCATCATTATACAGAGAACAATGGACACACAAGCATACGGGTTGCATACATGAGCATGCATCACACTCTACTTTTGTAAATTCTATCTTTGGAACTTGCAGAACCATACCCAAACTCAACCCAATCTTAATCTATCTCCAAATAAACTTAATCTAGCATACATACAAGCAACCACAAAACTTTTATCACAAAACTTTATCATCTCATAACTCTTAATCTCCACTAAATATGCTTTTAAATGCATAAAACACACATATGCACATACAAAGCTTCTATTGCATCATCAACTATCTTAAGATTATAGTTATAAAGTTAAAAATATGTTTCTATCACTGATTAATCTCATCCAAGAAGCTACCTGCTAAGGAAACATGAAAAAGGTATTTTAACCCAACTATTTTGATGAAAGCAAAGCAAAAGACACTCAAGAAAAGTCACACAAAAATCTAAGTTGAATATGATAAAAAGAGCCAAAGCAAAGAGAAGAAGCAACAAAGAATGGTTTGGTGCCACAACACCATTCCTCGGCCTTGCAGTGCTTATGAATGCAAAAATTACAAAAGCCAGGCATCGTAGCGCTTGATAAGCGAAAAAAACTTGTGCACATCACCAAAGAAAGAGCATCGCAACAAAAGGGATTTCCTATTGTAGCGCAAAGACTAACATAACTCTTAATTTATAAAGAAATTTCGTTAGACTTCAACCATATTCAACCCTACATATAAATAAAAGTCTAAACTTAAGAAAAGAGGGATTTTGGCAACTGGAAACACATTGCACACTTTATTTTATATTTTATTGTGTCTTTTAAGCCATGTGTGGCTAAATTCATTGCTTTTGAATAAAGGAATTGAAACCGTCAATATACACTTGTGAGATTTATGTATTTATTATGTTTAATTCAATTGATAATCTAATTTTCTTTTGTTTTTAATTGTTTGTGATTGATAAATAAGTCAATTAAGAGTAATACTATTCAATTTGTTTATTTATTTAATTTAAAGGTAATGCTAAGTCTAATAACCTAATGATTGGTGATTCTATTATTAGAAGCAATGAAAGATTCTATTAACATGATTATGATTAATATTGAATTTTTTAGGAGAAAATTAGTTTAAATTGATAAACCAATGTTTGAGATGAGTTTATGTTTAATTTCAACTGTTTTTCTAGTGATCAATGTTGTTTTGAGTTAGAGTTAAAGGGTTGATTTGGAAATTCACATAGAAATTAAGAGCCATTGTTGAAGCTTTTCACGATAGACTAATTTTAAGAAAAAACAAAGAATCTTAGACCATATTTATTGTTCATGGGTTCACTATTCAATTGTTTTAAACTATCTTTTGTGTAAATAAACAAGTTATAATGAAGGTGAATATATTATTTCAATCGATGTTTTCTTGATTTTACTAACTTTTATATTTCTTTATTGCTTGTGAATAATTTTTGCTATTTATTTCAATTTTTAGATTCTTTTTCAAAACCCCTGTTTTTCTTTATTGTGAATTAGTTGTTAAATAATTAATTGCTTTAAATTTAATCATCAGACTCAATGGGATCTATCTTTGCTTATCACTGGTTTTAGTTTTAGGAAGTAGAGTAATTTTATTTTTGGTTACGCTCAGCATGTATCATTGATCCATGAATATCTAATTAATTGTGCTAATGCCCCTAACGGGTAGCCTAACTGGTGGAGAGTAAGGTGCTTGTGCGAGATCAGAAGTGACAGGGTTTAGGTTGAAACTTCTTCAATCTTATATTGGATCAGAGCTTTGATTTGCCTTATGAAGTAGTTTTAGGGCTAATTTGCTTGCTCGAAGTTTATTGTCTGATATTGTTAATAAGTCTAACACAGACTAGTTGTCACTGGACTAGACTAAAAGGTCAAGGAGGCCAATTATATAGAAAAATGTACAAACAAAATATTATAGGCCGGCCAACTCAAATTAGCTCTTCGTTAACCAAAAATAATAGTAGTGATACCAGAATTTCCATTGGAAGTTTACAATGTCAACTAATCTTTTTATTTAACATTAAATTATTCAAAATTTAATTAAAACAACTAATTAAAAACTTTTATTAAATATAAAATATTTGTGAACTTGTAATTAGAAGAGGAAATACAATAATCCTAATTTAAATCTCAAACTTGAACAGAAAAATGTCTGCTATGGTTATGGCTTTCACCATTCTCTAGATTAGATCTACCATTAAATTCATATTTACTAATTTACTAATTACTACTTTACAGAAAACAGTACCGCATACGCCGTCCACAGCAGAATATTTACGTCTTTGTGATGTGTTCAAAATTCTAATAATCTTGTGTCTCTGGTGAGTCATCATTTCCTTGAGAAAAATCAACATTTGTATACGTCCGGATTCCAGGACCATGTCCACCACAATCCCATTCCCTTCCCTGTTGTGCCCTTCTAACCTCCTTTTGATGCTCACTGAGTATCGACCACCCTCTTTTTGGACTAGGGGACACTTGACCCTTATGCTCAATCATATTTATTGTTGCCTTCCTTATTTCCACCCTTTTGAAGCTCCCGTTACGCGTTGCAGTCACCCTGTATTTCTGTGGTGCTGTAATGTATTCTGTTCCAGAATGGCATCTTTTTAGCAATGGTTGGTTACTTGGGAAGAGGTTTATTCTTCTGCTTCTTGAGAGCTTGTCTAAGACATGAAGCAAGTTTTGAGGGTAATACAACTCCACTTGTTTACCATATGTGGAATTCCAAAAGGAAATAGTGGGTTCAGAAATTGAATAACTTGGGTGATCAAGGGCCTTTTCAAGGAGGCTTGCCTGAAGTTTGAGGAAGGTAGAATTGAAGATTATTGGTGGCTGACTCTTCTGCAAAGAATTCAACGTTTCAGCCCATAGTCTTTGAAGCTGCTTATTGGTAGCTTGATCCTGTATTTCAGTAACTGATAACCAGTGAAGCAGTGGACAGGAAATTATCTGCAGTAAAAAAATACAGGACAATGAACAAACTTTAGAAAAAAAAAAAAAAAAAAGAGAGAGAGAGAGAGAGAAAGAGACAGACAGACAAAAAAGTTCTTGCAATGCAACACTGGATAATTCCATAGAAAGCAGAACCAAAAGAATTATCCAAAGTCCTGGTCCCCGATAGATCAATATGTCATGACAAATCAATTTTGTTATTAGTAGCGAATCTTTTCTTTGCGGAATCTATCTCCTTCACCTGTTTAAACCAATGAAACCTATTATTTTCACTAAGGGATATCACAACTCAAAATTGCGTTTTTGGTATTCTTCTTTAGTTAGTAGCAACATCTATACTGCAAAAGATTATTAGAAAGAGTTCGGTTTTAACTCCAATCACAGTTGAACAGGCTTCAATTACTAAAGATAATGCATAATCTAGACCTAAAAGCTTATCAGAAATATTCTTTCACAGAATTCTTCCAAAGACGCTCAACCTTTAAATGCATTTGAGAAACAAACCTTGAAAAATGACACAATATTTTGCTGCAAAACTAAGCAATTAACAAAGCAAGCCAATGTGGAAAATACCCTGCAAAAGGCACAAGGAATTGAAATAAATGAAGTAATTTAAATGGAAAAAGACATAACTTAAAAATGATAAGTGACAGTTCTAGTAAGAGTTACCTGGAAGTCTGCAAGCCATTTAGCGGTTTGAATCCTATCTTCATCCTTGAAAACTTCAAGAACCTATAAAATTCCACATGAAACATGAACAATAGCAATTGGGGGAGTTAAGGAAAAGCTGGGGAAAAGACCATTTCCTCCAAATAGATTATTTTTAAGTAAGCCTATATATCTTTCTAATAACACTCAATGAGGTAATATTTTGAGTTTAAAATGTTTGAACCAAGATCCTATTAATAATAAAATGAATGCAATTTAATGCCAACCTTACTAATCAATATATTGATGTCCCTCTATAAAATGAAATATGGATTCCATCTTTTATTAAAACACCCCTCATATGAAATGATAGCTTAAGCAAAAAACACCAAAGAATTGAAGATAACTGCATCAGGATTGCGAGCAAGATATGGTCCCATTGAAAAGTCAGGAGACCCCCAACTTTAGGACTTCTGAGATCATCAAACTTGCCTAAGCTCTTGAACAATCATTCTTTGGAACAAAAACAAAATTTAGCAGACTTCCTTTGTCCATGACTTACCAGTCTCATCTTCATACTATCCAGCTATGGCTTTAGCCAAAATTTTCTTAGTTTTGACACTTAAATAACATTAGGTAATAATTTCTCTGTTTCTAGGACTCCACCCCATATAGAAAAAAGAAAGTAGCTAGGACACCTTTCAGACAGCTGTGCTTACTTATGAAAAGTATAAGGATACATTTACTATTATCATTATAAAAAAAAAAAGTTGAAAGGAAGGTTTAAAAAAAAAAAATTGAACAGAAACAGTGACTCAAAAGGACATCCAAAGATTCTGAAGGTAGAATCTCTTAACAAAAACACCAATTGATTGATGCATTAACACCCTACCATTAATTCACAAGGTTTTGGCTATATTAAGATAAGCAGCTTCTGCATTTACCTGGCAGCAAGTCCCAATATATTGTTGATGTCACCAGAAATTTTATAGCTACCATCAAGTTTAGTTTTGGCTGACCCTGAACTTACTTCCGAAGTCATGATATGCTCCAGGATACAGATCACAACATCACTGGATAAACATAAAAGATTAAAATCCAGATCCTCATCACTTGAATCGATCTCAGTGCATGACCCAAGCATGCTAGTACTATCATCAAGACACCGATTTATCACAGAACACAAGTCCTCAGGGAAACTGCTAGTGGAATATTCAATTTTTGAGGTAATAACAGAAACATAAAGTGACTTCCACACTTCAATAACATGTTCAGGCTCAAGACTTCTCTCTGATGAAATAATACCTTCTTCTAAGGAGCTTCTGATTTTGAGTGGTGATGAGTTCGGTAGAAGATGAAGGCATATAACAAATGGGTAGGACAAGAGATGGCAAATGGCAAGACAATATGTACTGTCAGATTCCTTACTTAAGAATGAGATATCTTTCACACTATCTATCCACTCTTTTAGCCCTTCAGTTATTGCAGTCCATATCTGCAAGTGGTTGTATCTTATGTGTTCATACAATAAACCATTAGTGGCTAGAAGCACTTCCAAGGGATCATAAGAGAAAAATAAAAATTTAAAGAACTTGTAAGATTTTTGTACAAAAAAATCCATTCTGGGTTTATTCGAAGTTAACCCAACCAACTCATGGATGTAGATGACCATTAAATAAACCATGGGTGAAACCATATCCCTGAAAGTGACAGAACTGATGCCTAAAACTTTTGCGTGTTTAATGTCATTACCAGATGGTTGGTTTTCAATGAATTTGAGGTCTAATGCTACCTTGTATAAAGGGGATCCCAGAATCGAAGGTTCTAACTCCTCAGTAACAGCCTCAATAAATGACAGAGAATTATAATGCCTATCATTATTGCCTTTTCCTTCTGAAGACAGATTTTCACATATCTTTGCTGTGAACCTTAATATTGAGTTCAAACAAGACACAATATCCTTGAAATCAATAGCTAAATTTTTTAACTCCACTTGGACTGCTTTTAAAACAGATCTAAATATCTTTAAAGCAGCATCACATGCTGAATTTTGGTCTTCACTGGAGACTTTTTTCATTGATACAGGAAAAGTGATAATATAAATTATGTTTATAAAGAAATCCACCTGACTAAGATCCCATGGCAACCATTTAATTGGATACTGCTTCCAATCATATTTAACTGATATTGGAGGTCCAAGCACAGAGGTTGTAGCTGATAAATTGTCAGTTATCAGGCCATTAGTTTCACAGTTCACATCTTTGAACTTGACAAGTATAAAATCATCAAGCAGTTCTAGGCATAGATTCCACGACCAGATATTCTTACCATGAGGTCCCTTCTGGAAAACAGCTTCCAGGATGGGATCCAACACCAAATTCATCACTGATGGGCAGTTAACAGAGGAATCGAGTTTATGGAGCAGATAACACCATGTAGTCAAGCAGGATGAGCTAACAGATACGTCACATTTACCTGAAAAGATGCTTATCAGAGGTGTCATTATCAGTTTTATCCTTTTGAGAACTGCATTTTCTTCAATGTCATAAATATTTCCCCTAGGTGTTCTCACTTTTCGATATCCATTCTCAACATCTCTGTTCGTCTCATAAGGTAGTATTGGCAGGCAAATAAGAATATCAATAAGACCTTCCCAGGCAACCTGCAACACCAAGCCACAAATTAGTTTAAAAGAACAATTAACACCCCAGCATATCAACATTCAGTCTTTCTGAAAAATGTGATGTGAAGATGTATCAGAAGTCACTAATAAACATTACATTGTAGATAATTCCCTGACTAACTCAATTCTGGGACAAGCATTGAGAAGCCAAGTTTCTGAAAACAAGATTGAACATGAAATTCTAGAGTTCGCTACAGAAGGCACAAAGTATGCCTCGCAACAGAATGATACATCAACATTACAGGTTCACATGTTATGACCAAGCCCATGACTTTACATTTATGGTCCACAAAGCACCGGGCACGGCGAAAAGAGTATAGAGTTAGAGCATATATTTCATCTGAGATTCTTTATTTTTGTTGGTAAGCATTTAAAAAAAAAATAGATATTATGGAAGAAATTGCAACTGATGATTGATTCTAGCAACTTATTTTCACATAACATAAATGAAAAAAGTATTTCAAGTAATACCAGTGAAGCAATTTGGACTTGTGAGATGTGATCTGAAAATGTCAGCTCAGGCACTTTTAGCATATCATTAATTAAGTGTCTATTTTTCTTGACGGCATGAGACCCTAGTAGGCGGATGAACCATCCCCATGCTTGGATAGTTTGAATCTTCATGTCCTGGCTTATCAGATTTTTCATCTTAGTGAGTACATTTTGCTTTATTTCTTGAGCAATTGCCTGTTTAAAACAGATGGAAGTATTCCAAAAGATATGATCAGGCATTGAAACAATTGACAAGCCACCAATAAAGTTAAAACAATTCATCAAAATAATAACATACACCCAATTTTTAATATTTAATTGTATGTTAACCACAAGGTAATTGAACATACATATTTCAGAACTCCATAAATAAAGGGTTATATTTGCTTTAAAAGTTCCAGTTTACGTTACAATAGTAAACTTCCCAAAACACAATTGAGTTTATCTTGGCAAAATTTTCTGAAAAACAAAATGCATTTCGAAGTTTAGCTAAATGAATAAAATTCATTAACAGATTTTAACTAAGTACTGATGAAAATTATGTAAATAAACTTTAATTCAGGGAAAATTGTCAAATGATCTACTTGCTAACAGAGATGACTAAAATGTTCTTGAAAGATGGTACATGAGAGGGTTCTACCTCTTACCATTAAGCAATGAATCAAAAGACAATATAATGGTTAATAACAAGGACAGCGATATTGGTAGCAGGAATATAGAGACTATTATTGAATTACACATGGACCAAACTATGGATATTGCACCTTCTTGAGCAAAACTGGTGCAAGACACAGAAAAAAAAAATATATTGAGAGAGAGAGAGAGAGGAAAGAGGGCAAAAAAATACTTGTTAATAATGTACCTTAGACAGGGCTAGGGTAGGAGGAATTATTGTGGACTTAATATTCAACAAACATCTTTCTGACATGTCTCTTTCTTTCTTCTCACTGCTAAGAAGTCTTCTACATATTGGAGGAACCCATATATGCGACAGTTCTCTCATATTTTCACTTAATTGAGCAGCTAACTTCATCACAGCCTATTACATCAGAATCAAAGAATTAGAATGGAAAACAAAGCTGGCATTTTCTTGTCATAAACGCAAGTCAGATGTTAAGAACTCATCATCTTTCAAGAAGACTTGAATAGACTACATAAAATTTCATGCTTAAGATTTAATGATATCAAGAGCTAATCTGTGCATAACATGCATGTATAAAGTGGGATTCATAGCTTGCTAATTTAGCAATCTTGGCATTCTTAAATATTGTAAAGAAGGTTCTGATCTGTGAGAGCATGTATACAAATGAATTCACTGCCAAGATATATCATTGCCAAATTTGGCAATAAAAAACCAAATTTAACTCAGTTAGTAGTGCTACATGCTCACCATGATTCACATATTAGGATAGCAACAAAATCATATCATTCCATGCATAAGATTTCTTCTTTCACACATATGCTAATGCTGAAAAATATAAAATTTATGATCAATTATTATTATTTTCTCCTATTTGCTGCACAAAGAAGAATCAGGGACAAATGATACAACAATGTTGTGTGGACATATAAAATGACTAGATTACTCAACTCAAACACATTTAATTTCCTAGCAAAAGTACCTAAAGAACCAACCATGAGCCTCAAATCATTTCCTGGGCCATCAGCAGAAAGTACAGACTCAAACGACATCCTAAACCCTTTTTTGACTGTTTCTTGGAGAAAACATAAAACAAGATTCACCAATATATCTCTAATGTCATAGGTAATGAGATGTTATATATAGTATCGTAAGCTCCAGCAGTGTCTTGGTCCCAATACTTGGAACCTCATGGGCACCACACACCAAAAATATTAGCAACCCAATAAAATTTATAGACAAATGATTATACCTGTAAAGCCTCAAATGTTGTTGATAAAGAACCAATAGGATTGTCAATGGCATGAACAACAGCTCGCAATAGTGAATGGAAATGCGAAGCAAGAAATGACACATCCAATTGTTGGATAGATATACACCACACACCTAAATTTCGTACTGACTGTAATTAAGAGGTGAACAAGTTAATCAAACTGGACTAAAAGGAAAAATCACTACCACCATTCAGTAATTTGAAGATACCTTCAATTTCGTGGAAATTATAAGCTTGGTCAATGACTGCAAAATCAAACTCGCATCAGCCACTGCACACCAAAAAAATTAAGTAGAGAGCACTTTGTTAGTGACAGATAAGAAAAACAAATAATGAAAGCCGACAAAAGTTTGTAATTTTAAGTTCTCAAATGGTTGCAAAATGTAAATTCAAGTATTAGAATTAGTCAAACTCCCTACATATAGAGAATTCAAGCAAAAGTCATAAGAAATCCAAAAACAAAACCTTAGCAATCGCCTGATAATCAATGAATTTATGCAACACTTACCCAAAACAGTGGCAACAAGAGATGGATGGTAAATCATAAATCCCAAGCACTTCAAAGCCTGTGCTGCACTGAGAATAAAATAAAATATCACCTAATGATTCATTTCAATAAAGGACTTATTAATAGATATGTAGGGGAAAAAAAAAGAAAAAATAAAGACTTTACATAAATCAAGTTCAAATTAGGACAAACATTGAAATTTAAAAAACAGATTTTCCTACTCGTTTCTTACGTTTCTTCATCATCATCAGAGATATCGGAGACGATTGAAGCGACTAGAGAGCGGACATTTTGAGCAAGAGCTTGAACGGCAGACGGAATACTACTGGACTGTTCTTGAAAGTGCAAAAGAGAAGAGTAACCGAATGATTTACTTTGCTTGGAGTCTGAAGATATCAGAATTTTGATTTCATCCAGTTGATCACAGGAATTTAACATTGTTGAGAAGAATTTTAGAGTGACTTATACGAAAAGAAAACCCTAATTTGTAAGAATTGAGTTCGGGTTTAATTTTCGCGCCAAAAGCTTGTAGCCAGACTGGTTGGGTGAGCCAAACGGTGGCGGGCGCTCTTCGAGAGCAGTCTGATCAAGCGGTTAGGCGAAAAGACTTAATATTATTATATTACCCAAGGTAATATATAAAAACAAAAAATATTAATTTATCTTTTTTAATACAATAACTAAAATACTTTTATTAATATTATGACGAAATTAATCTTGATAAATTATCATTTTCTAATATAATAACCCAAATACACTCAAACTCAAAAGGAGTTATCAAATTTATTTATTTTTTTAATCTTAAACAACTAAACCAAATCTTACAAAATGAAATTCGAAATTAAACATTACATGATCACATAGTGTAATACAAACAATTAAACCAAAGATTTATTATAATTGTTAGGTCAACCAAACTTTGACTTACAATGATACCCTTATGTCATTTTCAATGAGCAGAATGTTGTTAACGTAAAGTGTTAGAAAAGTCACTTTCTCAATCTTTACTAGCCTATAAACACAAGGTTTGTCAACATTTAGTTTGATACCATAAGTCTTGACTATTGGTCAAATATTATGTTCCAAGAACAAGAATCTTGTTTTAATCTATAAATTGATTTAAGCATGTTGCAAACCTTTTCTTTTTGTCCTTTCATTTTGAACTCACTTGGTTTTACCATATAAATACTCTAATCAAGATATTCCTACAAAAACATTGTCTTCACATCCATTTTCCTAGATCTTAGTTGAGAGCTTCGACAATAGCTAAAAGGATACAAATGGACTTGAGCAAAGCTATGGACAAGAAGGTTTCATTGTAGTTGATTCTTTCCTTTTGTGTGTAGCCCTTAGCGATAAGTCATGCTTTAAAATTCTCAATTTTCCCGTTTGCTAATGTCTTTCTTTTGTATGCCTACTTACATCAAATAAGTTTTATCCCTTTGGGCAAGTCTACAAGTTCCTAGACTTGATTAGAATAGATGAATCCCATTTTTTTGTCCATGACAACTTTCAAGGAGTTTGTATCAATATCTTCTCTGGCCTTTTTGTAGTTTACAACATCAACATCATCTGTTTAATGTTTTCACCTTCAAGGCTTCACCATCTCCCATATAGCTTGTTGAACCCTTGATGTTTTGATGATGATAAAAATATGCTTAATTTACTAATTAATCATTTGCATGAAGAAATTCATGACAAAAGAAGGAAAGACAAATTTTATTTTGTAGGATATAGGTCTCGCACGATCGTGTGCTATTGAAGCACGATCGTGCTTGACCAAACGAGTTTTCGTGTGTCCAAAACATGGGACCGTGCACCTGACCGTGCGAGGTTCTGTGAAAATCTGAACAAAATTTTCAGAACCAACACGAGCGTGTGTTCATGACACACGACCGTATGCGTGCACAACACGGGTAATGCACCATCAGTTCAACTGTGCAACATAGCCGTGCATAGTCAAAGATTTCAAAAGTCAAACCGTGCGTATTTGGAGCACACGACTGTGTGCATAATTCATGTGTGAGGAAGCCGTGCATGAGGTCAAAGCAAGATAGTCAACACACGACTGTGCACATGCTATACGCACGATCGTGCATGCTGACGGATGAAGAGCACTATCAAGGAGGTCGTGCAAGGCTGATCGTGCAAGAGCTTAAAGGCATATATTCAACACACGACCATACAGATATGGCACACGACCGTGCACTAGCAAATGAATGCTCGTGTGTTGCCAGTGTGTTCATCATGCAGCCAAGTCGTGTGAGCTTCTGGAATTTTTAGGCAAAATTATGAAGGGTTGAAGCACGACCGTACATCAAGGGAACACGACCATGAAGGGTTGAAGCACAACCGTGCATCAAGGGCACACGACCGTGCATCATTGAAGCTAAGCTTTTAATTTGATCGTTGAGAGTCTGATCGAGGTAATAAATGCAGCAAGCACGACCTTACACTCGAAAAGCATAATCGTGCGCCTGAAAAATTTATTGCAGAGCATACTTTTTCAACTACCTCAACGGATACAAAGCTAACAAAACGGCTCCTTGCTATTCTAGGCAATAAATGGAGTATAAAAGGAGACTCATTTGAAGTGGAGAATACAAAAAACGATTTACAAATCCAAGTTATCTTGCTCTACTCTTTGATTGCTCTTTCTCTCTATTAGCTTAAACATTCATAAAGTTGAGAGATTTGTATTTTATATTTGATTTTCAACCTATTCAGAGGCAAAAACAATCATCTTCTTAATCATTATCTCTATTGTAAAAAGGGTAAAACTCCCTTGTGAAAAAAAAAAAAAAAACTATTGTATCTTCGGGTTTGGAAGATAGTGGAAACTTCAATCGAGTTTGATTGAGGAAAAGGACGTAGAAGACTTGTGTTCAAAGCTCCAAACCTCTATAAATTCGGCTGAGGAATCTCTAAACTCATTCTCTCTTTATTGTGTTTATTGTGCATTGAGATTATTATTGTTTTTGTTGTGATTATTGTTTTAGATTTTTAAATAATCCTATTCACTCCCCCTCTAGTATTATTTCTCTAGTTATTAAGGTTTTTCATAGCTATTAGCTCACCTAATTATCCTCCCATTATCACGATGACTAACTTCTTGAGTTAACATCTCCTCGAGCACTACTTTCCTCAAAGAAGGTTGCATTGGTTGATAACAAGATTTTTTTTTTTTTTAATCTTTTGGACTATAGAAATTCCTCTTTTAATATCTTCTAGATACCTATCAAGTTTCTTGTTAAGTACATGAGTCAAGAAACTTAAAATCCTTACATGATTTAGTGATGGTTACTAACTACTTTATAACTTATATTGAGTCTTAAAAATTGATTTAGATGGAACATCCTTCAAAATATACTATGTTGTTATGACAATATTTAACTCAATTTATTTGTTACCCCAACATAAATAAATAACCAATTTAACTCCAAACATTTAAATTACAATTTACCTTTATCCAATTTATTAGTAAAACACTCGATTGTTTAAATGATTATTTTAAATTTATTATAAAATATGCAAATACTTATGTTTGTAAATATTATTCATAAACATTTTTAAACATTATTAAGATTCCTCATTTTAGGTTAAATGAAATATGAAAATTTTCAAGTCTGAAAATCAGGAAATTTGAGTTGGAGGTTTGGAATGTAACATTCTAGAGTTGCACAAATCTAAAAAACTTTTGGTTGTTCGAATTACAAAATAAAACTTCTAGCTGCTAATATATGCAAGTGCAACATATGAAATGTAGTTTGGAATGCAACTCAAACCATATGAAAGTGTAACATATGCAACTTTTAACATGAATATGTCAAATGCAAATGAAACAACATCTGAAACTCTATAATATGCCTAACATAAAAAAAGAATTTGAAACAACATAACATTCAAAAATGGAAACCATCCAAAATTAAAGATCTAACAAATGAAAGCATTAGCAGATCAAACCATATGCAAATCCAACATATGTAACTCTAAAATATCTTAATGAAATAGCATAGCATTTATAGATGCACAACATTCACAAATGCATAACATCTAAAGCTAGAGATCCAAAGCATTAGCAAATTTAATCAAAAAATCAATAACTCCAAAAGAAACCTAGTACTGATCAGTTAGTGATACAACTACAAAGCATTCAAAATTTAATAATAAAAACTATAACAAGTGATACAATTTTACAGGTCTCATATTAAGCAATACTATATTGGTTAGTGTAGTTTAGTTAAAATAGAAAACGAATATACAAGGCAACTTTTATTAACTATAATTCAAGTCACTGTTCTGAAAGATGAAGCAAATTCTGATCTAATAGCTTGATTTTACATTGTTGGAATAGTTCTTCTCTATGATTTGAAAAAGAAACATAAAAAGAAGAACATATTAGTAGAGAAATGAGGAAGGAAGAAAAAAAAATGCAATGAAGAAGGAATAATAAAGTAAAATGCCTCAGTAGTAAAATTACTTTTAAATTTATTCTATTTGCTTTGTGTGGGTTATTAGGGCAAGACCTCTTATTGTATCTCAATTGATTGCATGGATTGCACCAAATTGTGGTTACCTTTTTTCTTTTCCCCTATTCAGTAAGGTCTCTCCACCTTGCTTTCCTTGGTTTGCCAAATTGGGCATGCCTAAATGGTGGCCATAGGATAGGTTTATTATGCACATACTAGCTTTTCTTGTTTAGAACATGATGAATCATTTAAGTATAAATTGTCATGTATACTAAAATCCTCATCCTCTCATCAACATACTCTTTAAAGTTATAAATATTCAAGTGCAAAAGAGAGTAAACTTTATGAATGTAGGGGATGCTTGACAACTGCCACATATTATAGTCACATACTTTTTTCTCCAAGTTCAATGTGTCGGATTTGTTTGGTATTAGACTCATGTCTATCACTATAAACTTATTCATACAAACATGTAATATAGACACACTTCTTATTGAATTAATGTTTTTTGTTTAGTTTTTCCATAACCAGTGGTAGTAGTGAGGGTTTACCCATTGACTTCTAACCTATAGTTTATTTTGCATTCTTCTTGTTATCCTCATCGTCTAACACTTACACAAACTCAGTATTGACAACTCCTTATCTTGTCCAAGTTAGCTATTAAAAGTCTCACTTAAATTGTTTGTCATATGATCTAATTTGGACTTAATGTCAAATCCAAACCTAAACCATTGAATTGGTTTATTATTAATGTCGCTTATAGGTCTTCTCATCAAAGAGCCTAACATTGGTTAAGGCACCATAGAAATCTACCTTATTGTTTGATCTACACATAATCTAGAATAGATTGTGATGGTGTACTTTAGAAAGTTTTTTTCTAAAATTATTATAAACATGCTTAGCACAAAATCTACTCTTTGCACCAGACCACTGATTGTGAAGAACATTGATTAATCCCTTTTGTTTATCACTAATGAAAGTGATAGGTTCTACCTCACCTATAAAATCTTTCAATAAATTCAGAAAAATAATTCTAACTATCATTATTTTTAACTTCACAGACACAAATTGCAAGTGGGAAAATCCTACTATTAGCATTAAGGGCAACAATAATAAACAATACTCCCTTAAAATGATCTTTTAAATGGCAACCATCCATACTAACAAAAGGTTTGCATCATTCAAGAAATCTTTTCTTTTGTGTTGCAAAACTGACAAAAACCTATGAAATCAAGGCACTAAGTGTATTTCTGCCTTAATGACCTCTAAGGTAACCATTGACCCTACATTAGTGACTAAAAATAATTTTACAATATTTGAACAATTGACTAAAAGACTATGCATGTTCTTTCATTGTAGCATCCTAGATCCAGAAAGCCTTTAGGGGTAGAGTTATGGGGTTAGAAACGGGATTCAGAAAGAGATTGGGAGTCTGGTAAAGTTCAGGGGTGAGTTAGTAAGTTTTCAGAGCCGTGTGGCTTTCGTAGGAATCTTTTCGGAAGGATTCGATCAGGCGAGTGAGCGGAAAATGAATTAAGTTTATTTTCTCTTGTGCACGCCCGTGCATCATTGATGCACGACTGTGCGTAGCATAGTATATAAGTGGGAGCCGTGAGACTTAGTTTCTTTTCTCACCCAAATTTCACTTGAACCAATTCTCTCTTCATTTCAGCAGCTCCTCCTATTCCTAGAGAGGAAATCCAGCAGCTGGTTGCCCCCAATCTGGTTAGAGAGCATAGAGATTAGTCTGGAAAGCTTATTTCCAGAAGCATGGCAAGAGGTAAGTGTTCTTTCACTTCTTCTCACAAATTCCCAGCATGTTTGATGAGTTTTGATACCATGGATGAGTTATTTGCATGTTGATGAATGTTGGAATTGCTTCTATGGCTTTGCATGTCGATTTTGATGAAGAATTTCCACCCTTGAAGCATGCATGTGTTGTATGTGTGCTTTAGTGAGAGAAATGGCTTGCTTTCATGGTGAAATGCTTGAGACTTGATGCATGTAAGGGTTGGTGCTTGAATTGTGTTGTTTGTGGTGCTGGGAATGCATATTTAAAGTGTTATTGCAATTGATTGTGAAATGGTATGTGTTAGAGGCAAGTTTCTAGGCGGTGCTTTATTGAAGAACCAGACGCACGACCGTGCGCCAGTATGGCACGACCGTGAGTCTTTGTTTTTCCAGATGCACGCCCGTGTGCACGGCCAGAAATTACCCATGCACGACCGTGTGTCCGCATACGCACGCCCGTGCATGCCTTTCAGTGAATGTTTTCCAGGAAATTCCAGTAGCGTGCACGGTCAGGCGCACGACCAGCGCACGACCCCGTGCGTCCTGACTCACGCCCGTGCACCTTTCATGCACGCCCGTGCACCAACAGTTTTTCAAAAAAAAAAAAAGAATATTAATTGAGCAATTAAGCATGCAAATTCCAAACAAAGGTTAATTGGCTTTAGATAAGCATCAGATGAGCATGAAATCAGATAATAAGCTGCATATGTATATCATGACATTACATGTAGCTTCAGAGAGGATCAGAGGATCCGAATCCAGTAGCATTCAGTATTTAGAACCCGATCTACGGGTAAGAGTATAGGTGGAACACGAGGGGGCATCTGTGGGATCCAGCCTTCTGACACCAGTCAGAACGTTCAGCAGTATTTCAGATTCAGCTTTCTGACACCAGTCAGAATGTAGTATTTCAGTTTCAGCCTTCTGATACCAGTCAGATCGTACAACAGTATTCAGATTCAGCTTTCTAGCCAGTAGCTAGACTGTTTAGCCCACATGGCTAGGATGTTGAATTCCTGTGTTCACCAGTCTGATCAGCACAGCAGGTACCCGAGGGTACAGAGAGGTATTCAGATACATCCAGTATTTTCAGTTAGCATGACATGACATACACATCATGACATGAATAATAATGATATCAGTATATAATGAGAATGAGATTCAGATAACAGTTTCCAGATTCCAACAAGCGCATAAATGTATGATTAGGGCCGAGGCCCAGGTA
Source organism: Anacardium occidentale (assembly GCA_026122585.1). NCBI lineage: Eukaryota > Viridiplantae > Streptophyta > Magnoliopsida > Sapindales > Anacardiaceae > Anacardium > Anacardium occidentale. The sequence goes on from JAJEJH010000264.1 coordinate 68,477, forward strand.
TGTTTGATTTATATGATTGTTTGTGCTTGCTTGGGTATTGAGGGAAGTAAGGAGCGCTTACTGGGTGATCTTTATCACTCATCCCCCTCATTCTTCCATCCTTTCAGGTGTTCGTGCTGGGTTCGAGGAGCGGCTGGATCGAGGCTGACGAAGAGGGCACGCACACACACACCCCGATCGCGGTTATACAGTTTTCAGTTTTGGACCTGTGTGGTCATACATACCTTTTGTATGTTTTCAGATGTATCTAGATGTACAGAAACAACATGTATATATGTATAGGCCATTGGGCCTATTGTACAGAACAATTTATATATTTTAATGATGTATATTCAGTATAGCTTCTGCATGTGCAGAATTGTATAGTTCCAGGAAGTAAGTAGATTTATTTTTCGTAGGATTCCCGTCGCGGGTACCCATATTCTCAGTTTATTAATAAAAGCTCCCCATAGTTATTCAGCAGTAGGGGTACTCGTGGCGGCGTGTCCTACATTCATAGTCTTTCTAGTGGCTTGGCCTTATAGCTTCTTTTACTTTATCATTAAAAAATGTTTCTTTTCTAATTAGTCGGTCAATGGTTGAATGTTTGGCCCTTTTTAAGACCTTATAAAACTTCTTAACTTTTTAGCAACCTAAGTAAAAGTAGTATTTGGGTTATTCTTTACCCTTAAGCAAGTGTGTGAATGTTCATATTTCCACATTTGGTACAACTACTTATTTATAATGACGGTTGCATATAATTGAAATAGATAACTTTCAGTTTTATATAATACTTTAATTCTCCTTTTCTCATTATACATTTTTTTCAAAGAAAAACCTTGTTAAATTGTATAGTTTTTCAAAACTTTCTTAAAGCGGTGTACACTTTCAAATATTTATCCAATCTCAAAGTAAATGTTTCTATCTATACCATATCTGAAAGCTTTTCCCGACATAAACCTGGACAACCTACTTGTTCTATCTTTATCTACTAATTAAATAGAATCCTTTTCATCACTTCTTGATTCATGATTTGATAACACTTTCTCGTCTTTACATCATTCTTTATCATCATCAATATTATCAATTCTTATACCTCTCTTAGCAACATTCATATTTACATGAGCTTTAGTAGCATTCAAATTAACATCAACCTTTTTTTCATTATTTCTGTTATATTTTACATGATCATTAATAATTCCATCATCGTTGTAATTATCATTCCAATATATATCCTTCCAATATATATCTTTTTCACTTAAATTTAATTAATCTTCACAGTTTTCCTCATCGTTAGAAGATTTGGCAATGGAATCTGAAGGTTAGGTTTAGGGTTTTGATAGGTAGGTAGTAAAGTGCTGATGGTTTAGGGTTCTACAGGTTTAGGATAGATAACATGGTGGTGGGAGAGTAAGAATAACTTTTATGTCTATTGGAAGGAACTCAACATACATATGAATGTTTGATTGTTTTTCTTTACCATACTTTTGAAAAAGATACATCATATCTTCATCATTATCTATTATGATTTTACCCTCCCTATTAGGCATATAAACTTGTACGTTGATCTTCTCATTAGTATACAACTATACCTCTTAATTCTTATGTGTTATGCATTCTCTCATTTCCTTAACAAATATAATCAAATTATACTCCTCTAGGTTAACATTCAAACTATAAGCAGTTGATACTTAATAATATCATTGATAGACAATAACTATGTAAAAAATACCTTTTACTTTCAGAGGCCAATAGACATATTCCTACCCATGGTTTGGTTTTTTTCCTAAAGTTCCACCTGTGAAGATTATCTAGAAGTGAGTATAATGTTAGTGTTATTTTAATGCGATATGATAGTCCATTTAAAGTACTTGGGCAGATCAAAGATAACACTAATAAATTAGATCTTCGAAGTGAGTATAATGTTAGTGTTATGTTTAATGTTTCTAACTTATCTCTTTTTGATGATGCAAATTTAACGGCAAATTCTTTTCAAGAAAGAAAGGATGATGAGAATATGGTTAAACAAGAACAATAAGGGAGTTAATTAGGCAATAGAGGAACTAAATATCTATTACACATTCCTGTTGGGCCTATTATGATGAACGAAGCTAAGAAGATGTAAAAGGCTTAAAATAGATTGCTTGAAGAGTTGTGGACCAAGTCTAATGCATTAGAAGCCATATATGTTCTTAAAAGGGATAATAAGATTGTTAATTTGATTGAAGCTTAAGACCATGGTGGAGGAAAGCATTTGACCAAGACTAAAGGAGACAAAAGAGTAATATGCACGCTTCTTGAAAGATTAATCATTCAAGGCCCAATTGTGTTTAGTTTTTTTTTTTTTTTTTCATATTTAAATTGCTAAGTTCCTTCTTTTGTAACTGGGCTAAACTATGTAATCATTAAACCCCTGAATCTTTATTTAGTTTGTCTTTGGCTTTAAATAAATAGCTTTTTATGGGCTCAAGTGATCTCTAGTGAGCTTAAGTAAATTAAAGCTTAAGTCAAATACGGTTTGAAAAGCATATAAGTTACTTAAATCATGTAATTACTTTTCCAAAAAGAAATATTCAAATGTTTTTTGGTTTTTCCATTTCAAGAATGACATTCTTGAGAAACATTCATCGAACTTATCAAGATTTTCCATCTTGTGACATTTTAAACTTATCAATTTGAAAGTGTTATGGCATTTATCCTTATAACAAGGTTCTAAGTGTGATCTTCTGCTTTGGGTCAAGGTTTTTCTAAGTCTAATTCAATCTGAAAAAAAGTCAATCTTTATGTTTATCATCAAGGTTTGTGTCAATGTCCATCAAGGTCTAATTCCTTCATTTAGATACATCATTGTGTTATGGTATACTAAGAGGGGTGAGTTGTGAACCTGTACCATGTTCCTTTAGATATTCATAGAATTCTAACACTCAAGTACTCCCTTCCTTAATCGCTTTAGAAGATATTAATGCTTCTATCAAGTTGTTTCACTACTTTGTTTTTAAATTCTTTGAACTTGTCAAAGTATTTAAACTTGTGTCTTATTAGAAACACATATCTATTTATACTAACATAATCAATAAATGGAACAAAATAGAGCTTTCCATATTTGCTATTCACTATCATGGGCCCACACATATTGTTGTGTATGATTTCTAATAGTTTAATTGCCCTCTAATTATAAATAGTAAAAGGTAACTTAGTCATCTTGCCCATCAAACATAATTGGTATTCATCATATGATTGAAAGTCAAATAATTGCAAAATCCTAATTGACTGGAGTTTTGAAATACATTTCGGGTCTATGTGCTTAAGCCTGTAATTCCATATATATATATATATGAGATTTAGTTCAACAAATTTAATTTGTTTATTTATATTGACATTGAAAACATTATTACCTAAATTTAGAACATACAAATCGTTAATCAAATATGATGTTCCATAGAGAATATTATTCAAGCTAATAGTTATAATATCATTATCAATTAAGAATGAATATCCTTTTTTGTCCAAAACAGACACATAAATTAGATTTCGAGAAAAAACTGGTATAAAATAATAATTCTTTAGTTCTAATATAATCCCAGTGAGTAAAGATAAATAATAAGATCCTATAGCTAGAGTTGTAATTCTTACTCCATTCCTAATAGTAGACCTACATTTCCTTGGTTGAGCAATCTACTTTGCCATAGTCCTTATATATCAAAAGTGATATGAGTGTCACAACCTATGTCTATAACCTAAGATGAATCAGACGTAAGGCTAGTTTCAATTACAAATGTCCTTGAAGTAGAAGCAAGCAACTTCTTCTTTTTACTAAGGTTTTGCATTATTTTCTCTAGTGGCCTAGTTTACTATAGAATAAGTAAATCACTTATCTGTTTGCCACACCATTAATGGGTGGTCAAGCAAGCGTTTAGGCTTAGACTCGAGCCTTGGGCTTGGGTCTGGCTTTAGCCTTCTAACGCTAACCATCAATACATGTGTATCTTTGCCTTTATATATATTCTATTCAATAGTCTTGATCAAGCCTAACAGTTCAGCAACAAAAGTATCCTCATTCAAGTTGAATTTTATTATGATATTTAATCAAGAAGGATGCAAAAAGTTCAACACAAGGTCATCAACTAGTATATAGTCTATGATGAACCCCAAACTAGCTAATCTCTTAATATAACCAATTATCTTGACTACGTAAGTGCTTGCTTATGCACCTTCGTGGATCTTGCAACTGAACAGTGCTTAAGTCACTCGATAAAGTTTGGACCTCTTTTAAGTTTCATATATCTCATGTAAGTGAATATGAACTTAGCATTCATATCTTCATATTGTATTTGTAGCTCGACCAATATGGAAGACAACATGAGACATTAAACTTTTATAAAGTCTTTGGGATACTTTTTATATTTATCTCATTCCTCTTTAGTGGCATTGGAACCAGACTTAAAGGGAGTATCCTTCTCAAAGACATATAAACTCTCTTTTTGACTTAAGATAATTTGAAGATTCTTATACCAATTAAGAAAACTAGCCCCCTTAAGCTTATTTTCTTTATCCAAAATTGGACGCAATGTGTTTGAGTTCATCATGGTGATTTTGAATCTACAAAAGTGCAAACAAAAGTAAATTAGTTGATTATTTGATTCGTTTAATTAGGATTTTGTTAAATGCTCCTATTATTTTTCTTAAGCCAATAACCCTTATTGTTATACTTGAAAAGTCTTGGTAGACTTTTGAGTGGATGAGATCTTACTGAATTAACTCAACCTTTGTTTTAATGAATAAGTCAAGGAAAACCAAATAGGTAGGTCAATTAAATTAATCAACAAAGGTTTATAATCTCAAGTTAGATACAACGCTAACAAATCATGTAAGTTTTAATTATGATTCTCAATATCATTAGGTTAGATATTACATATCACCGTACATTGTACCTAGCTTTTAATAAATTCCACCTTTGCTTTGGAGAACAAACATAATTTATTTGTTAACTTTGACCCACTATAACTAGTGATGTGATATGGGCTGGAGAAGTGTCAAGTTAAGTTTTGAAGGATCTATTTTAAGTTTTGAAAGGGCTAAGCATGAAAGTAATAATTAAAAGGGGCAAAGAAACATTTTATGGATTCTTACATCTTGGGAAGTTCGTACCGATGAAAAAGGATGACCATATGTAGTTATGTTTAAAGAATTTCAAGTTCAACCATAAGAAAGATTGATTTTAAAGGAATTTGAAAAATTAAAGTGAAAATATTGGCATCAGTAGATGTTCCAAAGGTGTTATCAAATGTGTTAAAGGAATCATTAAACGTTTCGGGTGAATTTTCAAAAGTTTAAAAAATATGACTAAGGATTCAAAGATGATAAAGGAATAGAGGAAGAAAAAAAATAAAGGAAAAATGCCACATCTAACTCTAGCATGCACATATCCATCTCTAGTGTCGTAACATCTAAGCTCATCTACAATAATGCACAGGAGAAAACTTATGCCAGCACATGAACAAAATAACATGTACAAGGCAACAAAAGGACCAAGCAATTTTCAAGCATATAAAACAAGCTTCTATTCCAGATAGCAACTGTGTGATATGATAAAGCATATTTTAGCATCTAAATTTGCAATGTGTCTTTTTTTTTTTTTTTGCTTTTGTTTAAGTTTTTAGTTTGGTTTTTGTTTTTTTGTGTGTTAGAGATAGACATGGCATGCTAGAGTTGGATGTGGCATTCTTCCTTTATTTCTTCTTCCTCTAATTTCCTTTCTTCCTTTTTAATAACTTTGTTGTCTTTGAATATTTGATAGTTCACTTCCAACAATTCACTCGAAACATTTGATGACGCCTTTGAAACCTTTGTTAGTGATGCCTTTAGAACCTTTATCAACGCTATCAAACTCTTTAACTCAAATTTTTTGAATTCCTTTAAAAATGCTCATTCTTACGGTTGAACTTAAAATTCTTTGAGCCTAACTTTGCATGGTCATCCTCTTTTATTGACTTGAACATCCTAGCATGTATAAACTTGTATAATGCTCCCTTTCCTTTTTTAATTATTGCTTTTATACTTGACTCTTCGAAATTTAACTTGACACTTGTTGAAGCCATATCACACCATCTAGCAACTAGTCTTACACTCAATAAAGGTGTACCATTCACTTTGGCAAGCAAGGATTCCACAAACAAGGGTTTGTCTTGACAATGTTATATTGGAAGGCTTTCTAATTGACTTAATATTTAGTAAGGATTTTTAATCAAGTTTTGCAAGTTTTAATTAGGTCTACTAGAAAAAAAATTAAATGTACCAGTATATGAGTATAAGTAATGTCAGACCCCAAGTTAAGGGGACCAATTAATTAATCTAGGTCCTATTTCTTCTTTTTCCTGGGACTTTAAGTTTGACTCCTCATCTTCTTCAAGTTTTCAAGTAAATATAATGTTTTGTCTTTCAATTACAGAATTTCTAAGAAATTAAACAAGTAACTCCTATTCTAAATTTTAAATTGTAAATTCAGAAACTTTGAGTTACATTCAAGGAGAAGGAGATGAGAAAATAATTTCATCAAGAGACATAAGAAAAGGTAGGACATACATAGATAAGTCTTACTCGTATACTGAATACCATACATATATGTCATCAAACATACATATAAACAATTAAAATTGAATTAATTAATTTTAATTAAATAACCATGTGACAAATTATACTGTAGTCCTTTAATCTTACAAAATTTCAAACAAAATCCCAAGTGATGTGAAAATTGCATTTTGACCCTTAAGGTAGTCAACCTAGTCAAAATGCAAAGATCACGTCACATATGACCATATGGCATCAACCACATTGGTGTGACAAGCATACAGATGCATGTGCATAATCTTGCATAAGTGTGTTCTTGATAATTTAAAATCTAGTAGAAATCCAAACACCCACAAGGGCAAGGGCAAACATAAGATCAACGTATGGTTTCATACACTAACAAATTTTGGTTTACATATGGGTATACGTTCCACATGCACGACCGTATGTTGACACTTAAAATGAATACATAAGGTCGTGATGCCATGTTTTATGTCATGCACAATAGTGTATTCACAACACATGATCATGCATGACATAATTTTCAAAATGTTCAGCGATGGTAATAATGGAAAATCATTAAAAAGTGGCCATGTTAATGTTGGAATGGTCATGATTAGCATGAAATGCCAAAAGACATTCTATCATCACTCCTATTACATGTAACAATGCATAACGAGAGTAGTTTTGTGTGACAATGTAAAATCAACACTCAACCTCAAACCTATATCATTCAACCCAATTTGCAAAACGAAACTTTAAGTAAAATCATAATAAACCAAAAATTAATAACTTGCATGTTTACATGAATTATCAAACTTAATAGGTTATATCCAATTTAACAATATCAATAACGTGCATTTATCAAGCAAGTATTCAAAAATTCTCATAAAAGTGAAAACGGTAGCTTTGATACCATTGTAGGAATCATAGGATTATTAGAGGGGCAACCGTATAGTGGAAAATTTTAGAACTCATTACAAAGTCCTGATAATTCCACGGAGGATCTCTGTTTTTTTAACAAGAATGAAAAGTAAATACCAAAACACATATAAGGCGTCTTTAAGAATTATTCCTATATTGGATGACTCTTTTGTCTTTACATGGCAAATATAGTTTGCTTATCCACCAACATGTAAGTTAGAGGCACTAACGGTGATTCATTTAAAGCAAGGTGATAGAGGCTTTTTTTTTTCAAGGTGCTAGTGTTTATTGGTGCATGAGGAGCGTGTTTAAGAAGCAACGTATGTATATGTGTAAACTAGAAAAAAAAAATTGTCAAATGAATTTGTCGTATATTTTTATATAGAGTTAGGAGCACATGACCGTGCATCTAAAATGCATGCTCATGCGCCTATACACGACCATGTGCAACAATTGCACAATTGTGTATTAGTGTTTAGATAGTAGATAACATATCTCATTATGCATTAATGCTTTACTAATCACCTACATAATCGTGCTTAAAGAATACATGCCTTGTGTATTAGCATGATATTTGAATTTTGAGTTAGGTTTAACTCAATCAATCTTAGTTCATTTTAAACACTTAAAATTTGCCCATGCAGCAAGATTCACAACCGTATACCTGAAAGATGAATGATCATATGTCAAGGTAAAATTCTTATTTCAACTTTTAGTCTAATTTGAATAGATTTTATAAATCTTACATGACACCACTTGATAATATAAACAATAGGATAACCTCCTATGTCTCAAGAGTTTTATTAACTCTTATAATGTATGACCCATAAGCTTCTTACTAATTGAGCAGTATTTAAATTCAAATCAAATCTAGACACAAATCATGAGTAACCTCTAGTAAAACATTATGACCACCTAAATAGTAATGTGAGCAAACATCTTTGAGTTTGATCAACCTTACAATTAATGCATAATATAATCCTTTCGTCATCATGTCTCATGAGGCTAAGATATAGATTTATATCTATTTGAAAAGCTTTTTAATACATACATGGCCAAACCAAGATTGGATATGACATCACCAGTCTAACTATTGCCATAATTTTATTAGTTTTGGACATATTTAATAAAGACATTACTCTTATGCTTGAGATTAACAAAAATTTTGTTAATCTATCATAATCTTTGTAATAATCATGATGTGGTCTATTTTTCACTTTTATAACACCCTATTTATAGTGATATATGTAATGACATCAAACGATATCACTCTTAACATAAGACGATTTAATAGATCCCAGATTAAATGATCATATGTACTTATCAAAGCTATGAGAATTCATCTATAAACAGAAGTAGGACCATTATTTGAGATTTTCATCATTGGGACTATCCAATAAACATAGCCATCATGTCATATACTCATATGTAGGACTAAGCTATAAGCAATAATCTTTGATATATGTACGCTATCACTACTTCTCAATGGGATCACTCACAATATGATAATCTTTGTAGCATCACTCTTGCCTAAGGTTTATAATAATGTTAGGATTACAAAATGATTTAGTATGACCACCAATGAGTGTGTATAGAAAGTATGATCAATTAATTGATTTTATTATCTCAATTTTATCATACTAAGGCCACATTATATATGTCAAACAACATAACAAAAATAACTCAAGTTATTAATATAAAAAATATGATTACAAATTAAAATAATACATGAGTAATATAACTAATATGCAATAAAAACATGGCTATAAGACACTTACCTTAATAGGTTACTTCAATATTCATGGAATATATCTTTTTAACAAATGGGGATATATGCAATCTTTTGACTTAAGGTCAGTGGGAAGGTAATTGCTTTTCTAATGTCATATGTTGATGATCTATTGATTATAAAAAATGATATACCAAAATTGCAATTGATAAAGACGTGGTTATCCTAATGTTTCTCTATAAAAAAGTTAGAAGAAACAGCTTATATCCTTGGTATTAAGATTTATCAAGATATATTACATGGATTGTTTGGACTAACCCGAAACATGTAATAGATAAGGCACTATATAGAAGAATCCAAGAAAGGAATTCTTTCAATGTCTCATGGCATATATTTTATCTAAAAAGATGTGTCTTCAAATAAGAAGAGAGATAAGATAAGTCAAATGCTATATGTATCTATTATGGGATCAATAATGTATACCATGCTATATATAAGGATTAATGTCTCAAATACCTTAAGAATTTGTAATATATATCAATCAAAACCAATTGAGCATTACTAAATGGTTGATAAGAATATCCTTAAGTACTTTAGAAGGATTAAAGAAACATTCTTAGTTTATGGAGGAGAACATGAGCTCATTATGAAATGATACAGTAATGTTAATTTCTAAAAGGATTAGAATGATTACAAATCTTAGTAAGGATTTGTTTTTAGCTTAAATAGAGGTGTAATAACTTGAAGAGTTTTAGGCAAAGTGTTGTAGCAAATTCTATAACAAAGTTAAAGTATAATACTTTGTCTAATGCAATCAAATAAATAGTTGGATAAAGAAGTTTGTGACTAAACTTGGAATTGTTCCTAATAGAGCCACACTTATAAATTTCCTTTATGACAACAATGGATCAATAGTTTAAACAAATGAGCCACGATCTTACTAAATGTCAAAATAGATACTCAAATGATTTCACTTGATTAGAGAGATCATGTAACATAAAGATTTGTAGATTAGTATAATAAATATATATGAAACTTGGTAGACCCATTGATAAAGCCTTTGAAGTATGATAGGCATACAATCTCACATTTCATTAGATATATGACTGATAGTTATAATGTAAGTAGAAGATTGTTAGAGCAAATACCCTAGAGCCAATCATCATTGTTGTTAATATGTTGTAATCAAGAGTAAAATTAATAAAATAACATTTCATTTATTGTAAATCTTTTTTAGTAAAGTAAATAAATATTTTTAAAATGGTAGAACTGTGACAAGAGGTTTAGTGCTTAACAATTAAATATGAGGACTATATGTTCACATAAAGTGGATGTTTTAAAAATACTCATAGTTCTGATATTATCTTGACAAAAAGCATAACCAATATAATTAAGACTATTACAATGTTGAACATGTTGGGGTTGGTACTTTAGAGTCAATCATTCTGATGATATCAATTCATTGATGATGCCATATACATACATAACAAATAGTATTCTTTATCCATAAATGTGCCAATGTCAAGATAAATGCCCTTGGAACAGTTTAACTGAGTTAGAGAATCATATAATTTGAGTGTGCTCTCCTTATGTACTTATTAAGGTAGCTATTCTAAAAACTGTTTGTAGGCTCGACGATATATATTGGAACCTAACATATAACTAGCTTAAACATGCCCAAAATTCACCCTAAAATTTAGCCTAGAATATTACCAAAAATCATGCCAAATTCATGCAAATTTTAACCCAAACTTAAGATAAATTCAACTCTAACAAGTCACCATTTCAAGGAACTTTCAAGACTCCAAATCCAACCACAAATGTTCACACAATCAATACCAAGAAAGGTGGAAGTTTAGAGATAAAATCACAAATCAAATAAAAGAACGCTTATTTGAAAACTAATTTGCAAGAAAAATAAACCTTAAACCTAAAGAAGTAACTCCTCCAATTTGAATGTGATCCAAGCATAAACAACTCTTAATCTAAGTTTAAAAAAAGAATCCACCCATTTGTTTCAAGATTCACCAACTTGAATCTTTCACCACCAACCTGTTTCTTATAAAATATTAGATAAAGGATAAATAAAGTTTGCAATAGCATAGAAGCTCTAAGAGCTTAAGACAAAAGCTCAAAGCTTTCAAAAGTTTCATATATTCGTCAAAAGCTTTTTTAACAAGAGAAAATTTGCCTTTATATAGGAAATACAAACCTTAGTTAAAACTAACTCTAGTTACTTAACTGTGGTACAATTTTGCTTGAAAAAAAATAATATGAAAAGGATCAAAATAATAAAGCTATTTTGTGACCTAAAACCTAATTACAATATATTAACATATTTAAAATACTATAGCTTGCAAGCATGTATTTTCCATGTTTTTTCTCCTTGACTGGAATGCCTTTACTTGATCTTCAATTTGATTGCTAATTCTTAAATTTGATGTTTAATATAATTAAAATATATTAAAGAAAGTTGGAAACTTAAAGACTTCAATGAAGGTGCACTAGAAAAGCTTTGGAACAAGTTTGCATGCTTGAATTCCTTGGAAAGGCATGAAAAACGTGTTTAGACATAACCTAGGCATTATAGCATCATGAAGGCATGTAGCTTCTATTGTGATAGGGAAAAACTTGCCACAGCGAGGCAAAAAATAGAGTGATGGCACCATGATACCATACAACAAGGCAAAAAAATTTTGCCTTGTTTTTATTGGTCATTTCATGCATTTCAACTTTATCATGCCTCTTAAACTTCAAGTGTAACCATTTTATGAACTTGAACTATTTAGAGGTCCATGAGCGAAGGTTGAATGGCTTGAACTTCATGTAATTGCAAGGATTGAAATTGTACTTATATAACTTGATAATGTTGAACTTGTTGTGCATGGTTGAAAACTTAAATTGCAAGGGCTTGGTTGAACTTCGTTATGAGCATGAAGGATTTGAAAGTGCTTTAAAGAGCTTAGAAGACAACTTGGAAGCACTAAAGCTTTGATTATTAAATATACTTCCAAGCTTATAAATGAGCAAGGACTTGAATAAATATCACCCGATATTACCATGACCCATCACAATGGTAATAAAGATAGCATTATCACAAAGTTGGACACTCTATCGAAAGGTGACAATAGTTTACACGTGTTATAGCTATTGTCTATAACTTGGTGTAATACATGGGTTTATGCTAATATTAGACATGTTTATTAAACAAGACCCACCAAAAGGATTCTCTATAGATGGTTGCTTTAGTGTTTATGAAACATATTCTCTTTAGTAAATGGGGGTACAAATAATCCTTAGACTTGAGAATTACCAAACTACTCCATAAGAAATAATATGTCTAATATTATGCTTAAGATTGTTTTTTTGTTTGAATAACTATGATATCTAACTATTTTAAAAGATTAAAGAAAACTTCACCCAATGAAATTATTGACGAAGACACTATTGTTGGTATTAAGGTTAATTAAATCCAATTAGAAGAACAAAGTTTTAAAACAAGTAGATGAGCTTGACCAAGTAGAAACTCTATGATAACACCAAGCAAAAGAAGCTCAACCTTTAAATAGGGTGTTCATTTTAGATAAGCTTCAAATAGATCTGGGGTTAAATATACCAATTAACAAGCTTTGTTATACCAAAAAGTGAAAAGAAGTTCAAAAAGCATACTTGTTGAAAGGTCTTTCTCAAATTAAATATTATAGCTTTCCTTTCAGTTTTATTTGAAGATAAAAATTATAAATTTATATAAGAGTGGTACAAAGAAGGTTCAAATGTTAATGAAACGGGAAATTGTGTTATAGGCAAATGTAATCTCAAATTTATAATTCTTATATTGTTGACCATGTATTGTTTTTTTTTTTAAGTGGCCAAGACTTTACTTTATCTTAGTGAAATTGGCTATGTGATGTTTTGTTGACAATGAATTGCTAAGTTTGATGAAAATAAAACTTATATATTTTTATTTCTTTTTATGTGAGTTCATTTGGTGATTTATATAATTTTATATTTCCCATATGAGTTTGGTGGTGTTTTGCATTGCAATTATAAAATCATCATTTATGGTATATAATTTAAGATTTGACTAATTGTTATTCCAATGTAAGATATGTGTTGATTAGTGAACAATGATGGAGTCATGGAAGCCCTTTTTAAGAAATATCTTGGTTCCACCACTAAGGAAGAGGTCAACTAGGTTAGATATCTTGTTCAAGGATTTAATGGCTTTGGAGTGAAAACGACATAATGTAGAGATGAGCATAGAGGACTAGAAGTAGTTGGATTTGCTTATTTCATAATTACAAGAAGTTGGACATGTCCTTTAAACCCTTAAGTATTAAATTATGCTTAAACGTTTTGAATTATTATAAATGTATCCTAATACCTTATAAATGTTTTATTATTTTTATGATGGAAAGGGGAAAAGGAAAAAAATTTCTTTGCATGGAGAAGATAAGGATTTTCTATCATCCGTATATCAGAGATGAAACATGAATAGAAAAATATTTTCCCTATAATAACAAAAACGAGAATTAAGTTATCTATCCCCTTCCTGCCAAGAATAATTTTATTTTTCCATTGATTCTATGAAAATTTTGACAGATTCTAAATGATCCTTAAAAAGAGTTACAAATGAATTGAACATGCTTGGATTCAGTTTTACATTTGACTCATTATAAGCGAAAATTAATAGGGAAAAAATATGAACCTAAAAATGAGCTTTTGAAAATGAATAACTCGAAAACGAAAACAAACCTAATCATATTAGATGAACAGTTTGAAAATGTCAAGTTTGGTTCATTTTTGCAAAACAAAACAACGTTGTTTTACATAAATAATAAAATGATGTCGTTTTATTTCATGTAGAAAATACAACATATTTTTTTAGCTCTACCTATTCTGTTTATCGAATTCTTTCCCCACTTTTGGATTACATACTAATTCATCTTGTTTTTCATTCACCTCTAATGATGTCATCTCCTGTTCCTCTAATGACGATATCTAGTAAGCTGAAGAATGAGCATTGATTGTAATTTGTAGACATCTACAAATCTGTGATTGGGTCAGTGTTATCTTTAAGTTTCAACTCTTTGGGTCAATGACTTTGAACGCTATCTCTATGGTATCTACTATTGCTTGCTTAATTAACTTTATTACTTGCTGCTTGCTTATACTGACTTATACATGAAATGCAACTGCTAATGAATACGTTGAATTTGTATGTTAATGAATACATTGAATTTTTTTTACATTGAATTTAAAACTGCTTAAATTGTTTAAGCTGAATTTGTATGCTAAATTAATACATTGATTTAGTGGAAATTGAACAATGAATATGTTTTATGTTAGTAGTTCATCAAAGTAGTCATCTTGGTGGTAGTCTCATTACTAAATTCCATAGAATATGAATCCTCATTGCCTTTTAATTAACAGATACAAAATTATTATATTTTGCAAGTGTTAAAACAAATTTAGCATAAATTATATATTGAACTATTATAGATGCAATCAAAGTAGTCATGTCATTGTAATGAATGAGATAGTTAAGATTAATTTAGAAGAAAGACCGACTAGGGCTAAGTGGAGTAAATCTGTAAGAGGAATCGTGAAAGTGGAATGGAAAGCACATAAGTTCAATTTTGGAAAGAATACATTATATACAGATAGATACCACCACCGATATGATTCTTGTCCATTTGTAAATGGTTTTTTACCATGTAAATCTCAGTGCCTAATAAAAATCTATCCAAGTCTAGCTCGAAACTTTTATTTTCTATGGGAGAAAAAACAATAAAAAGAAAGGGAAATTTTCTCAAGCCTGCTTCTATAAGTGATTGTGATAATTGCTTTAGGGTGGTCGGTAATCAATATAAATGCAATTACTTATATTGAATTTGTATATACTGATTTAATATTGAGCACAAGTTTGCGTTTGTGTGTTTACTGAATTTGTGTGTGTGTGTATATATATATATATATATATATATATATATATACACACACACACATTTGGTTTAGGGTGGTTTGTATACTATATATATATTGACTTATTTATTGATATAATGATGAGTACGAGTTTGTATACTATACATATGCTGATTTAATAATGAGTTCAAGTTTGCATTTAGGTATTCACTGAATTTAACCATTCCATGCTTTTATTTCTAAAAGCATATTAGTTTCAAGATGGTAGTGTAGACTTAAATTAGATAATTATATGGGTTATACTATTTTAGTCTTGTTGGGCATTACGTTTTCTAACTCCATTTCCTAGTTTTATTGCATATGGTCTTTTTACTATATTAAATACATTCATGCATGTGCTTTCTTAGTAAAATTATTTGCCATTAAATATGGAATGTGTCTGTTATTGTTTACTTGCTAATTGATTTATATTGTTTTATAGTTTTCACATAAGATGGAGCGACAAAACA
This sequence comes from Anacardium occidentale, assembly GCA_026122585.1. Taxonomy (NCBI): domain Eukaryota; kingdom Viridiplantae; phylum Streptophyta; class Magnoliopsida; order Sapindales; family Anacardiaceae; genus Anacardium; species Anacardium occidentale. The sequence continues at coordinate 84,110 of JAJEJH010000264.1, forward strand.
TCATTCATAGATCTAGCCATACATCAACTCATATAGGGATTGGAAGTAGAAGTGGTTAAGGATCAACCTAATTCTCATAACTATCAAAAGGGAAAAAAATTGTGATTGAGGAACCTTAAGCCAACGACTACAAGATCTCTTAAAAGACATAGTGATATAAATTCACATCTAAATCCAAATGTGATCTCAAAAACATCATTATAAATCTATGCCTTGGTGCTTCCAAATTGCTCCTCAAGCTTATCACAGCCTTTTCAAGCTATCATAATAATAAAAACAAGCTTGTTCAACTTTTAATTAGCATGTTTGAAAGAAATTCTAAACTAGCTCACATAATTTTTTTCCAAAGCCTTCAGATCATGCTCGAGCTTATCAACATAAAATTGACACATCAAAGAGTCTAATTTTATCAAATGGTTACATACGAAGCCAAAGTAAAAACAAAAGTCAAGTTGGATGAGAATCAGATCGAAAATAATTAGGGTAAAAAATGCCCTGGCTCACATGATTGTGCACTCACCCGTGCACATAAGAGATTGTGCACATGTGTAATGCATTGCTATACTTGCCTACACTCTTAATGCTCACCTGCTCGTTTGCCTACCCTACTCTGTGAACTCGCCTACCTGTGCGTACATTTGTATGTGTACTACATGTTGCAACATGGCGTCGCAACACCCTATATGTTCCTCTTATGTCATGACATGGCACTATAGTGCCTCGATTCTACATTTTCATGGATTTTTGGCCTTTTCAAGCAATTTTGCATGCTTTGGATTTCATAACTTCTCCAATGCATTCTCCTTGAAGTTTTTGAGTTTCTAACAATTTTTTAACAATAATTCAAATATTGACGACCTCCTAGATCAAATTTGAACAATCAAGTCAAAGATTTAAATCCAAAGCAAATCAATTAAGGGAAAATGCACACATACAAATTATGATATTTTAAATATGTTTATATTTAATTGTACATTGTAATTTGTTTTAGGATACTTATTTAATTTGTCTTTTAATGTTTTCTTATATTTAACTTGAAATGTATTTCAAATTAACTAGGGTTTAGCTTAAGTTAACCATGGTTTGTATCTTGCCTATAAAAGGCAAACCATTTCATATTGAAGAGGATTTTTAATGAATTAATGAAACTTTGAAGCCTTTTGCTTTTCTTCCTTGTGCTTTTAGAACTTGGTGTTCTTGTGAACCAAACCTTAATCCTTTATCTAATTTCCATTGTAAAAAAGAAGTTGGTGGTGGAGATTCAAGTTGGTGAATTATGTATCAAGTGGGTGAAACCTTTCTTTAAACTTGTTACAAGAGATTTTTAAGCTTGGATCATCTTCAAATTGGTGGAACATCTCTTTTATGCTTGAGGTTTACATTCTTGCAAATTTCTAATTTATGTTTGTTAGTATGATTGCTCATCAAACCCCTACCTTTCTTGGTATTAAATGTGTGATTTTTTATGCTGAAAGTTGAATTTTTTTAAGCTTGCTTAAGGTGGAGATAGCTTAGGGTTGAATTTATGCTAGATTTGGGTGGGAGATTTGTATGAGAATTGCATTGTTTTATTGCTTGAACTAGGTTAGATTTTCAAGGTGGAGTTATGAGTAGTTAGAATATGTTTTGGGAGCCTATCAACCCTCTCAATTCAATCACATAAAGGTAAATATGTGAGTGTTGGAATGCTTTTACTTATCGGATGATGATAAAGATGTAGATGTAGGGGAGTATGAAGAGTTACAGTTTGAAGGCCAATAAAGAGTTCTAAGCTCCCCATTCCCCTTTATCCCACCGAAAAGAAAACAAAACACATCAATGGTGTGGGAATGTTTCCTCGAAGAAAAGTGCATAACAATTAGGGACACTCAATTTGTTGTCGATAAATATTGTTAAAAGAGGTTAAAACTACAAAAGACAATCACAACGACTCACTTGACATGTGATTTGGAGCAATGTGTAAAAGGAAGAAGGCATTGGGAAAAGAAATTTTTCTTAAAGGCCAAACCTTGTTAAGCTTTAAGCCTATAGAATCTGAATCACTCACAGGTCCTTAAATTATAAAGATGAGTGGCAAGTACAATCACAACGAGGTACAATTTAATTATCATTTTTTGTTTTGAGTTATTTAATAAATTTTAAGTCATAAATTATGGATTTGTGTTTACATTGTTAACATATTATGTTTCTATTGTATTTATAGGTCCAAGAGGAACTCATTCACATGATTTTAATTAACAATTTACCATTCAACATTGTTGAGCATGTTGGATTCAACTTCTTCTATAGTGTTTTGTAGTCCTTGCATGAGAAAATCGGATGAAAATAAGCAAAGTTCAATTGTAAAAGAGTTGTTAAGGTTAAAGCCTTCAAATTGAAAATTGTCTTCTCCACCCTAAAAAGAACAAGTGTGATGACTGACCTTTGGAAGTCCAATGTGTAGAACATGGATTATATGGTCATCACAACACATTGGCATAACCTAAAGACATGAAATTTAGAGAAATTATTAGCTTTGTCCATATACCTCCCCTTTGTAAGGGGAAAGTTATCACAAAGGCTTTGTTCAACTATTTTAATGAATGGACAATTAAGAATAGGGTAAATTTTTAATAAAGTTGGTTAAGGAAAAGGCATTTTGATTATGTAAAGTTATTATTATTTAGATTTATTTTAATCAATTCAAATTATACTTTTCATTTCAGGTGTATACTATCATAATGGGCAATTTCACTGCAAATGACACATGTATCAAATTACTAAGGTCTGAATTTGGCATGCGTTGATATGCAATAGCTAGGGGTTTAATTTTCGACGTTTGATGCATGACCCATATCGTTTATCTCTTGAAGCAAGACGGTTTGGGTCCAATAACCACAATAACTAATAAGGTAAAGGATGACATCAAATTTATTAAGGCAAGTGATGCAAGGCAAAAAGAATTTGCCAAAATTGCAAAGCTTTATGGTGTAAGGGAAACAAAACTCAGTTTGGATTGCCCAATGAGATGGAATAGCACCTACAATATGTTAAATGTGGTATTATTGTTCAAAGATGTCTTCTCAAGGTACGGTTGTGAGGGGCCATTATTTTTGCAGTTTGGCCCTCCTAAAGAAGAATGGAATAAATTGGCGATCATATATTAATTTTTGAGTAAATTTAATGATGTTTCAAAAATTGTTTTTGGCTCCCACCACCTTATGGCAAACTTGTATTACATACAAGTTTTCTAAATAAGTTAGTTTTTAAAAGCTTGAAAATCTGATCCAAACTAGGACATTGCAATAATGGTGGCTTCTAATTCCTTATGTCATTGGCCAACAATTTAGATTTAAAGTACTCTTTATTCTTATTTTATTATATCTCATCATTGAGAACATATATTTTTGAGTCCTAATAACATACTTTTTATGCTAATTTTGCAAATTTAAATTATATTTTAGGCGATAACGACTGAGCAAAGGTGGAAATTTTCAATGTTCATCATATACTAAAAGAGATATACCACGAATACATGGACTTGATGTTTGAAGAAACCTCATCTATCCTTGGTCAATGTGCCTCATTTTTGTATACACAAAGCTTAGGTGTGATTCTAAGCAATTGGAAACAAATATCACATACGTTAAATATGTTATGATGTTGTTCATGATTATAATATTAATGTATATACATTATTTTGAAACATCTTTTATAGGAATGACAAGCTCTTCAATTGGTACTTTTGTTAAAGAACCAATTGAAATAGACAATGTTTTGATTTTATGGAAGGAGCACATGAAAAATGTTGGATAAACTCAACATTTAAATAAGTTTCAACTTGAACAATACCTAGATGATCCATTGGAGAATTCAAAGCCTACAGACCAGTTCAATGCACTAACTTGGTCGCAAGTCAATCAGTACAAGTATAAAATTTTTTCGCATATAGCGATTGAGATTCTGATAATCCCTATCTCAACAGTTGCATCAAAAACATCTTTCAATGTTGACTTTAAAGTATTTGATCTGTACATGTCATGTTTAGCACAAAAAAAGGTAAGCATGCTTATGTGTGCCAAGGATTGGATCCAAGCTTTACATCTGATACAAAAACTATTATAGGTTTGTGTTTTTTCGCTATAAATACATTCTTCATACAATACATTAATTTATAATATATTTTAATATCTAATAAGTTGTTTACTTTTTATTAATTGTGATATTAACATTCCTGAAGGTTGATGAATTTGTTGCTAATATTGAAGCAGACTTCCCAGAATGAATATAGGAAATGAAGGCAATCAGTGGTTGGGAGTGGCATGACATACTTGTTTGACTTTCACATTAAGTAATCTCCGTAAAATTGTATATGACGACGTTAAACTTTTGTGTGGAGTTGATTATAGATTTGTTTGATTTCCTGTATGGCATGTGCAACATAATAGGGTTAGCTTATTTGGTTGGGTTGCATTCTTTTAGACATTTGGATTGGATATAATGATGCGTTAGTTTGGAATTTGAAGGATATCATGCATTGGTTTGGAATTTAAAGGATATCATGCAATGACGCAATGGATTGGATTTTGATATTAGTAGTTGATAATATGGTTATTGATATTAGGTGTAGTAGTTAATAATATTATTTAGACTTCCTGACTTCATGAATTGTGAAATTGGATTGGATTTAGACGACTATTCGTTGACTTCATGAATTGTGATATTGCCATAAAGTTTATTAAATTATAGACCGCATTTGCTTCACTTTTGGGAGAATTATAGACTGCATAAATGAACCAATCATGTTAGCTTTCAAACTGAATATATTCATTTTCAAGTCAAACATAAGGTTTGCTTGCACAATTTGGAATATGTTCATTACAAATATTCGATATGAAAATAAAATTGATCGTAAAACTTATATTACTCACCAAACATGTTTGCTAATTTGAATTCGATTTAAGTCAAATGAGCTGAATACAAGTTTTAACAAGTCCAAACTTGAATCAATTTATTTCCCCGTCTTTCTTTAAGCTTTAAAATGAAAAATATTTGTTCCAATTCACCGTGAGAAATAGTTTTTCAGTCTTTTTCACAGGAAGATTAGTGCCTACTTGACTAAAACAGTGAAATACATCAGCAGTCTGATGGATTCGTGCCACGTGGGGTCATCGGGACTGGAGTTGCTCTTCTTTTCTCGTCGTTTATTTATCGGTGCGGGTACGTGACAAGAACCGTCTCTCTGGATAAGAGTTAGTACGTTTAAATCATAAACACATGGTAAACCCTGACGCTCACTCTGCATGTACCCAATTGCTACGTGTACGTCAATATGATTCAACGTTGATGGTTTATGAGAACACGTGTCGAGCTGCGGACTCAATTTTGATGGAAAAAATCCGAACTAGTGTTCCGGGAAAATTATCTTTACGAAGAAAAAGAGGCGTGTGGTTTCTTGTACAGCATGGAGATGACGTGGCAGTTTAATCTGCCATTAAGCGGTTCTAGTTTATTATTTAAAAATCAGGAAGATGGAAAGCTCGATCACCCGGGGAAATTTTAGAGAGAGAAAAAAATGTTTGCAAATTCATGTTACAGATACATATTTCCAAGTATAAATAACAGTTCGTGGATTCATTCGGCATCATCAGTACATTCACTTGTTGCATCAATTGGGTGCTCTCTTAACACTGCAAAATCAAGATCAAATCTTTACATCAAAAAACTTTCTTCTTGTGGTATTCATCTTCTGCGCAGATCATTTCGTTTCTTTCCATTTTCAGAAACCTTCTTATCATAAGTTGTTAATAAGCTCTTTCATTGATCCATATCTTGAAATTTTCAGATATTACGGGAAGCCTAAATTTTGAGATTCTGTCTTTGAAGGTATATAGTCCTTTATTTTTTTCAGTGCTTTAGATTCTGCAATATATATATTTTTTCATGGTGTGACACTCGGAACTGCAGAAAACCGAGTTCACACCGAAGAAGAAACTTTACAAAGAAGAAGTTAAAGAGATGACGATTAAACCGGCGGTTAGGATCACAGAGAGGAACCTACTTGTGAAGGATCGTACGATCCTTACCGGAGTATCGGACAATGTAATCACCGCATCCGGTTCATCGTCCGGTCCGGTCGAGGGAGTGTTTCTGGGCGCGGCTTTCCATGAAGAAAATAGCAGGCACGTAGTCTCTTTAGGAACCATACGAGACGTCCGGTTTATGGCGTGCTTTAGGTTCAAGTTATGGTGGATGGCTCAGAAAATGGGTGACCAAGGCAAAGATATTCCACTCGAGACTCAGTTTTTATTGGTTGAAACGAAGGATGGTTCCCACCTGGAATCCGACGACGGAAACGAAGACAATCAGATTGTTTACACTGTCTTCCTCCCTCTGATCGAAGGCTCCTTCCGCGCGTGTTTACAAGGAAACGAAAACGACGAACTGGAATTGTGTTTAGAAAGCGGTGACGCTGACACCAAAGCGTCGTCGTTTACTCACGCTTTGTTTGTCCATGCTGGTACCGATCCTTTCGTCACAATCACGGATGCAATCCGCGCCGTTAAATTACATCTCAAAACCTTCCGTCTCCGGCACGAGAAGAAATTGCCTGGTATAATTGAGTATTTCGGTTGGTGCACTTGGGACGCATTTTACCAAGAGGTTGCTCAAGAAGGTGTAGAGGCTGGGCTGGAGAGTCTCGCCACCGATGGGACACCCCCGAAGTTCGTGATCATCGACGACGGTTGGCAATCGGTCGGTGGAGATTATGATTTTGGTTCAAGTACGGGTCAAGACGAGACGAAACAACAGCCGTTGCTTAGGTTGACTGCTATAAAGGAAAACGAGAAATTTCAAAACAAGGAAGATCCAAAGGTAGGGATCAAGAATATCGTGAACATTGCGAAACAAAAATACGGGTTGAAATACGTGTACGTGTGGCATGCGATCGCGGGGTACTGGGGTGGGGTCCGTCCAGGAGTCAAGGAGATGGAGGAATACGAGTCGTTGATGAAGTACCCAAAGGTGTCACATGGAGTAGTGGAGAACGAGCCCACTTGGAAGTGCGATGCAATGGCTGTACAGGGACAGGGTTTGATGAATCCCGAGAATGTGTACAAGTTTTACAACGAGCTGCATAGTTATCTGGCGTCTGCTGGTGTAGACGGAGTAAAGGTGGACGTGCAGTGTATATTGGAGACGCTTGGGGCGGGAATAGGTGGAAGGGTTGAGTTAACGAGACAGTATCAGCAAGCTCTGGATGCGTCTGTAGCGAGGAACTTCCGTGATAATGGGTGCATTTCATGCATGAGCCACAATACTGATGCGCTTTACTGGTATGTTTCTATTTTTTGTCAGATATTTTATCTTAGGCGGTGAAAATTGAGATGTGTTCTTGTAACAGTTCGAAGCAGACGGCACTGGTGAGAGCCTCAGATGATTTCTACCCTCGTGATCCAACATCACACACGATCCACATAGCGGCAGTGGCATACAATAGTGTATTTCTGGGAGAAATTATGCAGCCGGATTGGGACATGTTCCATTCACTGCATCCTGCGGCTGAATACCATGGATCTGCTCGTGCTATAAGCGGTGGCCCTATTTATGTCAGGTAACAAAATTTTTTATCAGCCTCTTTATTACTTCCATATTTTATACGAGTCTTGCCACGTGTAATTTATTAAATAAACGTCTAATAAGTTTATTTATGTATATAAAATTTTGTATAAAGATCATGTAAATGTATTATTATTCTTTATATGAAAGCATATGGCTTAATTATTTTGAGCAGTGATGCACCTGGAAAACACAACTTTGAGCTTCTAAAGAAACTTGTGCTGCCTGATGGGTCCATCCTTCGAGCCCGCTTGCCCGGCCGGCCCACTCGTGATTGCTTGTTCTCTGACCCTGCCCGTGACGGTGTGAGGTACTTAATGCATTTCATTTTCCTCAAATTATATGGACTGATGGATAAGAAATTTACTCAATAAAGCTTGCTTGGTTCCAGCTTGTTGAAGATATGGAACATGAACAAGTACACTGGAGTTTTGGGGGTGTACAATTGCCAAGGTGCTGCATGGAATACAGCTGCAAGAAAGAACACATTCCATCAAACCAAAAGCCAGGACTTAACCGGACAAATAAGGGGCCGTGATGTCCACCTCATTGCAGAAGCCGCCGTGGACCCAGATTGGGCAGGTGACTGCGCCATCTATTCTCACAACACTGGGGAACTCATCACACTTCCTTACAACGCAGCATTACCAGTGTCCCTAAAAGTCCTTGAGCATGAAATCTTCACAGTCACACCAATTAAAGTCTTAGCACCCGGATTTAGCTTTGCTCCCTTGGGGCTGATCTATATGTTCAATGCTGGCGGTGCAATTGAGGGCCTGCGGTATGAACTAAAAGGCAGCGTTAGGCTATCAGATGTTGAAGATGGAGGTGAAGGTGATGGGATAAGAGTGAAGAACTATAGCAACGAGTTGGTGGCAAATGTTCTTATGGAAGTTAAGGGGTGTGGAAAGTTTGGTGCTTATTCCTCGGCAATGCCTAAAAGGTGCCTTGTGGATTCAAATGAGGTTGAAATTCAGTATGATTCATCGTCTGGGTTGGTGACGTTTAACTTAGATAAAATGCCCGTGGAAGAGAAGAAAGTCCATTTTGTGGATGTTATGTTATAAATATGTTTTAGCATTTTGAATTGGGAGAAAGGTTCTATATAGTTTATATTAGAATGTAGAGTTTACCAATTTTTCCATGAAATTATGTAATGTGTAAAAGAGGAAGAAATTAAAATGAAGTTTTTTTTATCTTACCCGTTAATTTTTTAACATTCAAATATTCACTTATTGATCAAATATCTATCTGTTAATTAAAATCAAAGATTAAACAAAATAATTATTTGTTTTGGATCTTTTATGTATTTTGATATGATAAAAAATTTAAGATAAAATATTTAACTTGTATTAAGTAAGAACTTTGTAGAAAAGTTTTGAATCACTATAAATTAATTGAACACTCTCTCTTTCCTTAGTCTAATAGTTTTGTTTTATTAATAATAAAAATTTAATAAAATAGATTTTATAAAAATATTAAAATAATATTTATATATTAAAATAATAATAAAATAAATTATAATATATTAAATTAAAAATACATAAAAAAAAAAAAAATCACCTGCAACATTACTATATGGCGACAACTGCCTAAAATTAAATTAGGTGATTGCAAAAAACATCTCTAACCACCTTGTTTTTTGTCTAGGTAACCAAACCGAAAATAATTGTTGGAAGCAAAACTATCTATTTTTTGTTATTTTTAACTACTATTAATGATAGAAGTGATAAGATTTGACCGTCTCTACCAAAAAATAGTTTAACAAGACAATTAAATTTGATTGTCTTATGAATTATATGAGCTTTTTTGACAATCACGGTTGGTTGTGACAATAGTTTTTTTTTTTTAATTTTTAATATTTTTATATTTAAATATTATGTTATATTATTATTGCAATTTTTTATTTTTTTAGAGTATTTTATTATTTTATAAAAAAATTATAAATTAGATAAAAAATATTTTATAGATGATTATTTAAATTTAAAAAAATTAACCGATAGTATTTTGGAACTCTAGGGAAAGAAATTCTTTGAACCTAAAAAATTGGTCCCAATGGCACATTCTTTGTATAATACGAGTCAACAACAAATGTAATCTCTTCCAAATTTCTGCCACAAACATTCCTGCTTTGGAAACATAATCACACATCAATTACAAATTTTTACACAAGTCAACAAATTCGTTAGTCTTCTATCCCTTTTTTTTTTCTCTTTTGTGTATCATTAAACTCTTCAATATTGAATTATCTTTATAAATATTAAATTATTATAAATATATTTTAATACTTAATAAATATTTTTTTATATTATTAGTTTTCTAATAATAATCTAGAAGGGAAAGCGAAGCGAAATGAATTCTCTTTGAATTTTTTCCGCATGGATAGAAAGAAGAAGAGGATGTGCGAAAGGGATGAGGACGGGAACGGGAGAGAATTTTTTGATAAAGAGAAAATAGAGATTCTTTATCAATCTTATATCAGGACGAGAAAAGAATACAATGTGTTCTCCTTTGAAGAATTAGGATAAATAGTATTTGACCTTTGCATGGCTGTTGCCATCTCTAGTTTGGTCCCATAATTATTTTAAGTTATGAGAGAAAATATATGCATGTCCTAAATTTGGTAAGACATAGGATTTAAGATGCAAAAGCTTCGTCAGCTTGAGTTGAGACAACTCACTAGGTTGACATACTCAACTACATGTACCAATTAAATGCAATACATAATTTACCCAACCATCATATATGACTTTGTAATAAAATAATAGTTAGCACTATGAACACTTTTGACTTTGTCTCCCAGCTTTCCCCGACACTGGAACATCCCCAACAGCTAATTAATTATAATTAGATGAATGATATCCTTTAACAAAGTGCCATATAATCACAACGCCTACTCTAATATATCTTCTTCACACGTCCACCTATCCAAACTGTCCTTTGAAATGGTACAGAGGGAGAAATTAGGTGACTAAAACTAACAGACCAGCCTACCATAATCATAAATGTGCTGCTTGATTTATGCACAGCCTAATCTAAGATTCCATTTTTGCTAGTGCACTTGATACTTCGGATGATCCATACTGGAACCAGTCCTTCGCACATATAAGGGCTTCCACAGTCTCTGGTCGCAAAGAACTCCTATACTGATCCATCTCTTTGTTTACTGTATCAAACACAGAGTCCAGGGCCACACTGGATACTGGTATTGACAAGATATCTCGAGCCATTTTTGACAGGGTTGGATACTTCAGCTTGTTCAGTTTCCACCAACCCAACACATCAAAATCATGCACACGAGGCAACAAAGATTCGTCCAAATACTGGTCCAGCTCAGACTTCATCTGTTGGCTGGTAGTCTCCATGATGTACATATCAAAATCTGTCAATCCGTTGTCTGACACAAAATTTCCTCCCTGAGATTCCTCTGCCTTCACATTGACCCCAGCATGTCCTTCTGTGTAGGTTGGAGTTAGAGGCAGGGGAAGTGTAACATATTCCTCAAACAGGTCATGAATTCCATCATCAACAATCTTGATATATGCGGGTGCATCTTCACCATAAAGTTTCGTGAAACTGAATTCAACAAGCTTCATCTTAAACCGTGGATCCATGACAACTGCAATTGCCAATGCAAGGTAACAATCCTTCCAGTAGTTATCAATCTTCTCTAGCATTGCTTTAGTAACATCGCTGACAAATGGATCTTCATTAGAAACAGCCCGAGTCAGGTCTGAATGAATTTTCCATGCTTCATGAAAGAATATAATTGCAGTTGGGTTGGTGGTAGTAGTTAAAATGCTGGCAGAATCAAAAAGAGGTTTCAAGAATGCACATATAGTCTCAATCAGTTTCCAGTCTTCCATTGATGGGGCTTCCTTGTAATCGGGATCAGAAGTATCCAAACAAGAAAAGACTTCCTTCAACTCTGAAGCAGCCACCAGCATCTGATATGTTGTGTCCCATTTCATTTGGTCATCAATGGATAGACTTTTTTGGCTAGGTACTTGAAGCTGTTGCTTGAGTTCAAGAAACTTTTCCTCGTGTGATTCTGAAATCTTCACATACTTTACACTGTCACGAATTTTCTTGACAATCCCTTGTCCTGCCTCCAGCACAACTTTTGCCATGCTGCTAAAAGTACGAGCAATGCAATTCCTAAGCAACAACTGACCATTAAGAACAAGGTTATTCTTGATGCAAAGTAAAGCCCTAAGCTGGTCAAGCCCTGCTTCACTTAGTGGATGACTGAATGTGAGAGAAAACAACTTGCCCTCTAAACTCCAATCAGAAAGGCAAGCAGCAACAGCATGGCTGAAAGCACTGTCTGAATCAGGATAAGGTTCCATCAAAACATTGAGAGTCCGCTTTTGCAACCTCCACTCAGTATCAACGAAGTGCCCAGTTATAAACACATAACCTAAGCTTTGGATAGAAGTCCACAAGTCCAGTGTAAGGCAAAACCTTCCAGGTATGCCCTCAATGAACTTCATAAGGGTTTGCTTTTCTCTCAGGTAGGTAGCAACACAGTCCCCTTGGACAGTGTTGAAGCTTACCTTGTCAAACCGGGGCTGAAGATTCTGAACAAAGGTTATAAATCCAGGATGTTCAACCATATGAAGAGGATAGCTGTGCATGATGATCATCCTAGCAATTTCATGACGGCAACGGTCCTGATCAAATGAAATGTATGGCACATTAGGAGATCGGTAGCGTCGCTTTGGAGGTTCACTTCCACCCATCCTTGGGGTATATGGGGTTAATTGGTTGTTACCCTGATTACGTAAAAGTGCTGGGCACGTTCCCTTGGCAATGTGGCGTTTGAGGTGACTTGTGCCTGCAACTTTTGAACCTGTGCTGTACGCAAAACTTTGCTTGCACTGCTTACAGCATGCTCTTCTACATCCAGCACTAACAGTTTCTATGGTGAAATACTCCCAGACAATGGACTTCTTTTTCCTCCGCTTGTTAGGTTGAGTTTCTGGACTGGTCACCTCATTATTAGGCTGTGTAATGGCCAGCATATTATCAGGCTGTGTCTCTGGCATTCCCAGCTCATTGTTAGGATGGATCTCTTCAATTGCTAGCTCATTGTCCGGAGGCATCTCCTCAATTGTTAGCTGATTGTTAGAATATGTCTCCTGAATTGGTAGCTCGTTGTTAGGATGAGTCTCTTGGATTGCGAGCTCATTGTTAGGATGTGTCTCTGCAATCACTAGCTCCTTGTTCAGCTCTGTGTCTGCAATAGCCAGCTCATTGTTAGGTTGTGACTCTGTAACAGCTACCTCATTGTTTAATTGTGTTTCTGGAGTCACTAGCACATTGTTAGAATGTGTTTCTGGAGTCTTCAGCACATTGTTAGAATGCGTTTCAGGAGTCAGCAGCACATTGTCAGGCTGTGTTTCTGAAGTTATCAGCGCATCATTAACTTGTGTTTCCGATGTCATCATCACTTCATCAGGCTGTGTTTCTGGAGTTATCATCCCATCATCAGGCTCTGTTTCTGGAGTTATCATCCCATCATCAGGCTGCGTTTCTGGAGTTATCATCCCATCATCAGGCCGTGTTTCTGGAGTTATCATCCCATCATCAGGCCGTGTTTCTGGTGTCATCATCACATCATTAGGCTGTGTGTCTGGAGTTATCATCAAGTCATTAGTCTGAGTTTCTGGAGTCATCAACACATCATTAGGCTGTGTTTCTGGAGTCATCAGCACATTGTTATCAAGTTGTGTTTCTTCAGTGGTTGCCATTGTGTCTCACACAATATCCTGAATTGGATAGCATAAACACAAAGATAACCAACATAAGTTGAATGCTGAAGAATACAGGAAACTGATAAGTTTCAATTGAAGTAAGCATAACAATCATTATGGTAAACTCATCATGAAAACATTCCACAAGAATTCCAGAGGAATCAGGTAATAAAAAATTTCGTAATTTGGGATGCAACGTTAAATGATATACTGCTGCTTAACAGGAATAAATATAAGGAAAAGGTGGAACTGAATTCTAAACAAAAGGCTTTAAATGTTTATGATGCATCATCATAAGCAACTTAGCTACTTAAATAAATACTAAGAAGAAAGCATAGCAACCCACAAAAAAATGATTATATATTAGGAACCTTCCCGACAACTGTATGTTTTACAGTTGATGACATCGATCCACATATATAAATCTCATAAAGGTATGCACATAGCACAAGTGAAAAACATATCTCAGCTAACTTGGACTTTAAATTGTAATAAACAATCAAGTAGTGCTATTTGATACTGCCTGTATCACAATGACAGATTAAAATTTTGTTTATTAGATCTACAGCATGGACAGCCATTCTTCTAGAAAATGAATTTCAATTAGTGTGTACAAATTGAGTTATCCATTCATGAACTTCCATGGGCTCCCTATTCTAAGGAGTACCAAACGGTTTCTTAGGTGGGTTGACCTAAATGTAACAGTCATGTTTGATTAAATATGAAAATGAAAATGAAAATCAATGCATCCAAGAATTGTATAACCTTTTAACACTTCCCATTTCGGAAAAAGCAACAAAAAGTTACTTGGGTAGATTGTGGTAAGAGTTAAGACAACAAATTTTCGCAGGTATAATTTTAAATAGTGTGAAGAAGTGCCAAAATTGTGCTTCATTATTTTTCAAGTAGTTGCAAATATGTCCTTGTATTTTCCTAATTCTACATAGTTTCACTCAGATACTACCATGTCCATTAAACTTGCATCCCTACATGTTATCTCTCAAGCCTCCAAAGCTAACATGAGGACAATCACATTCCAAATTACTTATTTTAGGCATTGCAGAGAATCTAACTTGTTGAAATCCGAAGCAGAACACAAGCCTACATGTAGGGACCATAAGATGAATACTGCAAACATTTTTTTTCCGTTTTTACAAATTAACCTGCCTACCAATTTAACATGTCCCCATGCACATATCAGAGTGGCACATGCAAGCATGATTAGCTCAACTCATAGTTAAAAGTATAAAAACTGCCATGTGGTAACTTACATCTGTAGGCAATTACATAGGAAAAATAATTGTTAAACCATTAGGCCCAGAACCAACTACGCTTGGGCCATTCACTCATGTGAGCCCAAAACATTCTAACTCGTAGGATCAGGACCGTCCAAGGTCTTCACTCCATACTTTAAGGCGCAACTTACCAACCAATATGGACCAGGGTTAAAATAGGAACTTAACTTTTAAAGAACCAAGAGGGTAAAAAAATATTTCAGATCTAGGGTTTGATCATGCTTGGGCTGCATCGATATAAAGAAAACAAGCCCAGATGAGGACAATACCCAATCAATCACGAAGAACAAACACATCTACCCAGATCCAGATAACCCGATTATCGTCCAACAACCAACAACAAAACAAACAAATGTTGGCGAGCAGATAATCAACACAACAGTAATTTAATCGACTAATTTAATCACTAAACAAAACAATCAAGTTATAGATTCTCAAACCAAACACCCAACTGATAAAAAAATTTCAGCTCAAATTCAAAATCTAAACAAATTGAGATCCTAAGAATAACAACAGAACTCAAAGCCCGAACATGAGAGAAAGAATTCGAAACAAGGTTAGGGTTTATACCAGTGGTGGAGCGAAAACGAGGCGACAGGCGCATAAGAAGGCGAGAGACCGATAACCGGAGGTCCGAACGGGTGAGGAAGAAAGAGATCTAGGGTTTTGCAGGGACAGGAGAGAGAAAGAGAGAGAGAGAGTTTGGGCTTGGGGAATTGGGACAAGACCCGAGAAGCTAATTGGACCTAAAGATATGGAGTGGTTGGATTAAGTTAAAGAGATTAAAACCACTCAAAACGAAAGCGAAACAGGAGAGGTAATTTGGACATGGACTATTGCCAGCAACCTTTTTTAAGGTCCATCATATGTTATCAAAATAATATATTTATTTATTATTATTATTTTTTTATGGTCAAAAGTCTATGTCTGGCCTGCAGCCCATCGAACATTTATGGTTCAGGACCCACTTCCACTATCGTGCCTTCAGGCTTAGCCCAATAAAATTTTTCATACCACTGCAAAGTTGATTAAAATGAGAAGGAATGGGCCTGGTGTAGTATGGGCTTTGTGGTTCATGTTGATGAATTATTGAAGCCCATATTTGGGGCTTCAAAGAGTGTTAATGATCATAATCTTGACGACCACGAGGCCATGCTCAGAATTATTGTCCGACGCTTGCGAATCTGACTAGGAGACGGTCTGTGCATTTTGGAGTTCAACCACAACTATGCAATTATTTATTGGACTGCTTATTTTTAATAATCAGAATATCATCTATTAAGTTTTGAAAAATATATTAAGTACCATGTGACAAATTTTGGTGCAAAGATTGGGATGGTTACTCATGGCTGGAAGGTCAAGCCAATCCGCACCCTAATTTGGGTCTTCGCTTTTAGTATGGTCAATAAAGAACGCAACTCACATAATTATAAAATTGTGTTAAGTGTTTTGGGACAAAATCTTCATGTCAGCTCAGTAGTCTGATAAAAAAAAAAAAAAAAAGTTAAAACAATCAAAAATTTAAAAATATATAATTCAATAAATTGATCAACAAAAATATGAGTCGATGTATTAAAAACTCATAAAAAATGAAGACATAATCGAAAATTTGAAGTCGTGACTCAAACTTTATAATTTTGATGAGGCCAAACGATTAATGCCCACTCAAGGTTTTTTTAAACGATGAAACTTATCTAAAAAGTTAAATATTCATTTTTTTTAACATTTGATAATAAATGACAAAAATGCATTCTATAAAAATTAAATAATATTAATATTAAAATAAAATTTAATGTAAAATAATATTAAAATAATAATAAAATTTAAAAATTAATTAAAAATATAAAAAAAAAAATTTGAAAATTTTTATTTTTGAATTAATTTTTATTTTTAAATATTAATATATTTAAATATTTTTATACATTTAATTTAAATATTTTTTATTTTATATTCAAAAAATAAAAATATTTTTTTGTCAATTAAATTTAATAATGGATTATTAATTTAATCATTAACTTTAGTATTTAAAAAATATTTTCATAAAAATTAGTCATTTGAATTGCTAAATTAATTTCTTGAGTAGCCGTGCGAAAGTTGACTTGGCTTGGCATGATCTATGGTGGGTTCAGTAACTCGGACACGTGTCAACAATCTCTTGACAGTGCATTCTTTTCCATGAAAATGTGGCTTCATTACGTATTGCAAAGTTGGGTTAATTCCTGAAACAAAATTAGAAGATACAATCAATGAATTATGATTAAGTGGCACAAAATGATAATGACAGTCACTCATCTTTGTGCTGGCAGAGAAAGAAATTTATAATTTAAAATCAAATCAAGTAGTGAAAGGAAAGAGATTTCCGAAATTATTAAAGAAAAGGTGTGGTGGATGGGTGCCATGCCAGCTAAGTGAAATGGCAAAGGAACAAACAGAAATGTCCCGACGCCGACAAGACGACCTTTTTCACATGCCTTCATGTGATTGATTGTCGACCTCTAACCTAATTGCATTTTCTCTCGTAATTTCATAAATAATTTATCCTACAGTTTTTATTATTATTCTGGCTTCAGAGTCAAAAGAAATAACATCCAATCAAACCAGTTTTATTCATAACAATATTTTATTCACTGTATAATGTTTTATACATTTATTTCAAGGTTTTAACGATGATCAGAATTTAAATTATAATAAAATTAATAACTCTTAATTTATTTTATTTATGATTGTGATAGTTATAAGCTTTCAAATTTACTCTGTTTGATTAGTTAAGATTCATTAACTGGTATTATTAAGAGTTTCCAGATCATAAAAAAAAAAAAAAATCTTATACGATACATTATTAAAGTTAATTTATTAAACAAAATGTTGAATTTGTAAATAAATAATAAAAAAGAGAGTTTCAGCCGAGAAGTTAGAATGGATCTTCCTTCCTAGAAAAATACGAGAATCAAGTCATTTACTATGCTATTTTTTAATTATCTCTTTGTATTATGAGATGAATCAAGTTATAAATTTTAAATAAAATATTAAAATATTCCATATAATCCTACGAAAATCTCATATAAAATGATATAAACTCTTACTCAAAACATTGTATACAAACTGAAAAATATTATACAACATTCTCGTACAACTTCAATATTAAAGACTTGGTTATTATTTTACCAAGGTCATGCTTATAGAGAAAAGTGATTGAAAACTTTTTGCGTTATAACTTTGGAGTTTTCAGGAAAGCATCCTAATGTCTTAAGTAATCTTGATAGAGGATGAATAAAATGATAAAAATTTTAAAGTACAAATTAATTAAACAAATTAAAGTAGTTATAAACACAATTAAAAAAAAAAGAGATAAAGTTAGAGAATGCTAAGTACATAGAGTGGTTCGACAAATTTTCACCCAAGCCTCATATATTCACTTATTTAAGCAATTGGTTTGAAGTTTTGTTAAAAAGAAAAGAGTTCTTTACACTAATTGATTCAAAATTGTGTTTAATACAGTAGTTTGTTCAAAATTTTGCTCACAAAGAATCAAAATTATAAGAATACAAAATAAAATGTCTCTACAAGGTTGGTTATACAAGTTTGGTACAATTTTTCTCTTCAATTTATGAAAATAAAGCTTTAGAGAGAGTACGAATGACTATGTGAGAAGAAGAAGTGTAAGTTTGATATAATTAAGTTATCTAACCTTTTCTAACTCAAACCAACTAGTTCATATAGCTTTTCAAAGGTTGGAAATAGTGATGTAGTCATTAACATCATTGACAGATGAAATTGACTTTTTTGTTTTTTTATTAAATTGCTTAGATGAACAGACATGCATGTCGAGTACACGAAAATGATTTCCTTAAAATCTATTGATATGGACTTGAGCTGACCTTCCAACAGTTGAATTTTCACTTACACCTATGAGTGTAAGGTTATCATGCACTGACGTACATTGCTTCATATGAAGAAAATCTTGAAGAAACTAGAAGCAAGTATGATTACCTTGTATGAGAGCATGAATACCTAAAATTTGGCTTATATATAGGTGTCAATCACCTGTGTTTGATTGAATTGACTTAAAGATGCACAAACTTGTATCCATGGGACATCATGGTTATGCCTTCTTAACATGAAATGCACAAGTGTGCATAATTAGTTCTCTTATAATTTTCAATTTTATTAAGTTATAATTTATTAATATGTCTGATCTTAATGAGAACCTAAGGATTCTTTTAAATAGAAGTTGAACACTATTTTACATTATCCATTCTAATATTTCATCCTTAGCATAAGAAAATGGTTGATTTGAAGTAACAACATACTTGACCTTGTAGTCTCATATTTTTTTTTGTTGGTTATACATGAAAATTCTCATTTTTTTAGATATAGAATTTATTGGATTACCTAAAGACAAAACACAATCTGATTGTGATCTTGTGAAGTTAGTTTGTTGTTGCTCTTTCAAGTAATGGATTTTTTTTTTTTTTGTACAATGCTTATTTATGTGGCATTGGAGATGTCTAACGCCCCTTGAACTAGCATATGTTAAACATGCATCGTAATATTTGTAGAACCTATCGAACCAATTTATCATCAATATTTTCTTTGATTTGATTGAATTATTTTTACACTATAGTTTTTTTCTTTTATCAATTTTTCACGATCAGAGTGGTGTAGATGTATGCTGTTATGATTGCACTTCTTCATTGATATATGGATTTTCTTCATTATTGAAGTAATAAAGAGGATTATACATATTTGATCTTGCATCCATTTGTATGAATGAACTAAAAATAATAACTAGAAAAATTATAACAAGAAAAGGAAATAACTTAATTACAAAAAAACAAAATTTGATTGAGAGTATAAAATATGACAATTGATGTAGAAATATTTAGATTGAGAGAGGAAGAAAAGAGTGATTGGATTTTAATGTGAAAAAAATAGGGTATTTATAGGAAGGAATAATTGAAAAAAATTTATTTGTGAGGAGTCGTTGCTACAAAAGCTTACATTGTATGCTTTTGCTTTTTTATTTTAATTTTTAAAATAGTATCAAGTTGTGTCAGGTCAACTTTCACGACCCAAGCACAACCCTCTCAACCCATAGGCCTAACACAACCTTTTTTTTTTTTTGTAAGTCATGCCACCTATGGGTCGAGCCTAAATATGGGGACTTACGCTAGGTCGTGGGTCACAACCTTGTATATGCCCTCTAACATGTTTAGCTTGGATCCACTCAACTTGATCTTCGAAAGTACCCTCTTTGGACTTTAAACTTTGATGACATGGAACTTAAGTCTCATAACTTATCTTAGGGATGCCAATGATCCATTTTAGTCATCTTAGGAAATTAAAGTCCCAAATCTATGATAAATGTCTCTTGGTCATATAGGATAATCTTAAGATCTTATGGAACAATGGCTTAATAAAAACAAGGAAACTCGAGTGAAAGCACTTAAAATTTTTTTAATAACTTACACCTCTATGTCAATTAGACTTGGTACCCTAGCCCAGTAAGTCATACTATGTAATCTTTTTTCACTTCACATAGTAATAAACTCAGATATCATGTTTATGATCTAACATAGGTAATTATGTCCTACTATATACTACCATACCCTATAACAAGCATTTATAAAAATAATCTCATAAACATCCCCTTGTAACAACCCTCATGAAACATACCAACTTATGAGTCAATTTGATTTCACAGGTTAAAACTGACTAGGATATGCTAATGTAAAAGCATGTAAACATCTTGGACTATTAACTTAGCTCAGGCTCATAAGTAGCTTTCACCTTGACTTGACTTTTCTCATGCCTTACTATGTTTATGCACTTTTAGGCATGGTTTTGTACTATTATGTACCCTATATATCTTTATTATCGTTTGGGACACTTTCATGAGCATATAAGTAAAATCTTTAAACTTAATTCTAACTTGCTTGAATGAATGATTATACATCATAAGTGAACGGTTATGCAATTTCTTCTCTTGTGCATGGGTTATATACTCATGAGCATACTTGACCATGACCTAGTGTACGACCATGCATGTTTTCATGTGTAAGCATGCACACCTTTAACATGAATGACTTGCTTTGCCTCTTTGTGGTCTTACTAAAACCTTAAGGGTAAAATCATTTTTTCACCTTATGAATGACTATACACTTCTTCTATATAGTCATCCATCATGATCTAGTTTACATGTCTTAAATAGTTACATATGTCCTTTCATACAAGAGTCTATCAATCATTAAGAATCTTAACTATTGCATGTATAAGTGTGCATGGTGACATATACAACCATATGTAATGTAACCTTCATATAAAAATATGCATGTCACGACTACACCTATCCTTGAGACAACCATACATGCATGTTTAGAATGTTATTCTACAATTGTTTTATTCAACCTCTAACATAAAAAACAATCAATATTCTTTTTAAACATTCTAATTTATTTTTCCCTCCAAATCAACATCGTACTACACCATATTTAACATTATCTAACATGTTGAAAAGATCAAGATACTAAACATGTTCACATGATCGACATATCCAAACTATGAAATCTTAATTCTTTAAATCTTAAAAGCTTTTACTTGCTTGGATATCCTTGGCTAAAAGATTCAAAGAAAGTAAGCCTCATTGAACTCTCTAGAAATACCTTGGTCTTACTGAAATCCCACTTTTGTTTATCAAGCTTATCTGAGAATAAGGCTATCTTTTTCAATTGAATAAGAACAAATGAAATTAATATGGGAGATTATACTAAATTCATGATAACATTCCTTATTTAAAGATTTTTTCAATAACTGAATAGATGAGTGCTCCCTAGGTATACAAAATCGTGCGCCACTTCAAATATTCAAACATGACACACTATCTATTCTATTGATCTGGCATTGAATGAAAGAGTGTGGATGTTTCATGCACAGTCATTCAATAGCTTAAAAACTCAATTTAAACATTTAAATTAATTTCTAAGTTTGGCACATGCATACAAGATTATAAATATGCATAAAAACAAAATTTTCCTTGAGACCTACATATAAGTATTTTAAATGAAGTCAGTATGGTTACTTTATTCACAAACTACATGTATTCATAAAAATACTTTATTCACTGTATAATGTCTCATACGTTGCAGTATCAAAGTTAGCTATAAAGCTGTGATGTTTTAAATGACATTAGTTTTGTTACTATAAATTGTAAAAGCATTATTATCATTTTTTTTTCATTTGTTTTACAATAAGCAATTTTTTAAGCAAAATGTTTAAACTTGTAAATAAATGATAAAAAGGAGAATTTTAGCAAATTAGGGAAAGTTAAAATGGATCTTCCTTCCAAAGGCTACATGACAATCAAGTCATTAATTATGTTATTTGTTTATTATTTCTTTGTACTCTACTGAGATGAATTAAGTTACAAATTTTAAATAATACATTAAAATATTCTCAAAATCTTATGAAAATCTTACATAAAATGAGGTACACTTTCACTCAAAACACTATATACAAACTGAAAAATATTATAAAAAATTCTCATACAACTTCAATATTACAAGACTTGGTAATTGTTTTTCCAAGGTCATGCTTATAGAGAAAAGCGATTGAAAACTCTTTGTATTATAACTTGTAGCCATTGTGAAAACACCTTAATGTCTTAAGTAATTTAAGTGAAAGGGTGAATATGATTATAAAAAGTTTAAAGTACAAATTAATTAAACAACTTAAAATAATTATAGGCACAATTAAAAGAGAGATAAAGTTATAAAGTTCTTTGTATTTAAAGTGGTTTGAAACTTTCCATCTAAGCCTTATACATCTACTTTTTCAAGTAACTAGTTTAAAGTTTCACTAAAGAGATAATAGTTTTTTACACTAGTTGATTTAGAATTGTGCCCAATACAATAGTTCGTCCAGGATTTTGCCTATAAGATATAGATTTTTAAGAATACAAAGTAAAGTGCCTCTACAAGGTTGGTTATGCAAGGTTGGTTATACAAGTTTGGTACAATAATTTTATCTCAAGGATATGAAAATAAAGCCTTGGAAAGAGAGTATAAGGGGTTATATGAGAAGAAGAAGTGTAAGCTTGATATAATTAAGTTGTCTAACCTTTTTGAAATCAAACTAACTTGTTTACATAGCTTTTAAAGGTTGGACATGGTGATATAGTTGTTAACAGTTAGGGCTAGTGCCGTTTAGTCAATCCATTTTATATATAATGTAATTATTCATAAATCAATCAAGAAAAATTTTCTATTGATTATGCATTGTCATACTTATGCACATGTATAATTATGAAATGTTTAAATAATTAATGTGCTCTTCGAATGGTAGAACTAGAGACGGAGGATTTAAATGCCTGATCTTACTTTCTTTTCACACTTATATAGTGGCTATTCTAAAAACTGTTTTTTTCACCAACATTACACTAAACTTGGGCACAAGTAATGGTGGCATGATTATCATTATGCTAAACAACTTGATTAAAAGGTTGTGAGAGTTTACATATGTCATAGTTGTTACTTATAGCTTAGTGTAACACATGAATGCATGTTGTATATTAGGAATATTCACTAAATAAACTTGATAAAAGAATTCTATAAAGAGGGTAACTCCTATCTCTATGGAATTGATCTTCCATGTACATAAGGTTATGACTTAAGCCTATACATTTTTACGAAATTTTGTTAAATATCAAATCTAATGGGATACATAACTTTGTGTCACTCATGCATACCCATGTATCGGCTAACTTTCATAAGTGTACTAGTTATAACACCCATTTTGTTTATCTTCTGGAATCAGTGTTAAGGTAGTTGGCCTTAAGCCAATCCATATATTTTGTATTTTGTAATTATTTATTAACAAAATAAAAAGACAGTTTTATTGTTTATTTAATTTCATACATAGTTATGTTTTTTTATTACACAAACAATATGCCTTTAGAGTTTTAAAATTAAGTTAGAGAATCAGATCGATTAATCATGCTTTTCTTATATACTCATTAAAGTGATTATTCTCGAAACCATCTATAGGCCCGACATTATCTAGATCCAGAATATTGGTAATATGATAAGACTATTATAATGTTGAATGACTTTATAATATTCCAGGGTTAGAATGGTTTTTCTAGGCTTTGGATCGTGGTTAGAAGAGAGATTTATAGCCAGAGATTTTCGCAGTTAGTTTTAGGGGTAGAATAATTTTTTTAGAAAGGATTTATAAGGTTTATGCTTGATGCATGATCGTGTGTCTTGAACACATGCCCATGTGCCTCTTATGTGAGAGTACTACTATGTGCCTTAGTGGCACATGACCTTATGTCTTTCTTGGGTGGCCTAGCTATATAAAGTAGAAGTTTCACATTTTTAGCCAACTTACCAATTTCTTTTTTTCTTCCTTCCTTTAGCTAACCCTAATCAAATTTCCAAGGAGATTCAACAAGTTTTTAGTAGTCAATCTAGTTAAGATTCAGTCAATGTTAGAAAGATAGAGTTTCTTAACAGTTTTAAGTAAGTATAACAGTTGTATGGTTACACAAAATGTAATCAAAGAAAGAAAAATAATAAGATTACATGCATGATATCCATTACATGACATAGCATATCAAAGAAATGTTAAAAAAAAAAAAAAAGGATTAAGTGATCTATATGCATCAGTTTTTTAGAATAAGCTCAATATCTGAGTTAGATATTAAAAGTGAATACGAAGAGACATCTGTAGGATTTCAACTTTTTGACTATAGTCAGATTGATTATATTTCAATTTACTAGTTTAAAAACTAGTATAGTAGGATATTCAGCTTACTGACACTTCATTGGTATGGTTCAACTCATATGACCAAGATGTTAAATCCTTGTATTCATTAGTCTGACTAGCACAGTAGGTATCTTTGGATATATAGAGATTTCAAAAATAATTTTTATATAGCTTTTCAGCATTTTGGATCTTAGAATCCTAACAACATGTTTATTAAATGTTTTCAATAAGCAGGCCCAAGGGCAAATACATCTTTTTAGGATACTTCATACCATGATCTAGCATAGCGTGACATGAATTAATACATAGATAATAAAAGAAGAAACATGCAAGAAAAAAAAAGAGATAAAACTGCATAATATAATTACAAGTAGAAACATAAAATAATTCAAGAGCTCGAGAGTACTTTATATCTCAGAAATCAAATAAGAAAGAGAACCAGATAATAAATATCCAAAAGAAAACTAAGTGAGTTAGTTTTAACTAGATCCTTTTTCATGCCAAGTCATATACGTATACTCATATACATAGTTATGACAATGTATGAAGTAGAGCTTACGTAGTAAGTTTTAATAGTAAGATAAGCTAAAGTAGATGAAGTTATTAAGCTAGTCAAGAACTTGGTTAAGTTTTTTAGTGTAGCAACTAGTTAGAGATATATTAGATTAAAGTCTATCTGAGGGTAGAGATAAGGGATGCTTATTAAGTGACTTGTCACTCATCCCTTTTAGTTTCCTTTCTTACAAGTCAATCTCTTAGGAATCTGAGCTTGGAGCAAGAGATGGCTGGAGTGTGGGATATGGCTTGAATAGGTCTTCACCCGAGTTTTCATATAGTATGTACATATATGTATTTAGTTTTTAGTAGACAACATGTTAGTGGCTCGTATGTGTAGTATTGCTCATGCATATTATGTATAGTATCATATGTGTTTATAATATTATTAAATATAGTAAAACATGAGTTTTATTTAGGATACTGTACAGTGAGTTTCAGCATACCACCACATATTTTATTTAAGCTTTCATATATAGTATTTTTAGTTAAGCAGTCAGAGTAGGACATATTGCTATATATTAAAAAGTATTTTAGTTGAAAAAAGAAAATCCTAATGTACAATGATATATAGCAGTGAACATTATAGACTTTATCAAAAGTTGGTGATAGTTTACACGTATCAAAGTTGTTGCTTTCAACTTGGTACAATACATAGGTGTATGATATGTACAAGACATATTAACTAGATTGGTCTAACAAAAGAGTTCTATATAGAATGTGACTTTTGTATCTATGAAAATATCTGATTAATCTAATGGGCACATACAATCCTTTAATTTGAGATGACCGGACTGCTCTATGTAAGAATTAGTGTAGTTTAAAGCCATCTAATATGTCATCCTAACAAGGCTAACTATAAGGCTGGTGTTTGGATGCATTAACATATGTGTATAGGTTATTATAGACTAACAAAGGATTTATTACTCTAGAGCATAAAAACATATGTTATGCGAGCTCTCTAGTTAGTATCCATGACAAAAAATCTTATGGCTATAGTAAGATGAGGTTGTTGCCTAGTCCATATCATTTAGTTGGGATCAATATCAAATCATGTAGAAGATAAACTAAGATAGACACTTTTTTATGTTAAGCCTTAAGAGATATATTATGATAAAGAGATATGAATTGTATGTCATTTATCTGATTATTCAAACTTAGGATTGTTTGTTAACACTCTATTAGATAAATAGTCGTGATATCTTACTAGAGGCCACTCATGGTTTGTTTTTGAGTTTTTTTTCTGAATATAGACATTACTATGTTAGTATAAATCTTGTGGGTCAATTATATGTAGGCGTTGTCAAGCTCCAAAAGCATGAGATTTTATTATCCTAGTGGAAAATATATGAATAAATAATGACTGACTTATTAAATCTATTTAGATAAAGTTAAAAATTAAAATATGATTTTGGCTTGGTATATGGTCATGTGTTCTTTAAGCATACACATATATGGGAGTGTTAAGTGGCTGTGCTTATCAAATCAAAGTTAACTTGGTTAATTTTGGACTAACTTGCTAGCGTACACTTGTGTAGGGTTAGCATAAATAGGTAGACAACTATCTAATAAGTTATGAGATAAATATTCATCTTGTCGTCATGATAAGTATAGGACATATTATCATGCACCTTGATGCACGACTAAATATGTTAAGAAAAATCATGGCATATGACCATGTACTCTATCCATATGTTCATGTGCGTGCCCTAATATAAAAAAATGTTTCTTATTTATTCATTAGAGTTTTGAAGATTCTTCATAAAAAATATTTCTCTTTCTTTATAGCTTTTCTACATATTCTTTCTTTATATACCATCATTTCACTTCCCAAGCTAGTAGTTGGGATATGAAATTAGACCTTTAAATTTTTGTACTTTATGTGGATATAACAAGTGTTACCCTAGAAAGGTTGGACAATAGGCTCATATTCCGTTGTCTCTTTGTCACGTAAAGATATATAAGATAAACTTTACAAGTATAGGTTTTGAAATAACTTATGATTGCATTTGCTATAATTTATTTAGAATAAGATCATATGTGGGTGATTTGTGATTTTTTTTTTGTTTTAAAATCTTTATTCTATTGCATGGTTACCCTTTTTAGTGACCCATCTCACCCTAACAATACAATAGACATGATAGGTTCTTGTTACATCACATAAAATAAGACTTGTCACTCTTATTTAGTCATCCTTTTATAACCAAGAAGAGTGTATGAATAAGTTTTTGGCCTATCATGAAGTGATTAGGAATCGCCATTTAAGGTTTCATTTGGAAAAAATCATTAGGGAATATAGAAAACTTGTGGATTCCTTGCGAAGAACCCAAACCATCCTTGCTTACCTAATATATGGATTTAGAAAGTTGATACGATAGTGGAAATGCGTTAGACACATGCTGTAATAGCTTAAGGCTAGAATTGTCCTTTTAGGATGGATATTTGGGTTAGAAATGAGATTT
Organism: Anacardium occidentale; assembly: GCA_026122585.1. Lineage (NCBI taxonomy): Eukaryota > Viridiplantae > Streptophyta > Magnoliopsida > Sapindales > Anacardiaceae > Anacardium > Anacardium occidentale. The sequence continues at coordinate 111,542 of JAJEJH010000264.1, forward strand.
TATAATAATATATAGAATTTTTGAGGTTTTAAGGGTAGAATAGTCATTTTGAGATTAGTTGTGGCTTGTGCATGAGTCTCTCTAAGAGATTGTTTCATACAAGGCACAAAAGAAGAGAAATTTGTGGATTTCCCTTAACACATGCTCCGTGTGCTTGAGGCAGATGACCGTGTTGTGTAATGTGGCATGAATGAAGTGAGATTCCCATAAATATGATGATGTAGAGATGATTATTTAAGATGTGGAAATTATTTAAAAGTGATTTGGTTAGGATTTTTAGGTTTTCAAACGACATCTATAGAAATTAAGTAGAACACATGACCATGTACCTGTGGATACATACTCGTGTGACCTTTTTTTTGCATGAGCACGACCTTGTATGGTATTTGTGTGTGCTTGAAAAACCTAGACACATATCCGTGTAAGCAAGACACAAAAGTGTTATTTATGATGCTACATGCTCATGTAAGTGGGGACACAACTTTATGCTTTAAATGCATGCCCATTTGTTCACACCACACACCCGTGTGACCAGCCTAAGTTTCATAAATTTATTTCAGAAGCTAGCACGATTGAGAACACAACTAGCACATGATCCCATGTGTCTTTCTAAATGTCTGTATGTTCAGTAGTACACGCTCGTGTACCTTAAGAAATGTATAGAAACAACTCCAAAGCATCTTTAAGCCACTCTAAGCCATTTTTAAATGCATAGAACTTATTAATAACAAGATAAGAGTAGCATAACATGCATGATCAACAACATAGAACATGATATGCCATATCAGAGTTTTTAGAAATGGATCTAAGGATCTAATAACATGTTTTTAAAGTATAAATATATGATGCTCTGTACATTAGTTAAGTGTGAATACGATGAGATACCTATGAGTTCACTCACCTACTAAAGAGGTAAACCAACTTCGGTTAGAGAGAATATGGTCTTTGACCAAGCTCGTTAGAGAGAATGCTGGTTATATACGAGTAGATTTATTATAAAATTGAATTCATATAGCCAGGGTATCGAATCCCTGTATTCATCAGTTTGGCTAACACAGTAGATATTTTCTGATATAATATTTTCTAATTTAATTTTAGCATATACTATATGTATATATTCAAAATCTTCGGATCACAACTTTTATTTTAGATAGAGTTTTAAAAAAACCATGCTTAAGGATAAGTTTTACGAATTTTCAACATATAAATGACATCAGCATACACATTTCATGTCATGTACAATATTTCATGGGAAACAGAATTTATAAAGACAAAGAACATTATAGAGAACTAATGAAGTCTTAGAAATGTAGAATAGAAAGTAGTAAAACATAATATAAGTGATAAGACACATAACCAGATAGAGTTTAAAACCTGCTAAAGTTAAAGATTGATTTTTTTTGAGCAACTTTTATGTTTGAAAGAGGTAGTGGAACAAATAGGATGACTCATACAACTGAAAAATATCACATACTAGAGGCACAAAAAGAATTGCATGGTTAATGGATGAAATGGTAAGTGATTGCATTAAGTTTTAACCTTAACTTCGTAACAAGTGTATGAGGTCTAAGTAATAAGCGAAGTATTCCAGGTTGTCATATCCACATGATTATATAAGCAAGTACCAAGACGACACTACCTCTAACTCATTTAGACTAACGAATATGAGTAAAAAATAAATCTAAAAATAAAATAAAGATGAAAAAAAAACAACTAATAATTGAGCCTAAGTAATTGGATGATAATATGCGAGAGGATGCCAAGACTTTGGGTTCACTAATTCACTTCAGCATAGGTTCTCTATGCAACTAAAGCTATCATGTTATTCATGTGACAATAGAACTCCCTAATTTGATCAATATTCTTTCTCTAGCAATATTATTTCTATTTCATATCTTAATAACCTAAATGTCTCTACATAGGTTTAATTACATGAAAATGCATTAAGTACTATGGAATCTACTAGCTTTCAACACAAGCTTATTATGGCTATGACTATTACACGTATCAACTCATTATCTCTATATTCATTTGATACATTGTTTGTATTCTCATAACTTTTATGTAATATCACCTCTCGATCTCAATTACACAATAAAAATCCTATTAAAAGTTGATCAAGTTTTTAACATACATTAAGTTTAAAATACAAAATCATAATGAAATAGCATGCTTTTCAATCATAATCGAAAAAAAACTACAAATCCATGAATTAGCTAGCCCTAGTCTTAGCGAAAAAGATTTAGTTCATAATTAAACAAAAATAAGCATACTTATTCAAGAAGACATAATAAAGATAAAGAATGATACCCGATGAATCCTTAAAGTTCAATTGAAATCTTCTAAAAAATCATCTTGTGATTACAATTTGTATTATTTAATCGATTGAATATTCAAAAAAAAAAAAAATCAAGAATCTCTCAAAATTATATAAAAAATTGTGCTAAGGTGGTTTTCCCTTTTTAGATAAGTATACAATGGATATATATATATCCTAGGGTTAGGAAAAAAGGCCTAAAAAACATGGATTTCTATTACATGATGCTATACCGTGGTTTCATGCCATGACATTGAGTTTCTACCATTTTTGCATGCTTTGGCACTAGGGTTTCATGTCGCAATGCTGAGTTTCTATATTTTTGCATCGCCATGTCAAGCTTCTAGAATCTGAATTTTTGGTCTTTATGAAAGTTATCACCTCGGATGTTTAATTCCATTTTGCTTTTAAATCACCTCATTTAGAATTTGGAATATCATGTTATGACTATTTTAGTCCTCAGTGGTTAGACATAGAATTCCACCAAGAAGACTTGAATTTGTGGCAACAGTTGAAGACCTAAACAAACTCAGATTTTTCTCTATAATAGCTTTTCGAAAAGCTTAAAATGTCTACTAAAATTTTAAAGACTAATTTTTCATTGTGAAGCTTAAACTTAATAAAAACCCTTATTTTCTTGTTATGGTGCACAATGTTATCCTTTCCCTTTTATGCTTCAATCGCTCATTTTTCCTTGGACTAAATTCAAACCACCAGCTAGTTCTTTATAATTGTTTTTTTAGCTTGATTTCCTTTGGCTTCACATTAACACCAAAAATTTCTATAAAACCAAACATGAAAACCCGTGATCTAAAAATATGTACATAATGACGGTATAATGGTCAAATTGCCCTCTAAAACTCTATAAATTAATCACAGAATTATATATGCAACTGATACTTATCATAACCCCCAACTAGCTTTTTGCTAATCTCTAGCAAAATAAGTGACTTATTATAACAAAGGAAGAACAAAAACTAAATGGAAATAAAATTAAACTAACATATTCGCTATTATTTAAATAGGTTGTCATAGTTGCATTTAACGTATGCAAGAATCCTTTAAACCCTTAGACAGCCCTAGTAGACAAGTTATAGTCTCATGAAGTTTTTGGCGATACCCACAAACATCATTTACCTAATAAATGAAAAAAAAGAAGCATAATATATACATATAATGTTACAATAACAACATAGTTAACTGCTGTAAATGTCTCATGAAATATAACAAATAATCAGTACACAACTTGTCAATCTCATCCTTCTTAAACGTATTTCAAAGCAACACACCACTACTTTATCAAAATTTTCATCCATCACATTCAAAAACCATAAATCAAACTTTTAAAACATGTTCATGCACATATCCATATGTGCAAATGACTGAAAACAAATTTTATAAATAGGTTTCCATAGATAAACTGTTTAATTATCTTTCTTTGATATATTAATGACAATGCTTTGACCTTAGATGTCATAACTTTTATGCTTGATGTGTATCATACTCAATAATATTTATCTTTGTTGTTATTTTCTTTTATATATACTTTTTTAAGGCTCTATTTGGTTTCCTTAAGTTGTAAACTAGTCTTTTTATGCGAACAATTGATACTTGTAATACCACCACCTAATTACTTAACTAGTCACAAACCTAAGGTGCTTGGCATACTCTTATCTCTAGTCATTTTATACTTAAGGGTTATTCTCGGTAGACATGCTAACCTTTAACCTATTTAGCAACTTAGACATTGGAGTAGTTGAAATTTTAATTCATGCTTTTGTTTTAATTTTTTCTTCATCTATATACTTATTTTATCTAAGGATCTAAGCAATGTACATTTTCAACCATAGTTCAGACAATCGTCAGGTTTACCTAGGGGTTTTTAAATTTGTCACTTGCATACATGAACACAACACACAAACAACTTCTTAAGTTTAGTCATCAACCATACATACCTCAAACCTAAAAGCTTCAATTTCGTAGTGTGTGTTTCTCCTTATTTTTAAATTAAATAAAGGTAGCTCATTATATACTAATTATTCATCATAGTTAAGTGTAAGTATAGACACACTAAAAAAAACAAAAAATTCAAAAAAAAAATTTCAAAAATTATTCACTAATGTTGTCATCCATACAATTTTAGTTCTAACTTTTGTCTCACCCCTAACCTAGCATCGACTTTGTCTTCAATGGCAAATGAGAAAAGTAAAAAGTTAGAACTATTTCTTTTATTTTGTGTAAGGTATCCTTGCTCGCTCATGTATTAGGATTTAAAACTAAGAAATTTATTTATAACCAATTTTGGTAATAAAACAACCTCAAACAATATTGTTAGATTACATTAGTTTGACGAAAAAAATTAGAAACAAGAAAAAAGAAAAACAAAGAAACATAAAAGATACAATTTGGGTTACCTCTTAATAAACGCTTGTTTATAGTCTTTAACTTGACTTGATATTGGTCTTTTCAAGTTAGATCATTCAATAAGAGACTTTGCCTTTTTACCATCCATTATCTTTATAATATTTTAATCGTTGCCCTTTGACTATATATGTTCTTTTATCCTTGTGATTTTCTTTTATAACTCCTTTGGAATAGGCTTTGGTGACAATAAAGGGACTAGTTCCTTGAGCTCTTAGCTTTTAAGGGAAGGGTTGATGTTGGGTATTGGAGAAGACTTCTTTTTGGCCACCATTAAGTTTGTTCTTTGTAGGTTATTGGCATTCTTTTTGTTTGTCTTTGTCAATTTGAGATTTTTCATTCCTAAGCTTTGTTGTTCCCTCAATCACTTCCATTTTATGGCATATTTCTTTTTCACAAGAGAGATTTGTGGCTTTATAAATTTTGAAAGTCATTGTCACATCATCAACCCTTAATTTTACTGTTCCTTCTCTTACATCAATTAGTGCCCTTTCAGTGGCTAAAAATAGTCTTCTAAAAACTAAGGGCATATCTACATCTTCTTTCATGATTAAGACAAAAAAGTCCATAGGGACTATAAGTTTGTTCATTTTCACTAACACATCCTCCACAATCCTTCTTGGGCATTTTATTAATTTATCAACTAATTATAAAGAGATTGTGGTGGCTTGTGGTTTACCTAATCTCAATTTTTTAAAAATAGATAAAGACATTAGATTAATGCTACCTCATAGATCACATAATACATTTGAGAAAGAAATTGAACCTATAGTACAAGGGATAAAAAAACTCTTTGGATCCTTAAGCTTTAGCGGTAGTTTATTTTGTAGAATAGTAGAACACTCTTTTCTAAGCTTGAATGTCTCATGCTTCTCTATTTTCCTCTTGTTTGATAACATTTCTTTTAGAGATTTTGTATGGGCTGGCATCTAAAGTAAGGCATTTGCAAAAAGGAATGTTGATATGAAGCTTCTTAAATATATCTAGAAATTTTGCAAATTGTTTATTCAGTTGCCTTGTTTGTAAAAGAAAAGAGAGACATGTTTTCAATAGGCTTTTGGTCCACCTCTCTCACCATTGGTTCATCTAATTTGACTTCTTAAGGCTTTTCCTCTTCAATCCTCTTCAATTCTTTTCCACTCCTAAGTGATATTACTTTTACATATTTTTTAGGGTTTGTCTTAGTATCACTCAGTAGTATGCCTTGTACTCTTTTAATAACTATGTTTACCAATTATCCCATTTACACCCTTAGACTTTTGATGGATTCTTCTTGATTGTGTAACCTTGTTTCAACATTATTAATAAACTTTATCATAAGCTCCTCCAGATTAGACTTTTTTTTCTTGGGGTTAAAATCCTGGTAATGGTTACTTGGTTAGATTTTGATTACTCCACTAGAGATTAGGATGACTTTGCCATCTAGGATTGTCTATGCTTAAATATGTATTATTCTATAGTGGCCTACAAAAATTTCCAACATAATTTGCATTTTTAGTAGAGTTTATGAATTAATTACCTATTTGGTAATTAACACTTGCATGAACCCCTTTACATAGATCACAAACTATGATTTTCACTTGCATGATAGCCATGGTGTTAATGTTTGTGTTTAATGCTTCTATTTAGGTAGCCAAGACATTGAATAACTTGATTCCATGTACTTTCATAACTCTTGTTGGTGTTCTATTAGCTTGACATTAGTAATTATTAGAAGTCATCTAATCAAGCTACTTGAATGCTTTCTCTAGTGTTTTTCTCATAAAGTTACCCTTGCAATTGCAGCAACCAATGTACCATTAGTAAGCATTAAATCATTATAAAAATTTATGCCTGAAACTATATAGGTAAGCCATGGTGTGGGCATTTTTGGAGTAGTTCCTTAAATTTTTCCTACACCTTATATAATAACTCTATGTTATATTGCATGAATGTGGTAATATTATTGTGCAGTTTGGCAATCTTTGATATAGGGAAGAACTTTGCTAAGAATCATTGTGCCATCTTATCCTAAGTAATGATTGATCCCACAAGCAACAAGTTCAACTAACTTCTTACTTTGTCTCTTAATGAAAAACGGAATATTTTTAGTCTAATTGCATAATTTGTAGCTCTATTTTGTTTAAAGGTATCACAGATCTCTAAAAAATTAGTGATATGTAAATTTGGATCATTATTAGATAATCCATTAAACTAAATTGATGTTTGAATCATCTAGATTATAGCCAGGTTGATCTCAAAGTTATAGGCTTGTATTATCAGTCTTCTTATGTTTGAAGTTGTTCCTTTGATTGTAGGAGTTATATAGTCAATTAAAGATCATTGGTTTATTGCTCAATTTGCTCGTTATAAAGTTAGAGGTGTCACTTGTTGATTGTCTGCCATCACTCCTCTCTGTCTCATCAATTGATATAAGGTTCTTCCCATTTTAGGGTCAAAAGGCTTAGTCGTTCGATTACTAGTGTCTGTCATGCACTAAGTGAAAATTCGCAAGGCAAAAAAGACCAAGTAGTACTATAAAATTAAAAAAATAAACATAAACTAAAATAACAGTGAAATGAAAATTCTAAAGTAGAATTAAAAATAGTAAATCTTGATATTGTCTATGAAGAAATCTTTGGTAACGATGCCAAAAACTTGATTCCGTTAAGTTCTAACCCTAACTTCCTAACAAATGTACTAGACCCAAGTAATAAGAGAAATATTCAAGATTGTCGTATCCATTGGATTGCATAAACAAGTACCGAGACGTCACCACCTCTAACTTTATCTAGACTAATGAATATGAATTAGAAATATATCTAAAACTAAAATAAAAACGAAAACAAAGAATTAATAATTGATCCTAAGCAACTAGATTATAATATGTGAGAGGATGCTAAGACTTTAGGTTCATTAATTACTTCAAGGTAGGTTTACTAGGTGATTGAAGATATCAAGTTACTTATGTGACAATGGAACTCCCTAATTTGATCAATATTTTATCTCAAGCAATATTAATCCTATTTCATATTCTAATAACCTAGATATCTCTACATAGGTTGAATTAGATGAAAATGCATTAAGTTCTATGAATTCTACTAACTTTCAACATAAGCCTATTGTGCCTATAATTATTGCATGTATTAACTCATAGATCTCTATATTCATTTGATCCATGGTTTTTATTCTCTTAATTTTTATGCAATATCACATCTTGGTCTTAATTATACAATAAAAATCCTATTAAAAGTTGATCAAGTTTCTAATAGGTATTAAGTTAGAACACAAACTCACAATGAAATAACATGCTCTTTAATCATAATAAAAAAATACTACAAATCCATGAATTATTTAGCCCTAGTCTTATCATAAAAAAGATTTAGTTCATAATTAAATGAGAACAAGCACACATATTCAAGAAAAACATAGAGAAGATAAAGAATGAAACCTGATGAATCCTTAGAGCTTTATTAAAATCTTCTAAAAACTCATCTTGTGATTACAATTCATATTATTTAATCGATTGAATCTTCAAAAAAATCAAGAATCTCTCAAAATTGTATGAAAAATCTCTCTAAAATTGTCCTAAGGCAACTTTCTCTTTGTAGGTAAGTATACAATGGATTTATATAGCTTAAGATTAGGAAAAAAGTCTTAAAAAATGTGGATTTCTATTGCATGATGTTATACCAGGCGTTGAGTTTTTTTCCCTTTATGTATGCTTCAACGCTAGGGCACTATGCTATGACACCAAATTTTTGGATGTTTGCTACAACTGGAGTTGTAACACTACACCATGGTACAAAGATTTTAGAATCTAAAATTTTGGTCTTCATTAAAGTTATAAGCCTAAATGTCTAGTTTCATTTGGGTTTTGAATCACCTCACTTGGACTTTAGAATCTTATGTTATGACCATTTTAGTTATTAGTGTTCAAACACAAAATTTCATCAAAAAGACCTAAATTTGCAACAACAATTGAAGGCCTAAACAAACTCATATTTTTTTCCATAATAGCTTTATGAAAATCTTAAGATGTCCACTATAACTTTACTGAAGACTAATTTTTCAATATAAAGCTCAAACTTATTGAAAATCCATGTTTTCCTGCTATGCTGCATAATACTCTCATTCTTTTATGCTTTAGTTGTTTATTCTTCTTCGTACTAAATTCGAACAAGCAGCTAGTCTTTCATAAGTGTCTTTTCGATTTGATTTCCATTGAATTCACATTAACACTTGCATTTTTTACAAAACCAAACATGAAAACCTATGATATAAAATATATGCACATAATAAGGGTAAAATGATCAAATCACCCCCTAAAAATCTATAAATTGATCACAAAATTATACATGTAATTGAAATTTATCAGTAAGTTGATTTGGCTCTGGTAAATGAATGATATATGTAATATATATAAGTAGTATGGATAATGTATCTTTCTAATTATGATGAATAGATATCTAGTGGAGAAAAATTGTCACAAGCTAAAGTATTTATAGCAACCCACCAATGGATCAAGACTCTATACAGATAATCGTAAGTTTACTTTTTGTAACTTTATCTATTGTTTTATGATCAATGAAATTCAATTAATAAAATATTGTTTTTTATATTCAGTTTAGGAATTGATCCAAGAGAAGATAAATGAGCTTTAAAATTTTGTCCAAGAATCAAATTTAAGTCTCACTAACATGGAGGATAATGCATATGCTCAGGTGATGGGACTAGAAAGACATGGTTAGGTGCATGAATTAGGATGAAGTCCCGTACTTACAAGGTATAGGACATCATTATCATCATCTCATCACTCAGGAGACCCTTCAGTGTGAAGAGTAGTAGAAATAGAAGATCAATTAAGAAAAATATGGAAAATTCATAGTAATGATATGAACATAGTTAAATCTCAATTATCTTATATTATGTCATCTTTAAGCATACCACTGATTGAAAATAACCGACCACCTAGTAGAAAAGTAACATATATATGATATTTTCATAGAATAAATTCCTTTAAATGAAATAATTAAATGACAATTCATATATATGTTTTGTTCGATTGTCTGTGATAAGTACCCTATTTGTCGAGCAGTTATTAGTCTTTAGATAAAAATAAGTAAGTTTATATTTGATCAAATAAAAGATGATTTTAAATGCTTGTATTATGTTCGAAATACTTATTGATGAAATCCAATTGATTAGAGTATTGGTTTGTATGCATTTTTGAAGTGTTGAGATTACTGTATGATAAAATATGAGATTGTTGAGATATTGATATTGGTCAATCATTGAGTTTACAATATGATTTGCATGTCAACCTTAACTGTTTGATTTGGATGAAACTAGTGGAACTTTAGTAAATAAAAGGCATAATATTATGTTCGATGTGTTTTCATGTCAACTTTCAGTATTTGACTTGGATGAAACGGTTTACAAATTTTGAACACAGATTTTGGTTTATGAAAGCATGTGGATGTATGCAAGACATGTTGTAGAATGGTTGGACTCAAAGAATTTCTGTCAAAGTGTTTGAGATGAGTTGTTGAAATGTAACGCACTTCCATTTTATGGAATTTTGCATGTTATTAGTCATATTTTATATTCTAGTTTTGAGTTACTTTAATGGCTATATGTTGGCTTTAAAATAAGATATGAAACTTGGTTGAAATGAAATTTGGTATATGATTAATTTCTAATGCATCAGAGTGTGCCAAATTGATCTAGCAAGTATTGTTGAATGTTACATATTCAAGTGTTATTTTAAGCTGTGTATTCAAATTGATCTAAGAAACTTGAAACTTTAATTGTAAGTACATTGTCGGATGAATTATGATAAAATATGAAATCATTTTAAATGTTTATATTCTGTTAGGTTAATATTTATATACTTCCTCCAATTTATGCTTTAAATATTTTTAATATGAGATTGAATGTTAATGTTGCTTGATTATTATGTTTGACTTTATTAGGTTTGAGTTGTCGATTATTTTGTATTTCATTTTTCTCACATCCTTAATTTTTTTCAGATAAAAGTATCAGAATTTTAACTATATTTTTCCAACAAGCTTCTTTATGGTTTATTACAAGTTCAAACTTTAAACATCTTAAGTATTATATTATTGAATATTATGTTAGTACTTTAATTGTATTGAACATTTAATTATAAATTGATTAGTATATATTTTAAACATTATTGAATTGAACACTATTAAATTAATATATTTTAATATTTTTTAGTATTATCTTAGTATAATTTGAACAATATCGGATTATATGTTTTTGAATCGTATATAAGAAATATTTAATTAATATAAATAGTAAAAGAAAGGATTAAAAATAAAATAATAAACACTGCTAAAAACAAAAAGATGTCGCTAAAAGTTATAATAAACGTCGTTATAAGACATTAAAAAATGCTGCTAAAAATATATAAATGTTACTAAAAGTAATAAAAATTGCAACCATAAGTCACCTATAAATGCTTACAAAAGTCACTAAAATGCCATTAAAAGTCATAAACGTGCCAACAAATTAAAAGTGAATAACGGCAGGAAACTAAAGACATTAATCAAGTCAGAAAAATGCCACTAAAAGTCATAAAAAAAACACCAGTGAATTACATGAAAATAATGGTGGGAACAATTTTTTTATAGAAAAAAGGTTTTACCGATGATTAAAAATGTTGATTAAAACCCTAAAAACTGTTGGTATATATTTGTCATTTAATGGCATTTGCTATGACATATTCCAACGTTTACTATAAATGCTTGCATAAGTTATACTAATATACGTTATACCAGTGTTTGAGAAAACACCGATATAAAGTTTAGCAACACTTAAAACGTCGTTAAAGGTAAAAAAAAAAAAAAAAAAAAAGACAGAAACCCTAATTATTGTATTCACAATTGCCCAATGGAAAATTTATGGAAGTAAAGATAGAATATAGCTGGAAACCTATTAAATGCTCTATTTGTAAGCATTATAGTCATAATGGAGAAAATTACATGATAGGTAATTTGGGTAGACAGGTTTAGGAAAGGGGTAAAAGAAATAAGAGAGGCATAAGTGTTGTTAAAATAAGACAAAGTGTTCCTTGAAAAGAAACATCTTATGTTGGTAAAGCTTCTATTGGAAAATTAAAGTAAGTAAAGTCTCCTATTAAGAACAATAGGAGTTGCTTTGTGACTTTAGCTCAACTAGGAATAGAAGAGGGAATAAGCAGTCCTTTGGCACTAAGCTTGACCAAGGATAAATTTGTGTGGAACTTTGACCATTTAGTGGAAGATTTTCCCTCCATAACTTTTGAAAAAGGATTGATGAGTGGTAAAGGAAAGGACTTAGATGAGTTGGATATAATGGGAAGACAGGAACATAATTCTGTTAGGAACTTTGAGGATATAAATAAGAATAGTAATGAGAAAGAAACCTTGAAATCTTCCATGGTGATGCCTTTTGAGAAAAGCCTAAAGGTGGATGAAAAAAAAAATATGGAGAAAAGAGAAGGGAAATTAAACGAAGGAAAAAGGGAAAAGGGTGCTAATAAGAGTGAAGGGGTCATGCCTAACCCTCTTCATGAGTGAGTTAGGAATTTATAACATAAGAGGTCTTAACCTGCCCCTCAAATAGAATGAAGTTAAGTGGTTGATTGATAGGCACAAAATTAACTTGATGGCTTTGGTGGAAATAAAGGTTAAGGAGAACAATTTTGATCTTATTCAAAGGAATTTATTTAGGAATTAAGAGTTGACTAATAATTATAAGTATAAATCGAATGGTAGAACTTGGGTTGCTTGAAATAAGGATGAACTTAAGGCATATAAAATTGTTTTTGGTGACCAATTCATTCACTACAAAGTTATGGATTACAAGGACATACCTTTGTTCAAGGCTTACTTAATCTATGGTGTGAACTACTATATGGATAAAAAAGGGATGAAAGAAGGTTTGGAGAGAATTTATGGAAAACTAAGGGTTCTCCCTAGATTGTCTTAGTGGACTTTGATATGGTCAAAAACAACATAGATATGTAAGGAGGAGTGGGTGCTCCAATAGGTGCGAGTCACATGAGGAAGAGTTCAACATTTGTTATAATAAAGTTAATCTTGATGATATAAGGTTTATGAGAGAGTTCTAAACTTGGAAAAATAAGGGATTGAAAATGAAATGATTTATTACAAGATTGATAGAGTTCTTATGAATGATATTGGTTGGATTGCTTCCTTGGGCTAGGTCCTTATTCCTCCCTAGTGGCATTTCTGATCACTTTTCTTATGTGGTTATCATTGGGGATGGTATGAGAAAGAAAAGTTACCCATTCAAGTTTTTCAATTTTTAGGTGAATCGTGATTGGTTATTGCCTATTGTTAATGATATATGGAAGAAAGACAATGAATGTGATCCTCTTATGGGCTTGATGACTAGGCTTCATAAAGTTAAAACAAGATTAATGGAAATCAACAAGAAGGATTATTTAAATATCTTTAAAAGAGTTAAACAGGTTAAATAAGTGCTTATTGATACTCAGCTAAAACTTAGTAGTTCTCCTTTTGATTTCCAATTTTGTGAGAAAAAGAAAGCCAAGGTAAGAGATTTCTTAAAGTTAAGTTGGATGGAAGAATCATTAGCAAAGAAAAACTCTATGATTTAATGGTTGAAAGAAGGAGACTAAAATCCTTGTTATTTCTTTAAATGTATCAAAGGCAAAAGAAATTTAAACAACATTGATAGTATCTTTCTTGAGGATGTTTTTTTTGAATGATATGGATGAACGCAATGGTGAGTTGGTTAGGTATTTCGAAAACATTCTTTTGGATCATCATGTTAGAGGTAGCAAGAAGTTCTTGGATGACTTGATTGACTTTATGGTTCTACGTAATGTTGCTGAACAAATGATTCAAGGGATAAACCCAAAAAAAGTCAAACAGACTTTATTTTCTATGAATGATGATAAAACCCTTAGGTTGGATAGTTTTAGAGCTTCCTTCTATAAGGTGGTCTAGGATATTGTTGGTAATGATATATTCAGGGCCATCAAATTCTTTTTCTCGACTAGTTGTCTCAATAAAGAGGTTAACTATACTCTTATTACACTTATCCCTAAGTGCGATAATCCCTTGAAGGCTAAAGATTATCACCCTATCTCATGTTGTAACATTATTTACAAGTGTATCACCAAGATTATAGTGAATAAGATTAAAGTGATTCTTTCCAGTTTTATCAATAAAGCCTAAATGACCCTTATGGAAGGTAGGAAAATTATGGACAACATTCTCCTTTCTAATAAATTATTACACAGACAAGAAGAGGAAAAGATGTGTCATCAAAGTGGATCTCATGAAGACATATGACATGATGAGATAGGATTTTATTAAGAAGGTTTTCAAGAAAATTAGGCTACGTCTGGTATTTATTCATGGGATTGAAGTGTGTATTTATACTCTTTGGTTCTCCTTAAGTACAAATAGTGAGATAGAAGGTTTTTTTCCATAGTTCACGTGGTTTTAGACAAGAAGATCCTTTGTCTCCTTATTTTTTGTTATTATTTTGGATATCCTCTTTGGACTTTTTGACAAGATGGCGACTAGTAATACTTTAAGCATCATTGGAAATGTAAGGAAATGGGCATCTCCCATTTGTGCTTTACGGATGACCTTATTATCTTTTGTCATGTGGAGGAGCACTGAATATGTCTACTTAAAAAGGTGTTAAACATATTTCAGGATTGGTTAGGTTTGAGAGCTAACAATGAGAAAAGCCAAAATTTTGTCTTTAAGGATAAGTTTGAGTTAGATGGAGAAAATCAAAAGGATATTGGGCTATGAAATGAGAATGCTACCTTTTAATTATTTAGGAGTGCCTATAGTTTCGAACAAGTTGTCTAAGGACAATTGCAAGCTACTTATGGAAACAATTTTGGCTAGGAATTCCTCTTAGAAGAGCAAGTTCTTATCTTATGTTGGGAGAATTGTTTTAATTAGAGCCATTCTTTTCAGTTTACAAATTTAATGGGGCTTTCATTTTATTCTTCTTTCTAAGATTCTTATGTAAATTAATGCTAGACTTAAGAACGAGAATGATAATGGCGGTAGGGCTAAAGTTGCATGGGATAAGCTTTGCCTCAAAGAGAAAAGAGGGCTTGGGCTTATGAAAAGTGGTGACTAGAATAGGAGCGGAAGTTTTTGTAACAATAAAGTGGCCAAAATTGAGAGATATGTTTAAAGAATATTCCTAATGCATTATAGAGGATAGGAAGGACACTTTCTTTTGGTTTGACAATTGGCATCCTTTAGGTCTCTTGGTTCTTAGATTTGGGAGAAGGGTAATTTATGACTCGAGGTTGGGGGATAATGCCAAGGTGGAGGACATTATTATTGACGGTAGGAGGAATTGGCCTATTTCTAATTTTGAGGAGCTGGTGGAAATTTAGGATAAGTTGAATTTCTTACCTAAAGGGGAGAAGATTTGGTTTGGTGTATTCCTAAAGGCATGGTAGATTCTCGACTAATTCTAAGAAGTAGAAAAGAGTAAGTTCCTTGGTCCTACTTAATTTGGCATAAGAAGTTTATTTCTAGGCATGTTATAATTCTTTGGCTTACTATAAAAAAGAAAATCCTTACCAAAGATAAAATGAATAGATTTGTTCATTTGGAGGACTTAGCTTATTTTTTATTTTTTTGCCAAAAGATATGATGAGGACCATAACCACCTTTTTTTTTAAATGTGAGTACGTTTGTATCATATGGGAAGTTGTTATGAGAAGAGCTAATATAGTTTATTTTATTCAATTGTGGGATCGATACATTGAGAATATTACAAAGACTTGGAAAAGAAATAGCTTTATCCCAATCATTGTTAAGATGTGTCTTAGGGCCATAGTCTATTCCCTGTAGAGAGAGTGCAATAATAGAATATTTTTCGAAAAAAAACCCTAAATAAAAATTGGCAGAGATGGTGATTAGACTTATCTGAGGCAAAACCTCTGATCTTATAGAGATGAAAGAGACAATTGGGAATAGAGCATTGACATATAGTTGGAATCTATCTAGATGCATTTTTAAAAACGCTTCTCCTTTCTCATGATTTGTTATGCTATTTTAGGTGTAATTTGATCTTCCTTATAAGTATCCTTTTTGACCTCCTCTTTGACTTCTTAAAGCCTCTCTTAAGGTTTATTAGGCATTTCATTCCTAGGCAGACATTCTTCTTTGTCCTTGGCCTTTTGCAATGAGGCTTACTTGATACTGTTGATTTTAGACGTTGTGATATGTTTAGCCTTTTTGGCCTATGCCATCCCTTTCACTTGTTTTTATTTTGTAGGTTTGCTTAGAGAAGGACTTCCATTGCCTTTGTTATTATTTGAAACGAGATAAGTGCAAACATGTATACTAGTTACATCTTTCACTTGTTTTTTATTTTTGCAGGTTTGCTTAGAGAAGGACTTCCATTGCCTTTGCTGTTATACGAAACAAGATAAGCGCAACCATGCATCCTAGTTACAACTCGTTTAGTGGTGGGAGATGAGGTTCATTTGGTGGAGAAGATGATATATGGGCTGCTTCCTTAATTCCTGTGGCATGGGCAGTGTTGCCATTTTATCAAGCATTGCTATTGGCTGCTGAAAGGCTAATTATTTTCTGGTTTGGAGGCAGCAGCTCGGTTTTAAAAATTGGTGGAAGGTTTACCAACTTTACAGCAGGATGTGCACTAATTCTTGGCTGGTTTGCTTATTGCCTCTTAACTCCTATTAGTGGCAGCTTCTTCACGTCTTCTGGGTTGTGGATTGTAAGGGCTCCTTAATGCCTTTTGCCTTGAACTGGTATAGTCCTCAACTTTGCCTTCTCCTGGTGGTTGGTGTTGGCAGCATGCAGTTAAGGGTACCTAAAGCTCATTAGTGGCAACCTTGGATGTACTTGGATCCCATTGCCATATCTAAGCTGTCTAAGGCCATGCAATTTCATTGGTGGCAGCCTTGCTGCAGGCTCGGATTATACTCTGTGCCTACTACACTCTCTAATCTGTCTTGGGCAATTTTTAACGGATTCTCATCTTTGGTGGCATTTTCCACTCCCCATGATGGTTCCTGGTCTTGGCATCCCTCACCTAACTCACATGCCCTATGACAATTCTTGCATCCCCTGAAACATTATCCTGGTGGTTTTGAGCAAAAGAATGACTCAAGAAGGCTATATTATTGCTAGATACCCAGAATTTACTGTTTACGGGTACTGTACTGTAAGCAGTAAAATCTATTTTTGCTTCTTAATTTGCGGCAGGTTCAGTTGCTTTTCCAGTTCTTTCTTCAGTGCATTGAAGCTGATATTTGGAGAATAAATCATCATGTAAATACTAAATTAAAGAGAGATGGCTGGCTGCTCTTATTCACATATATACCAACAGTTTGCAAGGAAATTTGATGGCTACTCTAGCTCCTTTGGGAAGGCAGCCTGAGTTATGTTTCTTGATAGGTTGCTTTACTCTTTCAAGAATTTCTCAGCATAACAAGTGGCCTTGATTTGGTGTTTATTTATTCATGATGGATGGCTACAGAAGTTTTTTGGCCGGAGCTTTTTTTCAAATCAATTCTCAATGGTGGCAGAATCTTGGCATGCATATGTTTGTTTGGAGCTGTCAAGAGCTAGTGCATGTCCCTTTGGAGGATCGATCATTAGCAGCTTTTGTCACAGCTTTTTGTTGCGGTGGACAACCTATCAAGGAATATTTTAGGCAATTGTAAAGTAATGAAATATGTATATGCATTATCCTTGTTATGGATATAGGTTTAACTGCATTTTTTGAACAAGGAAAGACATCTAGATATTATAAATGTTAGGTTTTTCTAGACTTCCTTTTGAATTTTATTTTTGTAGGAATTTAGATAGGTTTTCAAGAGGTTCGTGTTTTTATGTAGTCTTCATTGTGGTTAACTTGGCTACTATGCCTTGCAGTACATCAAGCTTAAGTTGTTGTGGGCTTTTAGCTCTTGTTTTGTTTATAATATTTCTACTTACCCAAAATAATAATAATAATAATAATTAACAATCAATTAGTGTTAAGACTCATTAATAGTATGATCTTACATTAAAAATTATCACCCTTCGTACAAATTTTTACCTTAAATAAGGGAGTGAAGCGAGTGAGAGAAGACTTTTCTTTCGGATCGATCAGAAGTGGAGCCTACATTGCACCACAATTAGGGTATCTATCACTATCAGATACGGTAGGTTGCATGTATGTTAATGAGCTACGTAAGACTAAAATACAATATTAAATTATATATTAATGATTTTTTTCCCATTTTGCTAGGGTAGTGGGATTGAATGAAATGTACTTACCTTTTTTTAACTGATGTTGAAAAAAAAAAGGGGAAAAATTAATTAAACAATTTTTTAAATCTTTAAACAAAAATAATCTATTTTTTGTATTAAAAAATTATAGTATAAATTTTATGCGTACTAACAATGTGTTTCTAGGTTTTCACATTGTGATAGCACATAATATTTTTTACACTTAAAACCCATTGGTTTTAGGTGGGCTCATTGCACAAATTCGATGAAAATGCATATAATTATGTGGATCGACATTTGCAGAATTACAAGATTACCATTGTATATAAATAATCTTTTGCATTTGCAAAACACAAGGTACAATGCAACTATTTCTAATGATCTTTAACCAACTTTCTTCAAGAATTTCCTACCAGTTTTCAGCATTTAAAATGGAGAGAAATGTTAATAAATCGGTTTTTATTATATTTAGAATGTTTTAGTGTAAAGATTTAAGGTTTTAAATCTAAGTGCACAAATGAAATGATTTAAGGTTTTAAGAAATTTTTGCAATGAAAGGACTATTTAAGTGCACAAATGAATTGATAAAGTTGTAAAAATTTAACATGTAACAAACTCTCAATCAAAGTAATAAGAGAAAGTTTATAAATTACACAGTCATTTATAGTGGTTCAGAGCTTCCTTCACAAGCCTCTTACGTCACTTCTTTAAACAACATGCTTAGAGTTCCACTAATCTTTCAAAGATTACAAGTAGTTAACCAAGACTGCACCCTTTTACAATAGATTTTTGAAAATTTGCCCACAAGAATGAAGAACAAACATAGCAAGTGTTTGAGACCTCTACCATGCTGATACACAAGTTTAGGACAAAAACTTTCTCTTAAGGAATAACAAATGTGAGCTTAGAGAGAGATATGTGTGAGAAAGGTAAGAGCGAAAGATGATAGCTTTGATATAATGTATTCTTAAAAATTTTTATCTTCAAATGAACTCCTTTTTACATGATTTTACTTCCTTGAAATGGAAAGAAGTCGTTTAAGTGAAAATACATTTGTTGGTTGTTAAACAAATACGCCTATAATAAATTATATCTTAGATGTATGGTCGTATACCTCAGGTGCATGATTGTACTTCTTTCATTTATTACCTTGAGTAAATGTCTAACTATCAAATTTACTAACTCCTCTAACTACACATGGTCATGTGTCTTCATAACTTGAAAATTTATTAAAGACTAGGAGTTCGCACAGGCAATAACATGACAACCAACACTAGAACACATATAAATAAATTTTTCTTTGTGCATGAGCATGTGTCTTTGATACATGGTGGTGCTTCAAACAAGATTGGCTTTGTTAGCCCAACATAAATGTATAACTTGGGATTAATAAGTAGTATAACATTTCATCTTTTACGACCTTTAATCTTTCTTGACACACGAGTAAATGTTTTCATATACATGATGGTGCGTCCAATAAAAGATGACTTTCTTAACTTTGAATATGCACTAGACTTTTACACAACTTGTCTACTTGTGTTGACCAACTTTTATGCATAACATGATCATGTGCATTACATGCATGATCGTGTATGACATTAATCTTCATCTACATAAGCATATGCACGTATCACACGATTATGCGATACTGAATCCATAATGCTTTAGATCTCAAACCGTAGCATGGGAACCTTACAGGGTGTTGTGCGTCAATACACAAGAGTTCCAAAATAGTTATGCACAATCATGCATTTAGGAATTTCTAAAAAAAAAGAAGATAACTTATATATTTTTGGTCATGAAATAAATTTATGTGAAGGGTAAATTAGTCATTTTAACATTTTTAATATATTTTAGTTATCATCAAAATACCAAGGGTTCAATAATCTCACCATTTTTTATTGATAACAAAAATATGTGAAAACTTCTTAAGAAAGCTCAAAATAATCAAATAAAATAATTAAAATTTAACTAGAGTTTGATTTGAAATACTCCCATTATCAATATGATTCTAACTCCTGCTCACTTATATAATTTTAATTCAAATGTTCTTTCTTCTCGATATGTTAAAAAAGAATTTCAAGAATTGAAAAACAATTCTTTGTCTTGCAAGTTCATTTAAGAGGTTTCTTCCCCTACCTTTCTTTTACCATTTCATTCACTTAATTTATTCTCTAACCAGTTCAATTTTAAATTTATTTAACACCGATTCTCCCTGTTTTTTGCCTTTAATAAAAAAAATTTGGGCAAAGTCTTCTTTGTTTTAAAGCATGTCTCTTTTTATAAACATAACCCAAATCAAAAAAAAAAAAAAAATCAAAATCCATAACACAAAATTCCAAAACAATTATCTCTATGCTTCAAATACTTCTCGGTCAATATAACCAATATTCAAAAGAAGTATCAATTTGGTTAAATTTTATTAAGTTAATATTCAAAATAAGCTGATAAATGTCAATAGAATAAAAAAATGAGAATGTTCTTAAAAAATATTTGAAGAAAGAAGAAATACAATAAAAGGTTATGAATATGATGCAATTTGATATAGTGTAGAGAAATCAATCTTGGTTAGGTAGGGGAGTTCATCATCTTGGAAATGAATGGATGGATATCTGTAGTTGAGAGCTTGCATTTGGGACTCTATAGTTTCCATTCAATCTTCTAGACATCCTATGCAAGTGTTTATACTTGCAATCTCTTCATGCAAGAGACTGAAATGATCAAAGACACATCCTTGAAAAATCTATCAACTATTAAATCTCCAAGGGTGACTATTCTTTTGTTTTTAACTTTGATTCATACCCTTTTTCCCCGTCTTGCATTAGTTTCAACATTAATTAAAGGTGCAATTGATGGAGCAATCGATGACTCACTCTTTTGTGTAGCATCCACCAATCACCACCCATTTGAACCATATTTCTCAACTAGCCTCATCTTGAATAGTGTATCATCATTCAAATAATATATATATGTGAATGGAACCATGTGATACTCATAATTCGACAACTTCAAACCTAGTTTCAACCAAAAAAAAAAAAAAAAATGAACGTTCCAAAATCTATAGGCACTTTGGTTTTATCCATATTTCTTTGAATGTCCTTTAGTTTACTAATGAGCTAGCATACCATATCAAACTGAGCATTTTTCGAAGCAACTTCCATCAAGGTCAAGTCCCTTATACTAATATTCCTATTTGTATTTGTTCTTACATTTAGTATGTAGGTAACCATTTTATGGAACACCTTTAGACTTAAACTTTACAAATTTTGAAGCCTTTGCCTGTTGGATGTGATAATACTTTGTTCCATTACAATGAATCCATAAAGCCTAAGAACTACTCATTTTTGGTGTATTTAACAAACCAACACAGTTACAATCAAGCCACCATACTAACTTTTTAGGGGTCATAGTCCAAGATAGGTTTCCTAATCTACATTTCATAGTGTAATCTATTATAGTTACCTTAACATCTTTAGTTACACTTAAAGAACTATAAAATTCATACATAACATTCTTGTATGAATTATATTTCATAAAAAATTGCTTCCCTAGCTTAATAGCCCTAACCAGATTCATCACCTCATCTAAGATACTAATATTTCTTAAAATAGACAAACATAAACATCTCCCAAGATATTTGGATTTTTCCATAACCTTATGAACTGATACCTTTCGATTTTTTTTCATGGAAACAATACCCTGGGGACCCTCATTGTCTTTGGAACTCACTAAATTCTTTTTATTCTTAGAGGAATTTTTAGAAATTTTAACAAATTTGGAATTGGATACAATGTAGGGTGAAATGATCAAAGAAAATTGGTTTAAAATAGGCAAAATATAGTTAAAAAGCAAAAGAAATATGAAAATCATGACTTGGAGTGAAGAAATTGTGATTGGGTTAAGAGGATTTGAGAGAAAAATGGAGTTAAGATTTTAGAACTCATGATGGAAATGAAGAAAAATCTAGGTTTTTCTTTTATAGATGTCGATGCATACAATTTACAAATGCATGATTATGTGTTTGATATAAAAATCTCAAATTCACATGGTCATGTCTATAACAGTATGGTGTCATGCAATGAAAGTGATGATTTAAATTTACTTGCCAAGTGGCATACAACGATTAATCAAAGGTCAAGCATGGTTGTGGGTGGAATATACATTATTGTATATGACATAAAAACAAAAATTATGCAATTTAAACTCAGTTTTCAACTACTTTCAAAATAGAAATTGAAATACCTTAAGATATGAATCTTCAATATTTTGGTCAATTACAGATTTTACTACATGAATTCAAATGTTGATTGACATCAAATACAAATTCGTATCATTTTGACTTGAATTCTTATTTTATCACAAGTCATAGCAACTAAAGCAATATTCAACATATACTTAGCATAGTCTAGATATGGCAATATATTTACATGTATTAATCAAGCAATATATTTCAACTAATCAATTATAGCTACTATATAAGCATAAAAAACACAAATACCATGTATTTTAATGAATGAACACTCCATACACTTACTTGATTTGCATTTATCATCCTAAGCTCTCTTTGAATAAATCCAAACCTTTTCTTGTCAAGAGGCTTAGTAAATATATTAACAAGTTGATAGTTAGTATCATTAAACTCAATCATAATATCACTCTTTGCTAACATGATCACACAAGTAATAATAATTAATGTCTATATGTTTGGTTCGTGAATGCAATAAAAGATTTTTTTTAAAGTTGAATAGTACTTGTGTTGTCATAATAAATAGATATTTTCTCCATTTCAAAACCAAAATCTTGCAATTGTTGTTTCATCCGAAGAAATTGGGCACAAAAATTAGCCACAAAAACATACTTGACTTTTGTAATAAATGTTGCAACCAAATATTTCTTTTT
Organism: Anacardium occidentale; assembly: GCA_026122585.1. Taxonomy (NCBI): domain Eukaryota; kingdom Viridiplantae; phylum Streptophyta; class Magnoliopsida; order Sapindales; family Anacardiaceae; genus Anacardium; species Anacardium occidentale. Next base: position 134,447 of record JAJEJH010000264.1, read on the forward strand.
AAAGAACTGTGAAACCAACATATTTTCAAAAAATTGACAAGTGTCTTTAGTGTTTTTCCTATCTATTCGACATCTTTTGAAAGTAGTATCTAAATGTAATTCAAATAATGAGTTTTGAAAGTACAAAAAGCCAATATTAAGGGTTCTCTTAAGATACCCCAAATTTGTTTTGTGACATTCAAATGCGATTTCTTAGGATTTGCTTGAAAATATTTACACATTCATACACTAAATATAATATCTAGCCTAGATGCAGTCAAATATAATAATCCAACTACCATGCTTCTATGATCTTACATCAACACTTTTACCTTTCTTATCCATATCTAATTTGATTGAAATGCTCATAGGAGTTGGTTGCTCTTTAGACTTATGCAAGTTGAATCTTTTTAGCAAATTATGCACATATTTTGATTAGTTAAGCAAAATCCCTTCCTTTGTTTGTTTAATTTAAAGCCCAAGAAAGTAGTCGAGCTCTCTCATCATGCTTACTTTAAATTCATCTGACATCATCTTAGAAAGTTCTTTACATAAAGATTCATTAGTAGTATTAATAATGATATCATTCATATAAATTTGAACAGTTAGAATGTCTTACTTATGTGTTTTTATAAATAAGGTGGTATTCACATTTCTTTTTGAAAAGCCATTCTCAATAAAAAAAAATGTACTTAATTTTTCATACCTAGCTCTAAAAGCTTATTTTAAACTAATAAAGTGCCTTTTTTTAGTTTAGTAATATGGTTGAAAAGTTGGAATTTTCAAAGCCAGAAGGTTGTTTAACATATACTTTTCTTGAATAAAACCATTTAAAATGCACTTTTCACATCTATTTGACATGATTTGAAACTTAAATGGCCTGCATTGGCACGTAAAATTCTAATTGCTTCTAATCTAGCCATGAAAGTATATGTTTCATTAAAATCCCTCTTTCTTTAGAATAGCCTTGTGTAACTAGTCTTACCTTATTTTTTATGACAACTCCAAATTCATTCACCTTATTTTGGTATAACCATTTTATGTTAATGGTAGGATGATCTGTTGACCTAGAAACTAATTTCAATACTTGGTTCCTCTCAAATTGGTTAAGCTCGTCTTATATAACCAAAACCTATCCTTTATCTTGTAATGCTTTCTTAACTTTTTTTTGGCTTCATTTATGGCAAAAGAGCCACAAATTCACATGTGCTCCTCATGGATGCCCTTGTCCTTACTCCTCCTGATGGATCACCAATAATCTCACTTGCTTTGACTTCATTCTTTACTCTAGGAAATAAGGTCTCCCTTTGTACTTCTTATGGTTGCATAAGTGTATCTTCTTATAAGGCTACCTTAATTTGAGGCTCTTATTCTTTAAGTGTAAAAGCTTCCTTGATTTGAAGATATTCCTTAAGCTTTACCACTTCTTCTTCATTGTCCCTATTAATACACTTAGAAAAAGGCTTACCAAATATCATATGTATACATTCTTTAATTATAAGTGTTCTTTTGTTGAAGATTTTTTATACGTTGGAGATAGAGGAATATCCTAGAAAATTACTTCATTTGATTTAGTATCAAAATTTCTTAAGTTATTCTTTCTATTATTAAAGATAAAACACTTACATTTAAAAGGATAAAAGTATACAATATTAGGTTTCCTTTCTTTGAATAACTCATAATGAGTTTTCTTGAGAATTAACCTAATCATAGCCCTATGATGTAACATGATGTGTTTATGACTTCATCCTAAAATAATTTTAGCAAATCATGCTCACACAACATGATCCTAGCCATTTTTACCATTGTTCTATTCAATCTCTCAACAATTTTATTTTGTTCAAGAGTCTTAGGGGCCAAAAAGTTATGCTCAATGTTATGCTTATTATAATATGCTTTAAAATCCAAATATTTAAATTCCTTTCTATGATTGTTTTTAATGCATGTAACTGCATAACCTACTTTGTTTTGTATCTTCCTAATAAAAGGAGCAAATTTTTTTAAAGCTTCATTTTATGTGCTAGTAACAAAACCCAAATAAATCATGAAAAACCATCTACTATTATAAAATAATAATGCTTTCCACCTAAACTTGTGGTTGTAAATGATCCATACATATCCATATGCAAAAGTTATCAAGGTTCTGATGTAAAAACACAATTTTTGCTTTTAAAACATGTTCTTATTTTTTTCCCAAAGCATATGCAGCACAAATTTGATCCTTTTTGAAGAAAAATTTTGCTAAACCTTTGACCAATTTCTTTTAGAAAGCTTTTTTAAAATATTAATGCTTGCATGTTTTTTTCTCTCAATTGACATGGGTCAATATATCATTAACGGATAAAGAAGAATTACCTATAGTGTCAATGCCAAATACCTTGCATTTGGAGTTATCCTGAAAGTTCAAGTTTCCTTCATTTTGGGCCTTCAAAGAGGAGAAAAGGTACTTATTTGTTGTTATATGTCTTGAACATCCACTATTCAAGTACCATTTGTTTGACTTTTTATTCTTTGTATCAAGATAAAATTACATAAAGATATACTTTAAGTCTTCTTTGGTACTCAAATGGTTTTGGATCTAAGTTGGTTAGTTTTGATAATTTCTTTAAAAACCTAAAAATTTTTAACTTTTAAAAGAATTACCATTCCTAATTGGACATCCCCTAACTGTATGTCCAACATAAGAACAAAACTTGCATTTCATGTTTAGTGCATTAGCTTTCTTTAATGTCCTATATGTGTTGATAAAACAGGTTACCCCTATTGTATCATAAATCTTCCTTATTTAAACTATTTCTTTGAGAAGTTAATATCTCATCTAACATTTTTGTTCCTATTTAAAATTTTTCTGATATCTTATTGGAACTATTTACTTTGCCTTTTAGTTCATTATTTTCCCCTTTTTAATGATTCTAATTCATTTACAATTAACTCTTTTTCATGCAATGTAATATCTTATCATAGTCACATGTAATTTTGTCTAACTCAAATTTCATGCATGCTACATTTTTTTTTAGAATCTTATTCATAAAAATAACATTTTTGAATTTTATTACAAGTGAATCAAATGCGTCTTGTAACTCATCATAAGAGAAAGGGTTTTGATCATTTGCCTCATCTTTGGAGTCATTCTTGGCCGTGAAGCAAATATTGGCCTTTCCTCCTCTTGATCACTCTCCTTACTAGATTTATCACTACCATTCCAAGTGATGGCAAGTATTTTATTTTTAAATCTCTTCTCCTTCTTTTCTTTTCTTTTCTTTATATGAACAAGGCAATCTTGCCTAATATGTCTAGGTTTCTCGCACTCGTGGCAATTGATTGTCTTTTCATTTTATTCCTTTCATTTTGGTTGAAAGAAATCTTTACCTTTACCTTTCTTGGATTTTAAGAGAAATTTGCAGAATCTTCTTGCTAATAAGCTCATGTCATTTTCATCCATTGAGGACTTATCCTCATCCTCATTACTAGCTTTCAAGGCAATGCTCTTTATGTTATTACTCTTTTCTACCTTTGGTTTTCTCTTCATTTCATATATTAAAAGGTTTCCTATCAACTAATTCATTCCTTTTTTTTTTTCTAATCGTTTGACTCTATAATAATTGTTACCTCTATTGTCCATGACTCAGGCAAAGACCTAAGAACATTCTTTACTAACTTTATTGTCTCAAATTTCTTACTTAGCCCTTTAAAGTTATATATCAAACTAAAGAATCTCTTATACATGTCTGTAATGCTCTCACCATACTTTATGTCAAATAGTTCATATTCTTTAAATAGGAGTTTTATCTTCGATTCCTTTACTTAGCTTGTCCTTTTGTGTGTAGTTTGAAGAATTTTTCAAACTTCTTTCACAGACTCACAAGAAGAACTCTATTGAATTCTATAAAAACCAATGCACAAGATAAATTATTAATAGCTTTTACATTTAAACTTAACAATTTTTCATCTATATCATTAAAGTCACAATCATTTTTGGACACTTGTGTCCTAAGGTCTTTTGGCACAAAATCATCAGATTCTATTATTTTTTCACAATTTATAATCAATGGATCTAATATGCAATCTTATTCGAATTTTTCATTGATTATAATTTACTCCACATAATAGAGGTGGTCTAGTTATGTATTAACCCTCACAAAAAATAGGTGTAGATGTGTTATCCATTTAGTAAAGATCTTTTGACTATAAAAATGGTTTGATTTTATATAAAACAAGAGTTCAAACTCTAATACTAATTGTAAATCCCTTGGCTAGAAAATCCTAAATGAGGTGAATAGGATTTAAAATTTTTTTACAATGAAAGGACATTTTAATTACACAAATGATAAAGTTGTACAAATTTAACATGCAATAAACAATCAATCAAAGTAATGAGAGAAAGGTTAGGCATCATTCAGCCAATTTATAGTGATTCAGAGCTTTTGTCAAAAGCTTTCTATGTTTACTTTTCCAAACAACCCACTTAAATTTACATTATCTTTCCAAAGATCACACGTGAGTAACTAGGGTTGTGCCCTTTTACAATAGATTTTTAAGGATTTCACCCATAAGAATAAAGTACAAAAATAGTAAGTGTTTGAGGCCTTCATAAGGCTAATACATAGGTTTAGTATAGAAATTTTTTCTCTTACAATAACAAATGTGAGCTCAAAGAGAGATAAGTGTGGGAAACAAAAGAGCAAAAAATGATAGCGTTGAAACAATGTATTCTCTAACACTCTAATTTTCAAATGAACTCCTTTATACATGATTTTACTTCTTGAAATGGATGGAAGCTATTTGAGTTAAAATACGTTTGTTAGTTGTTAAACAATTACACCTACAATAAATTTTATCTCAGATGCATAATTGTATGCCTTAGGTGCACAGTTATGCTTCTTTCATTTATTACCTTAAGTAGATATCGTAAAATTTACTAACGCTTCCAACAACACCTAGTCATGTGTTCCCTATATATGGTCATAGGTAACTTCATAACTTGAAAATTTCTTAAAGACCATGGGTTTGCATGGGTAGTAGCATGATAACCCATACTAGAACACATACAAACAAATTTTTTATTGTACACGAGAATATGTCTTTGATACATGGTGATGCTTCAAAAAAGATTAGCTTTGTTGTCCTAGCATGAATGTATAACACAGGATCAATAGGTAGTATAATGTTTCATCTTCTATGACTCTTCATTTTCCTTGACACAAGAGCATATGTCCTTCGTACGCATAATCGTATATCTAATAAACATTGACTTTCTTAACTTAGACTATGCGCTAGACTCTTGCATGGCTCATCTACTTGTGTTGACGAATACTTATGCATAACATGATTATATGTACTAAGTGCATGGTCATGTATAACATTAATCTTCATATACACAAACATGTGCACATATCACGTGGTCATGTGATACCTAATCCATATTGCTTCAAATCATATACCATAACATGAAAACCCCAACGAAGTTTTGTATTTGATTAATGACATGGATGCATTTAATCCAAATTATGACATATATTACCATGAATAGGTCCTAAATCTTAGAAATTGCTTGTACTTGTTGTGCCACACTAATTATATGGTTTATTCTCAAAATAAATCAAATGGTCATGACCAAAATCCTATTTTCTATGCCTGCTTGTTGAGGGGACCTTTGGTTTGCACTTGACATCAACATCATCACCAACATCAAATTCCCCTATTGAGTTATTGATATATTCTTCATCATCAACATCATTTTCTTATAAATTGTCTTTATCATATGCATGCACCCATTTAAACCTTTACACCATCATATCTATTTATTAAAACTTATATTGACTGGTTGTTCTTAATGGATAAAAAACTTTGGTCTTGCATCTCATGTAAATTACATTGTATTCTCTCATATGATTAAACAACCCAATTAGACATTCCATATGTTGGTTAGTTGTGATGTCTAAAGGTCCTCTATCTTGAAGGTGTTGGGGTTACATTTATAACTTAATCTTATTAGAGCTTCAATCTATCTCTAAAATTTTACTCATAATTACATGAATCTATCTAATATTATGTTTATTAGGATTTTAATGATAACCTCTCAACCCCCAATATATTTCATAGTCTTATTTTCTTTGATCCATGTTCCCTTAAAGCACACGAGTGCATAACTTGTCATTCCAATATAAGCCTACAATGGAAAAAGAATTACCATTAATTTAATGTCTTCAATTACATTTTCTAGTGACAATATTTACGATTTAAGTTTCAATATTTACATTTTATGGTTTAGGATTTACACTTAATTATATTGGGGGTTTAGTGTTTACAATTTCATGAATTAGAGTTTCCATTTATTTTTTAAGGTTCATGGTTTATGCTTTAAGGTTTTGTTTTTAGGGTTTATGAAATATGGTTCAAGGTTTGCGGTTTAAGGTTAACAATTTTATTGTTTGAGTTTAAGGATTATTGTTTAACTTTTAGGGATTGGGTTTTACAGTTTAGGATTTAGGATTTATGTTTTATAGTTCAAAGTTTATGGTTTACGATTTATGGTTTAAGTTTTAGTTTTTAGATAAGGCTATAGGTTTTACCATTTACAATTAACGGAATATAGTCTAAGGTTTATTATTTACGGTTTAAAGTTTATAGATTATGATATAGGGTTTACGGTATAGGATTTATAATTTATGTTTTTTGGTTTAGAGTTTATAATTTACAATTTATGGTTTAAGATTTACAATTTATGGTTTATGTTTTAGGGTTTAGGGTTTAAGGTTTGAAGTTTATGGTTTGTATTTTACAATTTAGGGTTTAGGATTTACAGTTCATGGTTTACATTTTATATCTTGCATTTTATAATTTAAGGTTTAAGATTTATAGTTTAGGGTTTGGAGATTAGGTTAAAACATTTGTGGTTAAAGGTTCCTAAATTACAATTTATAGTTTAGGGTTTAACACTTGAAGTTTATGGTTTACATTTTACAATTTAGGGTTTACATTTACTAAGATTTAGGATTTTATCATTTAATTTTTAGGATTTATAGTTTACAATTTAATAATTGTAAACTCGTTTGTCAAATAATCTTTGACTTTTATATAATAAAATTCCCCTACATAAATATCAAAAATACAAATATATTTGAAGTAACAATTCTCCCTCTAATTTATTACAAATTTCAGTTTAGTTTTCCTAAAGTTTTGCTATAACCCGTAACTAAGCATATAAAGAACTATATCAATTAACCCCCACACCTCTAAATTTTACATAAAAATAAAATAAATTTTAAGTAAAAATTCATATAAATATATAGATAAACAAATGTAATACACGAACTCCCTTTTGTGTGATCGACATAAATTGTGTAAATGAAAAACTCTCAAAAATTTAAATGATTCCAAGTGTTGGAATTGTTGGGTTTATGTTAGGAGGTGAACACTATTTAAAGATAAAATATGTATTAGTTTTGATATTTTGATTGTCTTCATCTAAGCCTCCTAATACATATCCTTCGCAGCCTTAAAAATGACAAAAAAACTCATAGAAAATCACTTTCTACACCATATGCAATAACTTCTCTAGTTTTGAAAACTATCTATAATACCTCATTTCCTAACTCTAGCAATCACGCGTGGTTCGCATGGTGGCTACAAATCATATGTGGCTGTTACAAAACATGTAAACTTATAAAACCATCATATTTCCTCCATTTTCATACTCTAATTCATCACCAACAACAATATCAGTCATTACAATATTATTCCATGGAAAAAACCATCAAAATGGGAACAATTTTAGCCTTAATATACAAAATTTCAAAGCAAAACTTTAAAACTTAGATAAACCATAAACTCCCACTAAAACAACCAAATCTTTACGCTAAAATGATGTTAATACGATAACAAAGCTATTCTTAATATTTTTAGCTTTTTGTTCGTTAAAAGTTGCCAAAATTCATCCGAATGAACAATAATAGTAAACTTTGTGCAAAACTTTGCAAACATACATGTTGAATCCACATTAGATAACATATTTTTAACATGAACAGTTTAATGCGCAATCAATATGTGAATTCAATTAGATATGTGTGGTCAATACATGTGAATTTCAAATTATATTTGTTTAACCTAACAAAAAATATATGTTCCTTTTGTTTAAGGGTTTTAAAAATATATATTTAATTAATTTAACTTAAAATCCAAAGTTAAGGTTCAATACGCCTAATATTCTTCTCGGGATTGGTGGTTAGAAGGGCCCCAGTTTCCCCATAAAAGTCACCACTCTTCTCTAGATCTACACCTTTCTTTCTAACTGCTCTCCTTCTCTTTTCTCTTATGTTTATAATTTTTCTTTTGTTTAGGGTTTTAACCTTCGTCGCCTCGTGTAATTAATTTGCGATGACCCTCTTTGTATTTTTCCACAGCTTTCTTGAACTGCATCTATCAGATTAATTGCTTTGCGTTACATGTGGCGGCCAGGCATTTCTTGTGTATAAATTGCGGTTCAATAAAGCTGTGGGAAGATACAGATAGGTTCAATATATTTCAAGATCAGAAATCTCAATTCTCCCTTCAATCAGCATCGCCTTGTTGGCTCGTCTCTTGCTGTGGTGATGGTCTGTTTTCTTGTTGCTTGACTATTAATATGGAATTTTTCTTTTTTCTCAATTGTTAACATATAAACCTTTGTTGTTCGTTGGATCTATTGACTTGTTCTAGGTTTTTTCCTTTGCTTTATAGTTATTGCAAGACTCGAATGGTTTTCTTTGTCTTTTTTTTTTTTTTGGAGACAGGAAAGAATGAGAAACTTAGTGTAAAGAGTTAAATTTCTTAAATTTTCAGGGAAATTTACAGATTTTCTCAGGAAAATTGTTTGCTGTACGTAAATCACGACAAGTGGAAGAAAGATAATTTTAGATCTGTTGTGTGCTTTCTTTCTTGTCCTTAAATGAACAAAAATTCGTTGGACCGTAAAATTTTGATGAAGATTGTTGTCAGCTTAACTAGTTGTATCTGTTTAATAGCCTTCTGGATTTGAAATTTTTATTTGTATACTTGGTTTGAAACTAGTACGACTTGTGTGTGGGTTACATCCATTGCAGGGAAGATCAAAGGCAGCGACACTTGATATTTCTAATTATAAAATGATATGACTGATAAAAGTGTCAGTAAGTTCTGTCACTTCTATGTTCATTCCATTCCATCCGATCTGCAAAGTCCATTGACGTGTTATCAATTTTGTTTTAGCCACGTTGGGGTTTTGGTGTTCAGGTAATTCATCTAAATTAGGGTTACAGGACCATTATGAGTGTTCTTTACACAGGCAGTAAATTAGATTGAATAAAAGCTCCTTTGATTCAAAGCCTTTATGAATGGACCACAATGCTATGTATAATTCATTTTTATACAAAACTAGATGATTTATATATCCTTTCAGGCCTAATTGAAAAGGATATTAACCATAAGAAACTAAATCTCACAGAAATGATAGCTTCACATTTGATTCCACTTTGGAAAGAAAAACCTGGACAAGCAGGTTAAGGCACAATTAAGATTCTTGGAAGAGGAAACTAGGGTTTCTTTTTCTTTTTTCCAACTAAAGTAAAGACAACAAAGAGGCAAGAAAAAGATTTTCTAGATTATCGCCTTACACAGAAACATGTTCTCCTGTCTTGTTAGTGCTCAATTTTCTCCTTGCTTTCTCCTTCCATAGATGGTTTTTTGTCATAGAGATGAACCATTTTGCCAAATCTCATTTTCGCGATGGGGTGGCTAATATTCAACCATTTAATATCCTATACAAAAGTACAAATGTACAGTGCAACAATTGTGCAAACTTAGCTGGATTTAGAGACATTCACGAGGAGCTGAATTCCCATTAATTGGCCTCCACTTTTGTTCTTTTATAGGTCTACATATCTACTTTAATTATATGGACCAACTATTCTTGAATTAATTATTTGTTAGATGTAGGATATTCATTGAAACAATTGTGTATTTTAAGCAAAGCATGGATGGATCATTTCTTCTTTATCCAGGTAGATTTATTATGGTTTATTCAGTAATGTTAATTTAATTACTATTACTAGCTTCACTTAATGGAGTCAAGCTCATTATTATTGCACTTTTGATGTGGAGTTAAAGGAAAACAAGTAGAATCAAAGTGTAATTAAACTATGCATTTAATTTTAAAGTATAATTTTATGGGATCTGTTGGGCTGCCAGATTTTATGTTGCCCTCCCTTTGGGGGAGAAAGATCTTGAAAGGCCAAATTTCCTTGTGCTTTGTGAATGTGAAAGAAATAGGCAAAAGGTGTTATAAATCAAAATTTAATTATTAATTAATTAATTGAAGCAGCAAAAGCTCTAATTGCACAATCAACTAGATCTGTTGTCTTAGCACATTAGCTGTTGTCTTATTGCTTGAACTATTTGATGCATCATAGCATTGATTTTAATCATTAAATTCTCTAATCTCTGAACTTCACCCACCGTATCTCTTTAGCGACGAGAAAAGGAGGAGAACAAAGAATATGTACTTAATCTTTTAATCAAATTATTATTTTTATAATGCTCTATCAGTGATATGCAAATTGATTTGAGGACTTCAAAACTGTGCTTCTCAGATAATCCTTGCATAGACATGTTGGCCCTAACAATCTTATACACACACACACACACACACACACACACACATATATATATATATATGTTGCATGCATGCGTTACTTTCACATCAGGTAAAATAAATGTTGCGTTCATTTGGGGGGTTTCTAATTTATTGACAGTGCGCACTTTCACATCAGGTAAAAAAGGCTGGCAATTGCTCGCAGTTTGATATGATATATGGTGTCCAATTGTTTGAATGGTTGAGCATTAATAGTTATGTTTCAATAGGGACGAGACTGCAACATTTCTCCAACACATGGGGGCGCCATTATTGCTTTGCTCTCCCATTTCTTTTTCTGTTGTCCATACTTGTCATTGCGAGTGAATGAGATTTTTTCAGACAAGTTTATTAGGGCTAGGAAATTTAGAGAGATAGCAAATCAAGCCTTGCATCACTAAGGAAAATTACTCACATGATTAAACAGATTGTTACAGTCTGATGACATGAGATTCTTTTTCCAGAAAGAGATGGATGAATTTAATGGCCACATTGCTAGAAATTCAAGCACTTGAAAGCACACAAGAGCAATTGCATGCATCATCAAAACCTCTTCATAGATAACATGTATGGTAGTGACAGATTGGGTTGATACGAAAAGCATTTTGAGAAGCAAGAGCCATGACCCATTGTCCTAATTATAATCTCCATTTTGGTGGACCTATATTCCATCCATTCATAATTCAAACGGATAATTGCCTTGCATTAGGTATAGCTTCCCTTGGCATGTCATTAACTTACTAATTAATTAATTAATTAATTATCTTCTTGTGATGATTGTTTCTAGTTCCACTTTAATCTTTGTTTGTATTCTTAACAAATACGTACAAATGCAAGCAAGTACTTTTAGGATTATTAATTACATACTTTAACGTATATTAATTCTAATTGTTAAAATTACCAATTTCACTTACATGTTTCAACATCTCACATATTTCAATATTACCTTTTAAATTATCATATCTAGGTGGTTATAGACATAATATTTTAATTTTCTCTTTTAAATGTTATATATGCTAATTTATTTTTCTAATATGACCTATCTAAACTTGGGTTTAACTCTAATTAGTCTATAGATTTTTTTTTTCAAATTGTCAAATATGCCCCTCTGTTCATGCTTTTCTCTCAAATGTTGTTCATCTAAACTTAGATTCGACTTTCTACACTAGGCCATATGTCTACTTGAGTTTTAATCTAAGAGTTTGATGTTTTTTAGATCAATCCACCATGCTCAAGCTCTAACTGGCTCATTATGCTTGATCTTGGATTAATGACCATTCCATACCATGATAAAAAATTAAATTGTTTTATAATATATTAATTATTGGTTTTAATATATTTAGATTTCAATAGTTAAAATAACTTAATATACCTTTCATTTTTTTTTTAATTCTTCCCAGCATGGGATTTAGTATTCAAACAAACAATATAGCAGTTAATTACAATGAGTGAAACTGATAGCAAATCATGAGCAAAACTGACTACATACAACAACCATTCTAAACCTTTTTACTGCGAGCTCTGTGTTTTTGCAGAAAAATACCTGTAAAAAAGGAGATCTAAAATATTAAGAAGGGTTAATTAAAATAAGATAGAGTTGAATGAAGAATAATTGAGGGAGGCTGGAACTGATAAGGTTGACAGGTTGGGAATGTACAGTGACAACCCAGTCAGTGATGAAATCAATGAATGGTATATATTGTGCGAATATCCACAACTACGACTGTGACTGCGGTAAAATAAATTAACAAAAGTAATGTCAGATGTGGAGAGATTAGTTAAAATATAAATAACTGATGTGACAAAGTGACAGAGAACCTTTTTCACCAAATTGTTGGAGGAGATCATGTCCATGTTCATGGAAAGGCAAAACCAAAACCAGAAGGCCCAATACCAGCTGCAACCCAGACAATTGTAAGTATCATCATTCAACATAAAAGAATATTCTCTGCAATCCACTTCAACCCCTTTTCCATCATTTTCATTCAATAAACACAAACAGAATGTCAATTAACTCTACTCAAATATTTCTTTAATTTTACTGACAAAATACCTTTATGCATGCCTCAAACCAGTAACTAAAAGCTATATTTATTCTACTTGACATATAATGCAGTAATTATAGAAACGCCAAATGGGTGCATGAAAATTTTGAGATATAAGTACCATAGCCATCTTGATGATAATAGTATCTTGGATTTAGAAGCAAGAAAGAAGAAAATCCTGAGAATTTACCATGTTTTCCCACAGCTTTCTTGAGCTTTTCACGATCAATATACTGAAGAATGAAAGTTCAAGAAAGCTGTGGAAAAGCATGACCAGGACTTGATGATGGTAATGTAAAACTCTAAAAGCTCTCAGATCTCGAATCCCACGAGGGATTTGTTGAAGTGAAAGAAGATAATATAAAGTGGATAGTAAGTAGATAGATGTGTGTGGTGAAAGACAAGAGAAGGGAGACGAAAGGAATGGAATGGGCATATACTTAAAAACAAAAGGAGGGATGTGTTGTCTTGATGGATGGACCACTCTAAGAATATGCAATATATAAACTGTGAAACAGAAACAGCTTTAAAGAGGAAGAGAGAAGAGAGTAGGAGGGTTCTATTCATTCTCACTGCTTTACTTGTGAGTGCGCAGTGGGGTACATGTCCAACCATTTTCGACAAATCACAATATATATATATATATATATATAAAACATAAATAAAAAAATAAAATAAAAAAACCAAACAATCATGCCACATTATTGGAACCCCCTTATCTTTTTAATTTAAGTTTTATTTTAAACTTACGCTTGCATACAATAAATTCTTCGTCCAAACCGATATAAACTTTGAAAAAAAAAAATCACCGTGATGCTTAGTAGGCGTAAAAACGAATGAATATATATATATATATATATATGTATTGATTGAATGTTATTTAATTTGGACAGAAATATGGTGGTTGTCCCCCTAAAATCTTTTACTTTTGACTTATTCAATTTCTTTTATTTATTTTTCACTTTTTTATTCTTTTCACATCACATCAATTTATAGTAACAGTACATTATTTGTAAAGTAGTGTATTTTTTTTTTATTTTTTTTTCTGGTCATTAAATATGTTTAGCATACTTTGAAAGGTCGTTTGAATAGTAAGAAGTGACTTTTTGAAATGAATAAGATAATAAGTTTTGTAGGTTTTTATTCAAAAATTTTTTTTGATGTAATTAACAGTTTAAGATCAATTAGGCAAGCCACTCAATTAAATCAAAAGATAGGAAGGATTGAATAAGCTGTATTAATTGAATGATCATATAGAAAGTTAGCTCTAACTAAAACTTTCTTTAACAAATCTGATTTAAAGGGATTAATGAATTGATAGTTACATCAATTTAATCCACAATCAAACTAATTAACTAAAATTTGAGGATGAAGAGTTTTTTTTTTTGCCAAAGGACTATTTTCCATCCATAGTTTGAGGTGGGACACACTGCCACCTCCAAGGTTTTAAAAATCCAAATTTTCACTTGTAAACCAAATTTAATATTAAAAATAATAGTGTACAGTAATAATGTAAAGATATTTTTATCTTTTTAATATTAAAATTTTATAAATTAATGAAATAAATTTTATATAAATATAAAATTTTAAAAAATTTTTAAAATATATTTAAAAATTTTTTAAATTAAAAAAAAAGTAGCCACGGCTGGTACCGGTACCGGTGCCAGTGGCCTTCTATAATAGAATCAGATGACCATTTCTAGCTACCTGATTCTAGGGAGGTCAAATCTGGCCTCCCTGTTCAGTTAAGATGGTCATATTGGCCGCCTCCAATTTTAGAGGAGGCGGTTGGAACCAGGTGGTCGGAAATGGCCACCTGGTTCTATTATGGGCGGCCATTGCCGTCGGCACCGGCAACGGTGACTATTTTAATTTTTAAATTTTAAAAATTTTTTAAATATATTTTTAATATTTTTATATTTTTAAAAATATTTATATTTAAAAATTATTTTATAATTTTATTATAAATTTTTAATTTTAAAAGAGTAGTTTAGTTATTTTAGTAGAAAAATTATAAAAAATCCTTTCAAGGGTGGGAGATTGGGTTTTTGAAACCTTGGGGATGGTAGTTTATATCCGCCTCAAACTATGGGTGGAAAATAGTCCTTTAGCCTTATTTTTTATTGATACAAATTCCGTTAGCCCAAAGTATTTGTTGTTAAATATTGTTCAATAAATACCTTTATATATATAAAATTTTAGTTGTATCATCATATTTGTAACTATAAATTAATGTCAAATTATTTGAAAGGAAAATCAAATTAAATGACTACAATTCAAATTGTTAAACAAATTTCTTAACAATTTGAATTCGTGGGACAAACGAATTAATTAAAATAGCAAATTTAATATAAAATTTACTTTTCACCTTTTCTATATGACACTCACCACCATCAACACAAGAACACATATCACTAGCTTCAAAATTTCACTTTCTTACACTCTTGCTCAAATTCCAATATTAGTAGTTAGATATCATAAAAGAAAATTCGTTTATCTAAATATTGATGGGAATTTTAGTTTATAATTAATTTATATTAAATTTAAAGGTGTAATATGATGTTATACAAATAAGAGCTATATGAAATTTTACAATGTCAGGATAATTTACAATGTGAGGGTACATTGAGACTTCACTATGTAAGGGTTAAATGAAATTTTCTTGGTGGGAACATAATAATATTTTATGATATATTGATATTTTATCATACAAAAGTTAATTGAAAATTTTTGTGTGAGTTATTGTTAATATTTTACCATGTGAGGGGTTAGTTGATATTGATGAAATATCGTATCTGTATTTTTAGGGTTTACTTTGTAATATTAGTTATGAGATGTAGCAAACTTGTAGAATGAGTCTAATGGAATTTTTATAAAATGGGAAGGAGGAATTGATATTTTATTACAGAGGGGGTTAATTGATATTCACAAAATATTGAATCGAAATTTTTAGAGAATGCCTTGTACCATTAGTTGCAAGACATAGTAAAAAAATAGAATGAGCCTAAAGGAAATTCGACCAAGGGATAATTCAAGATTTTATCAGGCGGGGGATTAATCCAAATTTGGCAAACATAATATTCCCTAAATACTAAAAACTAAATCTTAAATCCTAAACTCAAAACTCAAAACTCAAAACTTTAAACCCTAAATTGTAGGTCCTAAACCCTAAACTCTAAATCTTAAACTATAAAACCTAAATCAAGATCCTTAAACTCTAAACCTTAAACTATAAATCTTAAATTTTTTTGAAATAAAGTAAGAAATTTATACAAAGTACATAAAATATAAAAATAGGAAGGGCATACCCCATTTAAATGTCACAAATAACTCAAAAGAAAATAGGAAATTGAGCACACAGGCTCCAAGAATAAACTAGGTAGGCAAACATCAAATAGCTTAAAATTGAGGAAAAATATCATACCTCAGTTCCTAGTCCATAATACAAGCCCAAGCAACATCATAAATGTCTAAGACAATTTCACGATGATTTCTATACTGTCAATAAAACACTTGACTATTCCTTTTATACCAAAGATAATATACTATGGCAAAAGCGGATAATTGAAAGAATAAATGCGTAAAATCTCTCATATATTGTATATGTAAAGAAACCCACTGAATCAAAGAGAACCAAGAGAAGTTTGGCCAAACCATAAGTGTCAGATTCGATTTCCCTCTATACTAAGGTTAGATTCAAACTGAATATATTTAGATTCTTTTTTAAATTCGGTTTGAATAAACCCGAAATGAACATGAACACGAACCCGAACTATAATTTTAAAAATCAGTGAACACAAGCCCGAACCTAAATTATACAAACCAAACGTGAACACAAACCTAAACTTAAATTAAAAAAAAATTAATTATATTTTATTAATTATTTATATTAATTATAATTTTTAATAAATATAAATATGAATTATACGAACTGAATACGAATACGAATCGAATACAAACTGAAATAAATGAATTAAATACAAATATGAACTTTGCTATAAAAATATTTGACAAATACGAATATGAACCCGAATCTTAACAGTACGAAATAAGCTTGAACATGAACATATGACTGTTCGCATTTGGTTCGGTTTGAATCTAGCCCTATTCCATACAGAAGAAAAAAAATCATAGCTAAAGAACATATGGTCATAAGTCTTTATAGCTGAGTCATAGAAGAAACGATCAATAGTCTATAGAACCCTTTGACCTTGAAGACGATCCATCATTTGTAGCCAACCTAAAGTGGCAAGCCAAAGGAGTGGAATATCTCCCCAGAACCAAAGTGAATATATAAAAGTAACCTCTCTCTAGGCCTGTAACACATGTCATGTATAAGCAATAAAAAACTTTCTCAAAAAGTAACTTCTAGACAAGTGATCAGGATCATTACCTCGTAAAGTGTTCTAACTGTAACTTAAAAATACTGAAGATCTACATTACTTAGAGAAAAATCTCATAAACCATTTTGAATGATATAAGCTACCTTGGCATCCCAAGGTAGACCCATAGGCAATAAGACCTTGAAACAAAAGAAATCACATATAAGACCTTACAATAACCAATAATGCATCCAAAGAGACGTAGCTTAACCATCACTAATGCAATTGACAATAAAGCTTCTATGCTACTCCCAACTAAGGAACATCTTCCTCTACAACCACGAGGCTCTAAAGGGAACTCTAATATGCTAAACGAAGTGACCATAGAGAAGAATACTATAGACCTATGAAGACCAAATAGTTCTATAATTTGTGAATAACCTTCAAACATGCTTTAAAATTGTAACCTTATTTCATACTTAAAGTTGCCTAATCCTTAAACCTCTCTCTCACAAAGGGTAACACATTGAAGCCAAGCTACCTTAGCTCCTAAATGTGAAAATCGGGTGCCCTTCCATAAAAAAACTTCTAAAAATACTCTTAATCTTTCACAAGGTAATTGAAAGGAGAATAAATATAAAAGACCAATAAACTTGTACGGAGAAAATCATTGACTTGATTAATTAAAGTCAACCAATATAAGTCAATGAAGTCAACCCCAAAGTTTAATCCTTGCCAAAATATGTTTAATTAGAGGCTGACAATTAATATGGCTAAGATGGTTGGTTATCAATGGAACTCAAATAACAAATAAGTAAAGCCCCTATTTGATACTTCAAGATAACTTGAATATGCATTTGAGCATCCAGTAACCTTTGATAGAAAGATATGATTGTTCTTTGAATTTGTAGTAAGACCAAAAACTTGAAAAAAGTTAGTCTAAAAGAGACTTAATTATACCAACAGAGATAACATTTGCATGATAGAAAACCATGAGATCATTTATAAATTAAAGATGAGTGATACTTGTCTGCTCATCTCTCCAATGTTACTAAAAATTAGGAACCCGTGTTGTCTATTATAGTATACCACTTAACCCCTTTATAGCCAAAATGAACAAGTAAGGCGACAAAAAGATCTTATTCTCTAAATCACTTTAAAGATACGTTTGTAAACCATGTTGCAACAAAAGATTGGTTTGAAATCACTGAAGCTCTTAGGGCATTCCATTTTAGGAACCAAAGTAATCTGTGATGGGTTTTTATTATGTCAAGTCAAAGAGGACTTGTCATCTTTATTTGATCACCTTACCATGACCAAAAAAAGTGTATAAATAAGTTTTTGGCCTATCATGAAGTTTTATGTGGAGTCACCACCTAAGAATGATCTTGGAAAAAGTATACATTGATAAAGATAGATAACTAGTTAGATTCCTTGTAGAAGACTTAAACTATCCTCATATACTTCATGAGAGAGTTTAGAAAATTAGGTATGATGTGAATTAAGCACTCGTATCACCTTCAGGCCTCTACTAATGTGGTATGTTTACAAAACAAGTTTTTAAGTTTTTATTTAATTCCCATTTAAACATGTGATGTCACATATATATTTATTCAAAAGCAATAAATTACATCCACTAAGTAATCAAAAGAAACTAAATTACAACCTATTTTACATACACCCTTAAAAAAATCTAACTAACTTGTAAAACAATTGAGTTAACTTACAAAGTAATGAAAAAAAGAATATGTATTTCTGTGTTGTCCATAATACTGATGCAAACATACAATATCCTAAAGTATCCATAGATCCACTTGAATCATCCACCATTTTCTCTAGGTTGCTTTGTATTCAACTGCAATAATCTCTATGCATGGTTACATAAGAAAACAAACTCACAAAAATATAACATAAACAATTCCAAAACTACTTTGACTTAATCTTACCTTGGTGACATCAATAGTTATTTCAATAAAAAAATTACTACCATTATTTGCTAGTTCATACTCAAACATATTATTTAATAGATCATATGTTAAACAAATAACATGCCAAAAACATATTATTAGATTAATCTGTCATGTGTATGATTTTGCTTAGCAACCATTATGAATCATATGAATCAACTTCAAATAGTAAAAAACACTATTGAGCCATGAACGAGCCAAATCAATAAGAGGGCAGACATAGAAGTAACACCTGCATATCGATTGAAGCATGTCCTCAGGTCAAACATGAATGCATATACAATAACAAGCAGTAATTCTAGATTATGTCTTATGCATATGTAACCAAGATCATACATATGGAATTTTCAACATGTTATCAACATCTAAATTAAGCACATCTATATATAAGTAGAATAAACAATTATTTGATAAAGCCATATAAAAACATTCCTATGAAAAGTCTATGATCTAAACATTGTCACTCGTGGGATCAAGCATCTGTAGGCTGATCATCAAGTTTCTATGGGTTATTCAAGCAAGACATAACAAACATACATAACAAGTGTCATTTCATTCAATTCTTATACATTAATCATATGTGATCATTGCAGGTAATATAAAAACAGGACTACAAATACATATTTACTAATAAAAGGGTAATATAAACAAATCTATATATTCAATAGTTATAAGCAAAGGTGCTAGGGTTGTAGATAGATGTTCATGATAAGAACATCTCAAACAATCGTAAGGAATCCATTTACAGTTTTAAACGAGTAAAATAAGAAAAAAACACAATAGGAAAGATAATTGAACACAGATAAATAGACTAAAAGTATAATTTAAATCTCCTCATACATCCAGCACTAGTGACTTGAAGAACAGTAGACGAATAAATGTCTGATAGTCATGAAGAAGGCTTTAATACTCTTA
Organism: Anacardium occidentale; assembly: GCA_026122585.1. Taxonomy (NCBI): domain Eukaryota; kingdom Viridiplantae; phylum Streptophyta; class Magnoliopsida; order Sapindales; family Anacardiaceae; genus Anacardium; species Anacardium occidentale. Next base: position 154,320 of record JAJEJH010000264.1, read on the forward strand.
AAAGCATGTGGTCTCCAACCTTAAACTCTATCTCCCTATGCCTCTGATTTACATAATTTTTTTGGCAATTTTGGGCTTGTTTTATTCTCTGTCTGATAACCCTGATATATTCTATCATTAACTGAGTCATCTCTGGACCCACAACTGTCTCTAATGAATCTCTCTCACCAATGTCATCATAATGTAGTGGCAATTTGTACCTTCTACCATACAGTGCTTTGAAAGGTATCATATGAATAGTAGACTAATAACTATTATTATAGGTGAACTCCATCAACAGTAACAAATTAGCCTAACTAGTCTGAAAATCCATACAACAAGCTCTCAACATGTCCTCTAGATATGATTAACTCTCTCAGTCTAACCATCTGTCTGCGGGTGATAGGCTAAACTGAAATGAAGCTTGGTCCCTAATGCTCTCTATAAACTACCCTAGAAAGTTGACAAGAATCTCGAATCTTTGTTTGAGACTATATCTCTAGAAACCTTATGTATTATGAAAACCTCTCTGACATATAGATGACCCAACTGATCAGTACTTATACCCTCTTTGATCAATAAGAAATATATAGACTTACTCAATCTGTTTACTATAACCTAGATGCTGTTATACCCATACTGTACTCTAGAAAGTCTTATTTTAAAGTCCATGAAAATAGTCTCCTATTTCCACTCAAGAATCCTCAATGGTTAAAGAAATCTAGAAAGTCTCTGATGCTCTACCTTGACTTGCTAACAAACTAAACATCTAACAACAAATTATGAAAGATCTCTCTTCTACCAGCTACTAAAACACTCTCTTGAGATCTTAATTCATTTTGGTACTACCGGAATATGCTGAGTAAACTGTACTGTAAGCCTCTAACAAAATTCTCTGTCTCAAATTTGTATCCTCTGACACACAAACTCTATTTCTAAACTTCAGAATCTTATCTCTTATCTCAAAATCTAGTACTATACCCTCAAAGACCCTTTGAATCATACTCTAAATCTACATATCTGACATCTAACCAACCCTAATATTATCATATAACGTGCACACAATCTAAGTTTTAGAGAAACCGATGTCACTATCTTAATATCCTCTCTGGCAATTGCATGCTGCAACTCTCTCTGAATTGAAATCATAGATAAAACTACTCTCATGTTTAAAGCATCAGCTACTACATTAACTTTACTTGAATAATATCTGATCTCGCAATTATAGACCTTCACCAGCTCTAACCATCTCCTTTGTCTCATATTCAATTCTCTTTAGGTAAAGAAATACTTGAGACTCTGATGATCTAAATAAATACAGTATCTGACACCATACAGATAATATCTCTAAATCTTCAAAGCAAATACCATTACAACCAACTCTAGATCATGAGTAGGGTATCTCAACTCATAGTCCTTTAATTGTCTAAAGGCATAGGTAATTATCCTACTCTACCGCATCAACACTACTTCAATCACCTAGGGGGAAACATCTATATAAATCTCATAGTCAACACTCTCTTAAGGCAACACCAACACTAGAGCACTAGTCAACCTCTACTTTAACCCTAAAATTGAGCCTTACACCCCTCAGTCTATACAAATGGAACCTCTTTCCAAGTCAAAGTTGTCAATGGTCTCGTTATGCTAAAAAATTCCTCAATAAATCTCCTGTAGTAACTAGTCAAACTAAAAAAAATCCTCACTTCCTTGAGTGTCTTTGGTCTCGGCCAACTCAAAATAACCTCTACTTTACTTGGGTCCAATAAAATACCAACTTCTGATACTATATGCCCAAGAAAATACACACTACTCAACCAGAACTCACACTTACTGAACTTGGAATAGAGTTGACGATCGTTCAATCTTTGTAGAACAAACCTCAAATACTCTTTATGCTCCTCTATACTTCTCGAGTAAATCAAGATGTTGTCAATAAATATAACAACGAATCTATCTGGACAGTTTTTAAAAACTTAGTTCATTAGATCTATAAATACTACAAGAGTATTTGTTAATCCAAAAAGTATCACCACAAACTTAAAGTAGTCATACCTTATCCTAGAAATGGTCTTGGGTATATCTCTCTCTACTACTCTTACTTGATGATACCTAGACCTTAAATCAATCTTAGAGAACACTGTTGTTGTACTTAACTAATCAAACAAGTCATTAATCCAAGATAACGAATACTTATTCTTAATTGTCACCTTATTTAATTCTCTGTAATCTATACACATCCTCAATGATCCATCTTTCTTCTTTATAAACAATATCAAAGCACCCAGGGGTAAATAACTCAGCCTGATAAATCTTTTGCCAATTAACTCCTGAAGTTGCTTCTTCAACTCTTGAAGCTCTGTTGGAGCCATCCGATACGGAGTTTTAGAAATAAGAGTCGTATTAGAAAACACTCAATACCAAACTCCAACTCTTTCTCAGGAGGCAACCTTAGCAAATCCTTTATAAAGACATCTAAAAACTCTCTCACTACAGGTACCTCCTCGATACTTGACTCAACTACATCTCTATACATATACTCTTATTTGTCATACTATGGATTAACCCTAAATTCTCTACTACATCTCTAGATACGAAACTATGTGTGACACCACAATCAATTAACACATAAATAGAAGTATCAAGAAAAAGTAACTAACCAACAACTACATGTAGAGTAGCCTTAGCCTACTCTCGTTTGACTGCAAACACTCTGGCTCTACTTCTACCTGCAGAGTAGCCTTAGCTTATTTTGTCTGACTGTAAACACTCTGGCTCTACCTCTACCTCTACCTTTACTTTAGGTATCAACACCTCCTCTAAGTATACTAGGACCACATTTACCTACTATAGCACCTCTGCTTGTTAGACCACGAAAACCTTTACCTGTTCTACTACCAATTGGGCACTTTGACACTCTATGTCGAGGTTATCGGTATCTAAAACACATACTCTGCCCTGTCAAGCACTCACCTAAATGGCTCCAACCATAAGTCTTGTACACCAGTAGCTCTATTCTCTATTTCCTTCCTTTGGTAGACTTATTAGGTGTCATAGGTCTTTTACCGCTATCAATAGCTCTGTCAAAACCTCTGTCTACAAGTTTCTCTACTAGTCTAATAAATACACTCATTCTCTGCAAATACACCTCTGACTTTAAAACTCTCCTAAAAGTATCACTAAATCTCTAAGGAGGAGAAGATCCTGTCATCATATCTTTGGTAATTATAGAGTGTAATCCATACATAAACATCTATACTCTGGTGATCTCTGAAGCTACCATACATAGGACAAACCTTACTAACTGATTGAGTCTAGTAGTATAGTCTTTTACTGATTTATATCATGAGTCAATTCGATGAATTCTTGGGCTCTAACATAAACCATATCTGCACTACAGTACTCCTCATCAAACAATCTCCTAAACTCATCCCATGTCAGACTCTGCTCATCTATTAATACCTTCGCGAGGTTCAACTATACCTTTGTATTACCTTTAAGCATGTAGGCAAAATATCTTACCTTTTCTTTATTTGTCATGGAGAACAACCCCATAACACTTTTTACTATCTTCATCCAATCTTCTACTACTATAGGATCTCTGGAACCAGTAAACTGAGGCAGTTAATGAGCTTCAAGTAAACTATAAATTGGATGAAGCCTCTTTGAACCACTAGTACCTGTTATACCTATACCAAAACTTTGACCTCTCTGAAATTCTAACCCTGGTACCTGAAATCCTTCTGTTCTCTGCTTATGATAACCTCTACCATGCCCTTGATGGGTCTCACCTCTAATAGGCTCTTGGGTCTCTATCCTCTTTATCCATTGAAACCCTTCTCTCATAACTTCTCTAACTATTTCTCTGACATTCTCTACTTTGAGAGATACTCAAAAGTGATGAGACCTCCTAGTGTCACTAAAACTTATGGGCCTAATAGAGGCACTATTTTCTTCACTTATATCTCTAGAAAGGTGGGATATTTTATCTAGAGAATCATAAACACGGGGGTTAACATCAAAACAAACTGAAATTACACTTGAATACTTACACTGTAAAGACGCGAGCAACAACTGTTGGGATATGCTGACTCTAGGCTCATGTAATTTATAGAAAACAATACATGTAAAAAACTCATTTTTCTGAAAATATGTATCAAATTCTACTAAATAGCTCAACACATTGCTCTGATACCAAACACTATAGTGACTCCCGCTACAGGCCTCTTGTGCACAAATACTTATAACATTTATTATGTTAATAATACGCTTGTAACTGAAATCCCTACAATAAAAACTACTGCTTAAATTTTAAAATCTAAATACGAAAGATGAAAATAAAATTTTAATATTAATAATGTTCATAAGAAGAAACTGGACATGCTTTTAAACTTTCCAAGCTACTCATGTATAAAATATAATAATCATGTAATGTATACTAAAAATATAGTACATACACATATACATGAGAATTAAATAAAAGCATACGAGCCATAACATGCTATCTACTGTCAAGCTGTATCCTTAAAATCTGAAAGTTGTCTTACTCCCGTTCAGCCCTTTGCTCACTGACCTGCAAGAAGGAAATAAGAAAGAAGGAGTGAGTGATAAAATCACTCAGCAAGCATTTTCTGTCTCTAACACAAGCAGGTTTCAAATCTTAGCTAGTTTTGTGGCTTGTCACATTATTCTCTGCTTAACTGTTTTCTCATTTCACTATGTTATTTATTCTGATATATATGTCTATATTTTGTATTGTACTTTCTCTTACTCTATTTTGTTTCTCATGAGATGTTGAACATAACATGAAATATATATGCTGAAGTCATGTATATGCTAAAAGATTATAAAACTTGCCCTTATGCATGATTTTCTGAAAAACTCTTTCTGATATAAAAGCTGTCATCTAAAGATTCTAAATATATATATATATAATATCTGTTGAAAACCGAATAAAAAAAATACTATATCTGAAGAAAATTACTATACTGGCCAGACTAATGAATACAGGAATTCAACACTTTGGTCCTGTGAGCTCAATTTTATAACAAAACTGCTCATGTATAACTAGTACTCTCTCTAACGAGCTTGGTTAATAACCATTTGACTCTCTAATGGATGTTGGTTTCCTTCTTTAGTAGGTATAAAAAATCATAGGTACCCCCTCGTATTTACCCTTGACTGATGTCTAGAATATCGTATGCTTATACTATAAAATCACGTTATTAGATCCTTGGATCTATTTTCTGAAAACTCTAATATGACATGTCATGCTCTATGCTGATAATCATATATGATATGTTGTTTATATCTTCTTATTATCAAGTTTTGTGTGCTTAAAATTGACTTAGAGTAGCTTAACTTTGCTTTTAAAAATGCTTTCTGCTTTCTTAAAGTACACAGGCGTATGTCTCTAAGCACACGGGGCATGTGTAAAAGTGCACAGGATTGTGTGCTAGGCCTATTCTTGATCGTGCTAACTTTTGAAATCATTTTATAAAACTCTGACTAGCTACACGGGCATGTGGTGCGAACACACAAGCGTGTAACTAAGGCATAAAGTCATGTCACACACTGCACAAGCATGTAGCTATCTCTTAACACTCTTATGTCTTACCTACACAAGCATGTAGAATTGGGAATAAGTACACGGGCATATGTATTGGCCATACAGGCATGTGTCTGGGTTTTCATACATACATGGGTGTCATACAAGGCCGTGTTCATATAAAAATGAGGCCATATGGGCATGTACCCACGGGTGCATGGTCATGTGCTTAACTCAAATTTTACATAAACCATTTGAAAACCTAGAAAGCCTAATCCAAACACTTTTAAGTCTTATCTAATCAACAATATACCTTCAAGGCTTCTACTAGCATACATATATTCATCAAAATCACATCTCAATCACACCCCATCTCATAAACAAAGCATACAATACATGTATACAAAGAGATATACATATAATCATGAAATAAACCATTCAATCATCCATCAAAGCATTATCTCAAAACTCAAGCATGCTGATAAAGCTTAAAACAAGCACACAACGGTTCACAAGAACTCAAAACAACAAGACATGCTACAAAACAAAATGAAAGAGATAAGGGAACATTTACCTCTAGCCATAGAAGTTGGATCTCTCTCTTTAGAAACCTTTGAATCTCTAATCTAGAGCTGAGTTGCTAGTTGATCTCTCTCAAAAACCCTAAGGCTCACTAGAACTAGGGGAAGAAGAAGAGGAAGAAAATAAAAGCTAAGAATCGTGTGACTGGACAAATAAAACATATTTATGGCTAAATGACATGACACACATATTGGAAATCTCAATTTCCACTCTCTTTGTGCCTTACATGGAATATTCTTCCTAGAAAATCCTTGTTACAAGCCATAAAAGGCTCCTAAATGAATCTTCTACCCTTTAACCCTCTCAAATCTATTTTTTATCAGAAAATCTCTCTTTTACCCTTGATTTCAACGCCTAAAGGACAATTCTACCCTTAGGCTATTATAATGACTAGTTTAGTAATCAGTTGGTGATATTATAATTATCGATTGTTTACATAAAAAGATTAGTTCATAACCTAAAGAAATCAAATAAAACCTTAAAAAAATTATATATGAAAGAAAAGAGCAACAAAGAAAAATATTATTAAGCATAATACATGTTGAGCATAAAAGTTATAACATCTAGAGTTGAGGCATTATTACTAATGTATATCAAGGAAAAACAAATGAATGGTTTGTCTAAGGGAACTAGTTTATAAAATTTTTTTTCAATCACTTATACATATGGATGCTACATGGATATATTCTGAAAGTTTGGTTAACGATTTATGAATGAGATGGATGTGATACTTGATAAAGTAGTGGTATGTTGTTTTAAAATGCTTTTGAAAAAGATGAGGTTGATAAATTATATATTGATTATTTATTATAGTTCGTAAGACATTTGTACGAGTTAACTATTGTGGTATTGTAACATTATATGTATATGTTATGTTTCATGGATTAAGTAAATGATGTTTGTAGATAGCATCTCACGAGACTATAACTTATACACTAAGGCCACTAAAGGGTTTAAACGCTTGTTGCATATGCTAAATGCAACTGTGACAACTTATAGAAGTAGTTTAGATTGTTAGTTAATGCATTGTTTTTTATTTTATTTTTGTTTAGTTTTTTTGTTCTTTTTCTGTCCAGTAAGTTTTGCTTATTTTGCTAATGACTAACAAAAAGCTAGTTGGGGGTTATGATAGGTGTAAATTCATGTATATTTTCGTGGTCAATTTATTGAGTTTAGGGGGTAATTTGACCATTTTACCCTTTTATGTATATATTTTAGGATCACGAGTCTTCAAGTAAGAAATGAGGACTTTAATGTGAATTCCATGGAAATCAAACCAAAAAGACACTTATGAAGGACTAGCTGGTAGTTCAAATTTAGTCTGGGGAAGAATGAGCAACTAAAACACAAAAAGAGAAAGAGAGTATTAGGTGCCACAATAGGAAAATAAGAAGTTTCATTAAGTTCGAGCTTTATAATGTAAAAGCAGTCTTCATAAAAATTATAATGGACAACCCAAGTTTTTTAGAAAGCTAGGATTGGAAAAACTCCGATTTTGTTTTGGCCTTCACCTATTGCCACGAATTTAGGTTTTCTTGGTGAAATTTTTGTATCAAACCACTAAGGACTAATATGTCCATAAATTGAGTTTAAAAAGTCCAAATTAGGTTATTTAAAAGAAAATTAAGCTAGACATTCAGGGCTACAAATTTCATGATGACCAAAAATTCAAATTCTAAAAGCTACAGCTACAATGTAGCATTACACCATACAATCATGCAAAATTTTGCATTTTGTGCATTGTGTTCCTAACCTTAGACTATTACATATGTTGTATGCTTGGAGAGAGGAGAGCCACATTTGCCAAAGAGATATTCCACATTATTTTGAGATTTTATTGATTTGTTTGATGATTCAATTGGATTTAACATTAAGGATTATAGTTTGGAAAAGATTTCAAAGAGATTTCAATAAAAATTCAAGGATTCCATCTAGTTTTATCTCTTAACTCAATGTCTCTTTTTTTGAATTTTTATGATTATTCTTTCTATATGATGAACTAATTCTTCTTTACTAAGACTAGGGCTAGCTAATTCATGAATTTATAATGTTTCTTAATTGAGATTGAAAAGGATGATATTTCATATTCAGTTTATGTTTTGAACTTAATGCTTGTTAAAAACTTGATCAATTTCTAATTGGATTTCTCTTGTGTGATAAAGATTGAGAGGTGATATTGCATAAAAATTGTGAGAATACAAACCATGGATTAATTGGATATAGAGATATATAAAATGATACGTACAATAGTCACAAGTACAATGGACTTGTGTTGAAAGCTAGTGGATTCCATAAAGCATTAATGCATTTTCTTCTAATTAAACTTATATAGAGATATATAGGTTATTAGATTGTGAAATTAGATTGATATTGCTTGAGAAAGAATATTAATTAAATTAGGGTATTCTATTTTAACGTGAATAACATAATATCTTCAGTCATAAAAATAGTCTACTTTAAAGTGGATTAGTGAACTTAAAGTTTTAGTATCTTTTTGTATATTATTTATCCTATTGAATTGATTCTATTCAATTATTTATTGCTTTATTTTCATTTTTATTTTAGTTATAGATATACTTTCAATTCGAATTTATTCATCTAGATAAAGTTAGAGGTAGTATTGTCTTGATACTTACTTACGTAATCCCGTAGATATGACAACCCAAAATAGTTTTTCTTTATTACTTGAACCTAGTACACTTGCTAAAAAGTTAGAGGTAAAACTGATGCATCAGATCTCTAATTGGTGTCCATAGATGCATACTAGTCATTTGCAGAAAAATGTAAATGAATCATAGATATCATTCAATAGAAGGATTTTGTTTACTTATCATGAGGATACGTGAAAGCCTGGTGAGTGTTTATAGTTGCTTATTTATTAATATATAGACAAGTAGCTCAAAAACATCTACCTTTCTTAATGAATGAAATGAAACTGCTTATCATTGCAACCATTCGTGGGTGAATTGCAAAGGGTTTCCACTCATAGTTGAAACAGGTTCAAAAATTGACCTAAATTAGTTCTAAAGTAACTTTTATTGGGCTTTAAGGCTATTCCAAATGTTTTAGGGGTTATGGTTTTGTTTTCATTACTATATTAACTCATCCTTCGTCTATAATCCTTATTTCACTAACTCTAAAATCTTTGTGGGAAACTTATAAGTGATTGTCATTGGGAAAAGACCTAGATAGGTCAAAATAAGGTGTCTACACTATCCTCATGGCATTTTCACACCTAAGAAGTCAACAAATATCTAACATCAAGGCCAACAAAAGACATTACACCTTGAGAAAGTCATCAAGATACTTGTTAAAAGCATCCAACTCTTTTTGAGTAGAATTAGGTCTAAGCAAAGACAGAATCCTATCAAAGATGTACAACTATTTTTCTTGACAAAGTTTAATACCTAGATTTTGATGGTAGCCAAAAAATTGCCTTCATTCAACCTATTTTCTTTTTCAAGGATGGATTGAAAATTGATATTTGATGTCATGGTAAGTGTATGAATTCGACAAGCACAAATAAAAGAGTTAGTAATTATCAAATTTACATTTAATTAGATTCTTTAAATTAAATACTCTTACTATTTTTAATCAAGCCAATGTCTCTCACTATTAAACTTAAGAAGTCCTAATGGATATCTATAGTGGACAATGATCCCATCAAATTGACTCAAACCCTTATTATGATGAATAAGCCTAAGCCAACCTAATTAGGTAAGACAATAATCTAATTAATGAAATCTGATGGTCTCAAGCCAAATGTTCTCCTAATAAACAAATGCAACCTCAATTATGATTCTTAGAATCATTGTGGTGGTTACAACATATCCTCTAACATTAACAAATCCAATCCCTATTAACCCTTTAACAAATTCCACCTTCACTTTGGTTAACAAGTGAAGTATGTTAGTTAAGTCTCTATTTCTCACCTAGTAGAAACATACCCTTTGCTTTAGTAAACAAGATCCCAAGTAATAAGGGCTTAACTAAGGTGTTATCTGGGAAGGCATACAAGACTTAATATTACATAACAAGGGATTTTAAATTTGGTCTCACCAATTTTAGGTTAACGTGTGAGATGAAAAACATACAACCCTAAGTACTTTTACAATGTAAAAATGTGTCGATATATTGTTTTAACTAATATTAAATCTTCAAGCCAAAAAAGGTCAATAAATTAGCCTAGGCTCTTAATTCTTCAAGTTTGAGCCTTCAAGTATTATGTCTTTTCTTTTCACTTTGATCTCTAAATAATTTACATTGCCTCATTTCCTGCTTATATTCATTTCACAAAATGTAAAATAAATATATTCTAAATTTACATCAATAAATTAGAAATCTCAAGTTACATTCTTAGGGAGAGTGATGAGTAGAGAAATTTCATTCAAAATCAAAAGGAAAGACATAAGTCCTCTTTAATTTTATAGTATACATACTCAAATGTAATCCCAAATATTCATAGGCAAGTTAGGAGGATACATTAGGCATGATGCATACATATGTTGATACATATACATCAACTAAGATTAATTAATTAATTAATTTTAATTCATTTGGTGTTAAATTACATTTTATCCCTTTAATGTATTACAAGATTGCAAATGAACCTAAGGCTTTTAAACTAAAAAATCAACCTCACATAGGCATGTGTGCTAGATGTATGATCATGTTTCCTGTTATACATAGATTTCAACAAACATCCAAAAATTAGTACTAGCATCACACATTACCTATGCACAAGTAATAGTATAGGGAAAAATGTTGGTAAACCATATTTACATTTTCAAGAATGTTGATATCAAACTATATATAACAATATACAATCAACCAAACATTCATAGACATGCAAGTATAGACTTTGTATAGATATTATGAACTTTGGATCTAATACCAATTTATAGGGATGATAATGGTACACCAAAAGGGTGGCGCAGTTGAATATACATAAAAAATTTTATATAGAGCCCAAAATCACTCTAATAGGGTCTAGTTCTAGGAAATATATATATAAACATGGAAACTCAACTATAAGGTGTTTCATAAACACATATTACATTATGGATATTATATTTTATTGTGTGGCAAAGAGGAATCCAAACTAAGTGGCATCAGTGATATCTATATAAAGCATAAACAAGAGAGAGCTTCTTACACCCCTAGGTACTAGCATAAGAGATGAAAGAGTTAGAAAGAAGAAGAAAAAGAAAAAGAATGGAGAAAATTTTTTCAAGAGAAAGAAAAGCCAAAGTGTTAAAATGAAGACAATGGCCTCCTATGTATATAAAATGAGATGCATAGTCGTGTGTCAACAAATACATGGTGGTGCGCTTTGATTTTGCTTATACACGATCATATAAAAGAAACACATGAACGTGCGTGACATGTTCATCACCTTTTAATAATCTATACAAAATAGACAAAATCCTATTAAGAGATAAATATTAAGGATAGTTATCTACCCACGTTTGCGTACCAACATGTGTCAACACTATATAGGTTTATGTGTGTGTATATGAGTAAGCCTATCATAATTGAACCAAATTTAATCTAATTCATCAAGCAACACAACCTAGAAATTACACATAGTCTTGCATGTAGTGACATAAGCTTGTTTGCCAAACTAAAATCAAGTTATGACTTTCAACTTCATCTATACAAATTAAACAATTTTGTCATTCCCTCCTCTCACATTCTTTCCACTAAGAGCAATAAATATTTCATCTCTAGAGCTTGATCTAGCCTAAATTCAAAAAAAACCTAAAATGAATTTATAATTATTAACTTTATCTATATAGATCCAACAAGTCTGTTATTCCTTCCTTTCACATTCTTTTTATTAGGATCAATAAATGTCTTTGGAGCTCGATCTACCCTTATATGTATATGACTCAAAAGCTATATAATGAGCTGGTAACATCTAGATTCAAACAAAACCTAGACACAGAGCATAAATGGCCTCTAATAAGATATCACAACCATCTGTTTAACATAGTATCAACAAATAACTCTTAAGCTTGAATAATCATATGATTGACATACTATTCAATTCCCTTCATCAAAATATATCTTTTGAGACTAAGGCATAAATCATATCCATCTCAATTCTCTTTTATATGACCTAATATCAATCTAAACCCAATGACATGGATTAGAATACAATTAAATCCCACTATGGTTACATATTTTTCATTATGGATACTAATCAACCAGCTCACATGAGATATTACTCTTGTGTTCAAGAGTTATAAATCTTTATTAGTCCACCCTAGCCTATACACAAATCTCAATCTAGTCAAACGTCACCCTTTGGTAACTTCTATTGTAGCGACATATTAAATAGTTTCAAATTACACAAATCCATGTACGAAGTAGTTTGATAGCCTTAAGTTAAATGATAACCTATACTTATTGGATCAAAATAATATTTTCATAGATACAAGAGTCACTTTCTATATGAATCCTCTTGTCGAATTAGTCCAATAAATATGTCCAATACTCAACATACACATATGTGTTACACCAAGCTACAAAAAATAGTTTTAACATGTTCAAATGTGATAAGTGCCAATTTCATGTATAATTTCGTGGTCAATTTATAGAGTTTTAGGGGTGATTTGACCATTTTACCCTTATTATGTGCATATTTTGGGATCACGGGTTTTCATGTTTGGTTTTACAGAAAATTTTGATTTTGATGTGATATCAATGGAAATCAAGCAAAAAAGACACTTATGAAGGACTAACTGGAGGTTCGACTTTAGTCTAAAGAAGAATGAGCAATTAAAGCAAAAACAAGAAATGAGAGTATTACGTGCCATAGTAGAAAAATGAGAATTTTCAATATGTTTGAGTTCTGTAATGAAAGAGTAGTCTTCACTAAAGTTGTAGTGGACATCTCAAGCTTTTTAAAAAGATATTATGGGAAAAAATCTGAGTTCACTAGTTTTGTTCTTATTTCTTCATTATGCTTATGATTTGTTTGAATCTCATTGCTTATTTGTGTTTAATGATGAACTAAATAATTTTCGCTAAGATTAGAGCTAGCTAATTCATGAATGTGTAGCATTGTTCGATTATAATTTACGAACATGTTATTTCATGTGAGTTTGCATTATGAACTTAATGTCTATTAAAAACTTGGCTAATTTTAATAGTATTTCTGTTATGTGATTGAGATCGAGAGGTGATATTGCATAAAAGCAATGAGAATACGAACCATGGATTAATTAAATATAGAGATATATTTGATAATACATGCAATAGTCATAGGTACAATAAGCTTGTGCTGAAAGCTAGTAGATTCCATAGAACAATGCATTTTCATCTAATTTAACCTAGATAGAGATATTTAGGTTATTAGATTGTTAAATAGGATTAATATTGCTTGAGAAAGAATGTTGATCAATTTAGGGAATTTCGTTGTCACATGAATAACATAAGATATATACGCATATGAAAAACCTACATTGTAGTCAATTAGTGAACCCGAAATCTTAGCATCATCTCATATATTGTTATTCGATTTATCTAGGCGTGCTTATTAATTGCTTGATTTTAGTTTGGTTTTATTTTTTATATTTATTTTTGACTCATATTCGATAATTTAGATAAAATTAGGAGCAGTGTTGTCTTGGTACTTGCTTATGCGATCCCATGGATACGACACCTTGAATACTTCCCGTATTACTTTGAACTAGTACACTTGCTAGGAAGTTAGGGTTTAAACTTTCAACGCATCAAAATTGTCGTCATCTTTTAATAGAGTTGTTCAACACTATACTAGTCTCATCACCATTATCAATGTCCTAGCTTTGAAAAATATCAGGCCTATAGATGGTTTCTAAAATGTCCACCCTAATAAGTACATAGGGGAAGCACCATTAGTTCCTTTGACTCCCTAACTTAGTTATATTACTCTAAGGGCATATTGTTCTTAACATTCATATTTACAATCATGCATAAAAGTGAATGAAAAATTGAATTGTCTTTTATTTATTAACAAATAATACACAATATATAGTATATCAATTAGTTAACGGGTAACTACCCTAACATACTCTTGCATAAGTAAATATGGTGATCAAAATCAATGATATAATTTTGGGTAATTGATAGATAGAATAAAAATGTTTTTTATATGGTTCAACCCACTACTCGGGAGTCTATACCCACTACTATATTATTGAATATTTTGACCAAAACTTGATAAAGTAATTGTAAATGATTAAAAAAAAAAAAAACCATTCTCGAAAGAGTTGCTAGACTACATCTACCTATGTACAATCTTATATTTATAGGACAAAAAAATGGTTATTTAAGAAAAAGTTACATCAGTAATATACTATAGATTCTAATACATTAGACCTAATTATCTAGGCAAATTTTTAGATTACATTATTTCAATCAAAATGGGGGAAAATAGTATCATGATTGTTATGTCATATCTAACAAAAATAAGGTTGAAATGTCACCCTATAATGTCGAAGATTTAATTTAATACGTTGAGGAGATTAAGGGATACAATTGGTATGGTCTCAAGTCTTACTCTAGTCGTTGTTTTCGAGTAGAGAGATTTTCATCTAAATGACATGTTTAGCCATCACAGTTGCTTACATAGCTAGTTAATTTATGATGGCTTATCGATTCTTAAGTGTTACTTTCATGAGTTTAATCAAGTTTTTACCATATAACAGTATATGAATTTATTAAACACATTGATGTGGTACAAAATTTGAATGAAAATGGTAGTCTAGTTAATAATTTACGAATTATAATAAATTCATATGCAACTTGTTAATACATATTTTAAATATTTTCAAAATGGTTTGAGAAATACGTACCTTTTGGTCATTACACAATAACACTAATTTGAAAATATAATTTACCAGGTTTCTAAAAGTCAACATATTTTAAACAAAGGAGCTATTTTGTAAACCCCTGTGTTTCGTCTTTGGGTGTCAAACGTCTTTGTACATTTATTGGGTTATTTGATTCTGCACCTTAAGTGCACCAAAACTTTTTGGCATTTTATCCGAAAGTCAACTGTCTTATTAATTCTCATTAAATGAGATCTCAAAAATATCTTTATTAAATTTTAGATTGCAATTATTACTTAATTAGGAAAGTAATATGTATCTTTTTTTCTTTTTTTGGGTCATGTGATCACTTAAATTATTTTCAAACAACTTTTTTTATAGGCCAAAGGACAATTTCCCACCCATAGTTTGAGACGGGGACAAAATCCCACCCGCTTAAGTTTAAAAGTCTGGATTCCCCCTCATCATCCATTTTTTTTATTAAAAATAATAAATATACAGTAATAATCAGGGGTAATTTTATCTTTTTAATATTAAAATTTTATAAATTAATAAAATAAAATATATATAAATATAAAATATTAAAAAATTAAAAAATTATTTTGAAATTCAAAAACCTGCAGCCACGCCTTGGCACCACGGCAGTGGTCCCAGAACAGGTGGCCATTTCCAACACCAGGTTCTGGGAGGCCAGATCCGCCTCCCCGTGAGGCGGGCCAGATCTGACCTCCTTCGCTCGAAATAAAGGTCATAAAGGGCGGCGGCCCCACTGGTATTTCCGGCTTTTATTTCGAGGCGGATCTGGCCGCCTCCTCCAAAACGAAGACGACCGATTTGGCCGCCTCCCCGAACAGGGAGGCGATCCCCGGAACCAAGTGGCCGGAAATGGCCACCTGGTTTATTATGGGCGGCCACCGCCGCCGGTGCCGACGGCAGTGGCTACTGCGATTTTTTAAGTTCAAAATTTTTTTAAAAATATTTTTTATATTTAAAAATTATTTTATATTTTTATTATAAATTTTTAATTTTTGAAAGGGTAATTTAGTAATTTTAATAAAAAATAATAAAAAAATAGGTGATAGTTGAGAATCCAGACTTTTAAACTTAAGCGGGTGGAACTTTGTCCCGCCTCAAACTATGGGTGGGAAATTGTCCTTTGGCCTTTTTTATATATTATGAAAATAATAAACTATAATACAAATTACCGACATCAAGTACTTAACGTACATAAGGAAATTAAATAGCATATATTTATTGTTTTAGAAGCGAACAACTTAATTTATATGATCAGCATCGAAAAAACTACAAACAAACATGCCATTTAATGTTCTGCATTCAAGCCATTTAATATGGAACACTCGGTGATAATAGAAGCTCCCAAATGCTTACCTAAATTATAAATCATGAGTAGGGGTGGATTTATAATAAGCTAAATTGAAATATGGGTTAATTTATACTTTATTCAAATTTAGATTAAATAATTAAAGATTAAATTTGATTTGTTTGAATAATTGAAAAAAGGTTATTATTGTTAAAAGAGAAAAGAAAAAATTATGGATGAAGCAATTTTTTGTTATGGTAATATAAATAATGTCAAAATTGAGTTAAAGCCGAACTTTACTCAAATTAGAGTAGTTTAGGTTGCATCTATCCTAGATTATGAGTATATATTGCATCATTAGAGATTCTCATCTAATCAAGGAAAGATAATATAAAGCTTCGTGGAATTGCTTTTTAAAGGAAAATTCTATAATCCACTATATCTTATAATCTTTAATCTGGATAGATAGATGGATACTAAGCACCCTTTGCCTTGAATTTCCATCTCGATTAAGTCCATACCAAACAATGAAGTCATCAAAATTAAAGCACGTAAAAGGCCAAAGTGCAAATTCCCATCCAAGGTTTCCCTTAAGTGCAAAGTCTCATCATTTAACTTTAAAAAACTCAAACACTCATTTTTTGTTTATTTTTTATTCAATTTTACTAATACATTTTATAAAATAACTAAAATATTTTTATTACAAAAAAATAAATTTAAAATAAAATTATAAAATAATATTTAAATATAAATTTTAAAACAAATATTTAAAAAATATTATAAAATTTTAAAAAATATTTAAATTTTAAAATATAAAAAAAGGCAACCACTGTTAAAAATGGTCACCTAATTTCAAGGGTGATCAAATTTGGCTATCACCTATTTTGGAGAAGACGATTAGATCTAATCACCTTCATCAACAACGTTAATTGAAAACGATTAGTGAAACAAAAAACGACTATTTCCAATCATTTTGGGGTGTTTTTGCTAACAGAGGCAGCCTCCAAGATCAGTCACCTACACCAAAAGAGTCGATTAAATCTGATCACTCTTGGAACTAGGTGATTGTTTACGATCACCTGATTTTATTATCGATGACCACCATTGTTAGCACCGATAATAGTGATTATTTTTAATTTTTTATAATTTTAATATATTTTTAAAAAATTTTATATTGTTAATATTTAAATAATATTTTATAATTTTAAAAAATTATTATTTTTTAAAATTTTATTAAGAAAATGATCAAAATATCTTTCTTATTGTCAAAATTTATTAAATTTAATTGTTAATTTTAATCAAAGAATAAGTATTTGAATTTTTAAAAGATAATAGATAAGAATATGTGTTTGAGAGAAAATTTGGATAGAAGTATATCCTCTAGCCCACCTATAAATAAAGCATGTGAGGGTGTAAATAGTTTTTATCAAGAAAATCACATATTCTTAACCTAAATTGTTTCGAGGGCAGGCAATTTTTTTTTTTTTTTTTTAAGTACAAAACTAGTGAAAGGTACAACCCTATAACTTAGAGGACACGGCTATGAACCATCGTGTCAGGTGTTGAAATTTTTGGCTCACCCACTACTAGCCAAAGTAAATTGTACAGTAGTTTGTACAAATCATTTTATAATAAATATGTTAATTAGCTATGATAACATGACTGACCAAAATAATCCCCATAACTACATATCAAACTAGAAATCTCGTCCATCTATGTGAAATTAGACATCTCTTCCGTTACATAAATGAATGAATTAGCAAAATAATCTTATAAATAAAATTTATTATTGTCTTTTTGAGTGTTTAAGAGAATTTTTTTACAATAATCATTAACATGCCTACAGAAATGTCCAATGCCATCTAAATTCAAACACAGTAAACTAGAACCATAGTATCGACCCAATATACATGGAACCATTTTACTATCAATTAAACTGTCATTCTGTGACAACATAAAATCAACTAATTTGGAGATAACACGCTGTCCAAGAGCTTACCATATACACACATCCATCATTTTAGGTCATCCTTGGAGCACCACCAATTCTTTGGTAACATATCTGTGATACACGTAACTACTAATACAAAGTCTATAAATATCTATGGATATCACGTCCACGGCAAATCAATTGAAGAAATCATAAAAACAAGTCAACACTCTGTTTGAAATGCCTTTAATCAAATCCTACTCTTAGGACATGAGAGTTAATGAATGAATCCCTGTATGAAAAATGCACCAACTGTCAATAGAATTCAAACTTCAATCACTTTTCTGTTGTGCTCAAAAGGTGAATTTTGTATATCCTATCGCCAATTCATATTTTTAAACTATTATTAGAAAACGTCAGGGTGGAAACGCCCTGGTATGGAGTTACCCTGCTCTGCTTGCTTCAGGTGCAATGTTAATGCATAATTGTTCACCTGGTAGGGCATAACAAAATCAGACAAGCCTTACAAGTTAGATTTCCATAGGTATGAATGAATAGAAGCAGAAGACATGCATTTCAACCACGAAATGAGAAGCTTGAAGGACAAATTCAATATAATAGTTGTAGTATCCGTGTGTGAGTCTGACCTCTAGTGTTCTCAACTGCTCCTGGTACTGGGACACTAACTGCTTTAGCTGCTGCAACTCTTGGCTCTGATCTTCATACTCCTTTTGACGTTCATGCTGGATAGCCACAGCCCTCTTGAGAACAATATTTTCCTGAATAAGTGCTTCCACTTGCTCCTTTAGTATCTTATTTTTCTATAACAAGGCAAGAAACATGAATAACACACATAACCGTCATTTATAACAGCCAAACCCCTATAGAACTAATTTCACCCCTAAACCAACAAAAATTGAATGACCTTTGACAGTAACCAACCCGATGAAAGCTTTGGACGGCCTCAGCACTAGCATGTGCACTGATGGACTTCTCCAAAACCCCCAAGGCTCTAGAAGCACGGGCTCTAGCATCATCAATGTTGGAAGCACTCATCATTTCTCTAACAAAAATCTCAACCCAATCCAGACCATCCAGTTGGACAACCTTTGAAGCAGATGGATCCTCAGTGGAGGGGACCTCTTCATTAGCTGTTGCAGAGACTGCAAGGGAAAAATACAGTCTTTCTGTTGACAACTGTTAATGTAAATTGAAATTACTATCACAAGGATTAACATCCAGAGCTGCATTACATCTATTAGATCCTAGCATTAATTGAATTTACATTGTTATGCTGTTGTCAGCAAATGACAAAAGAGATCTTAGTCTAAGTGTCTCATTAAGAATTTGCTGAGTATTTGATAGGCACTTGCAAAAGTATCAATGTGTTTTAGACTTATAATTTCAGTGCTTCTGTATATGGAGCAATTGTGTACTCACTGTAGTGTGTGTGGGGGGTGGGGGTGTGGGGGGCGGCAGGGCGGGGGGCGGCGGTGGTGTGGGGTGTGGTGTGTGGGTGAGCACAAGGGGCAATTTAGGTGTTAGATTTATCGTAAGGCTAAGTACTTCTAAGCAATCAACTGACAAAGACCCTTCCTTAAATTTTAAGGTGGTCAATATTGGTTTCTTTTCGGCTCAAAATCTCATTACCCTACCTTGATCTAGTTCCTGCCCAGAAAGAATTGTCCTTGAAATATAAGGGCAACTCTTAGTCCAGAAATTATTCTTGGTATCAAGTTTACACATCACTTGACATCGCTAAGGTCAAGGTATTCAATAACCAGTAAAGAATTTTGGTAGGATATGCAAAAATTTAGTTTTCGAAACATGTTAAAAAATAAAGTAGGCATCAGTCCTTTTCAAAGCTGAAAGTTCATTCCTACATTTGCAGGTCAAGAAAAAGTAATTAAGTTTCTGGTATACATATAACCATACAAATCTTACCAAGGACTGGATATGACTAAAGATCTTAAATTTCATCTATTAAGGAACAAACTTTACAAAATCAAAGCTCAAAGCTAGCAAAAAATCTTAATACGATACAAAGCAGATGGCTAGACTGACAACTTATTCTCAGTCATTACAACCTCACCTAAGATTCTCGCCTCTGCAAGCCAAGATGTGCTAGTGTATATAATGGATTTGTAAGGAACATATCAATAAATTACATGTGTTAGAACAGCTTAAAGAATAAAAGGAAAATATGCCAAGGCAAGGAATGAGGAAAATTATAAAGAGATTATGTAGTTAAATTTTAATGATATACTGAGAAGTAGATGTTGCTAGATTTGTGAGTTTAAAAGTAGAAAAAAATGACAGTGCAAAGGAATTCAGTGAGATAAAGACCAAATAGGAGTACAATTATAAAAGAAACTTGACGGTATTATCTGGGGTGTGGTGTAGTGATCAAAGATGTAAATGAAAACTGACAAGCTGATCAAATGAATTTAAGCTGTCAGCAGTATGGCTGAAGTATTAAGACCAGGAATAAACAAAGTCCTTCCTACACCACAAGCTCATGAAATATTGAGAAAAAGTCTTACCGTGAGAATACTTTGGAAACTGGGAGAAACAAAAGACTTGAAGTAAGACAATATTTAGAAAGCTAGGCAAAGCAAAAAGAAATTCTTGTGGTGATGAAGAATAACTGAAATTTGTTTAAAAAAACACATAATAAGCAAGAAATAATATTGTTCACAAATTCACAGATGAACTTGAAGAAGAAAGTTATATACCAGATATTGAAGAAAGCAAGCAAGCATACATTACAGGAAAGGGTTAAGAAACAAATAATCAGTAACAAAACTAATAGGCAAGTGTAGCACCATTACAAAATCATGAAATATACATCTGCACGTTATACACCAATGATGGCTTGAAACTAGCTACGCTTTGAGCTGCAGAAATTTACATTAGACCTAAAGCTGTGGCTGCCTAATTGGTTAAAAGCCAAAGCAATAACCCTATCTTTCAGAATTAACCAGAAATACCAAATAACGTTTAAAATTCATGACATGCACAATAAAGAAAAGATAAAACTGATTTGAACCAAAATATTTAATCCCAACTTATTAATGCCAGAAAAGTTGATAAATTAAATTCAGAAACTACCTAAGGAGAGCATTTCTAATTGAAAAAAGATCAATTGAGAGAACCATACAGGAAAAAGCTTATTATATGAAGAACAATACAGAAAGATGATTCATGAGAAAAAAAACGCAACTGATGAGTCAATAGCCTGCCATTGAATAGTTAACAGCATTTAACGAAGTTGGAAGTAGAAAGAACCAACAACCATACGATCAGTTTTGAAGTTAAAATAACGAAATGTTACAAGGTCAATGTCATATCTCCATTTTCAACAGGAACACCAAATTTATGGAGGAAGGGAGCCTAATTCACTTGATAAACAAGAGAACAATTACAACATTTGGCTCTCATGAACAAGATACAAGCGACAATCTGCCAGAATTTAATATTAAAAAAAATTCATAAGTCCAGATATAACAAATTGGCTGCAGTTCGTTGATTGAGAATCTTACCTTGCGGATGAAGCTGAACGTTGGCTTCGGAGGCCTCGTTCCTATTGGTAGGTCCCAAACGAAGCTCGTTCAAACTTCTGATCGCCGAATCTAAATCATCTCCACATTCTTCAAGCACTCTCTCAAGAAGCTAAAAAATTAACAATTCCAAACAAAAACAACTATTAATCCCTAAAAAAATAAATAAATTCATTCTTGGATTACTAACCTATCCAAAAACAAAACAAAAAGCAAACCTGCTTGTCCATGTGAGGGAAAATAGCAGCAATCTGATCAAAGATATGCGAAGGAGGAGGAGAGAGATGGGAAGAAAAAGAGGTGAAACGCACAGGAGAAGAAGAACAACGAATTCGTTTAGAAACAGGACGAGAGGCAGCTATATCTTCAAAGAAAGATCTCTTTCCACACAGAATTGCAGACATGTTTCAGCTTCCGTCTGCTCTATAATTTCTAGTTTCCTATCTCCACTCAATTCCCCCTTTCTTCTCCTTCATGCAGCAATCCCAAATTCTACTTCTTATTAGATATATAATAATATTATATAACTCAACCGATCAACAGAACTGTTGATGTTGATATTAGGAATGAATTGAGTAAATTAGGTTGGGGTACGGATGATTAGGGTTTGATCAATTAATATATAAAAAGGAACTTTTGGTGCATTTGCTCTGCTCGGGTTAAAGTGTATATGGTTTTGATTAGCTTGAGCCTTGTCAAATGAAACGTGCTCGTTAATACACAAAAGACAACTTTGGATTGCTCTGCGATTTCTAATGAACCGTATTCGTAGATTATCCCATCAGGAATTCTTGAACTTGCGAAACGGGGAGTTTTGACTTTCTCTTTTAATTTTATCCAACCCAATACAATTCAAACCAAACAACCTTCTAATTTTATCCAACCCAATACAAATCAAACCAAACAACCTCTAAGTAGGCCACGGCTTCTCAGATTGCGGCGTGGGTGACATCGTCCACGCCACTGTCGGCCACATCGAGGCCCATATGACCTAGCAGTTGGTCGGATTGACTAGAGTAAGGCCTTGGCTGTATTTCCAAGCCACGATTTTGCAAGCTATGATATATTCTCTATTAGAGTGGATCTTCTGGAGCCAATTTTCTTTATCATAATTATGATATAATCAATACTTTAATTAATTAAAAATAATATTTTGTTTTATCCTAAATTTAATTTAAGTAGAAAAATACTCATAAAATGGTTGAATTGTAATGTTTGGTGCATGAAAATTGATTGTGAGGACATTATTTTCATATAAGGTCACCATTCTAGAATCATTTATAATTACAGCTAGTGATAGGACGAAATTTCGTGAATATATTATAAAAGGTGTAATCTTATACAACTAGTGGTAGGGCAAAATCTCGTAAATCTATTATAAATGGTGCAATTTCGGATAAACTAATGTGGATAAGATCTCATGTAACTACTTGAGTGAAATCTTGAAGAACTAGTATAGAAAGCTTTTAATGAAGTTACTTAAAAGAATGGATATAGGAGGTTTGTGGAAAAGTTTCGAACCATTGTAAATCGTTGAACAAATTTTCTTTATCCCTTACTTTTTATATTTGTTTTATTTGTTGAATGTATGTTTGGGTTAATTATGTGCCTATTTGACTAATTATCTTTGCATTAAAATTAATTTGAAAGTATCAAATTGCTTTAAATTATAAAAAGTTTTCAAAAACTCTATTTACCCCACTAAGATTAACTAGTCTTTGTATTGGGGTTAAATATTTTTTAAGGAGAATGAGGGTATATTTTATTTACAAAAACTTTATTTACCCCACTAGGATTAACTAGTCTTTGTATTGGGGTCCCAATAATATTTTTTAAGGAGGATGAGGGTATATTTTTATTTAAGCTTAGAGTATGATTATGTTTGCATAATCTCTTGAATAGCAATTAATTTTGTATATAACTACTTAAATTAGTTGTTTTAATTAATTACCAAGTATTAAGAAAGAAGGGTAATAGGATATTTGCAAACAAGGAATCCCTTGAATCATAAGTGATATGATTATGTTGCTGGTTTTATGGACTTATGCAACTAACTGGCTTTGTTTCTATTACCTCATGGGACAAGGCCCATTCAATGCTCATCAGGTCATGAAAAAGTTACATAAATTTTTAATTTATTTAAATTGAAGATTGACTAATGTTAGATTCAAATTAAATTAAATTTGAATTAAATGAGTTTGAATTTGGCTTAGTTAATAAAGAACCTAACCTAAGTTTATGCTTACATTCAATGAGTTTGGAGAAAATGAGCTTGAGTTTGGGGCCTGATAAGGCAAGTTGAAGTGAGCTAACCTAAGTCTCTTAACAAGCTTTTTAATATAAATTATTAAAAAGATATTATTTTAATATATATTAATCAAAATAATATTATTTTAATCAATTTAATTGAATATTTTTAAGCTTGCAAATTTGACAAGTGAAATACCTCTCAAATTCAAACTCAAAAATATTATGCTTGTAAATTTAGACTCAAATAAGGTTGGTTTGAATCCTTCCTTGAGATTGATTTAAGAATATCATAATTCTTAAAATTTTAATCCTTTAAACTTAAATGTCATTTATTCCTTATTATTTTTTATTAATTTTCTAATGCAAAGGAAAAATTTATAAAGCTTTTTGTGACCATTACTATTATCTTTTTCTAGTAATGAATTTTATATTTATAACACGCAATATATATTACATTTGAAATGTGGCCAAAGGACTTATTCTCATCCATAGTTTCATCCTAAACTAGCTTCCCACCTTTCAAGTTTGTAAAACCCAGAATCCTATCTTTTGTCCAAATTTCATCTAGCTTCCTTACTATTTTCAATGAAATAACTAAAATGTCCTTTAAAAATAAAAATTTATAATAAAATTATAAAATAATATTTAAATATAAAAAATTTTAAAATTTTTTTTAAAATATTTAAATTAAAACCAACCATCATTGCTATCACTAATGAAACCAGGTAATCAAAAACAGTCATTTGGTTCTGAGGGAGACCATATTTGGACTCCATATCTGGTGGAGATAGCTAGATCTGGTTGTCACTTGTTTTGGTAAAGACGATCAAATCTGGTCACTTTCGTTAGAAATCATAGTCGAAAACAACTGGTAGGGTTAAAACTGGCCATTTTTAGTTATTTTCAATTGTTATTATTGACAGAGGTGGTTAGATCTAACCTCCTCTGGAAGCAGGTGGTCTTTCGGCCACCTAGTTCATTGAGAGGTAGTGGTTGGTTTTAATTTTTTTAAATTTGAATATTTTTAAAGAGTTTTTAATATTTAAATAATATTTTATATTTATTTAAATTTTATTTTATTATTTCATAAAATTTTAATCTTAAAATGATAAAAATATCCTTTAACTATTAAAAATTTAATTGTTGACTTGCTAAATTTAGCTATTGATCAAATTAATGGGTGAGACTTTGAGTTTTATAAATTTAAGAGGTGGGACAGGATCAAAGCACAGGTGAGAATAAGTCCTTTGGCCTTCAAATGTTGATAAGTAAATTTGTAACATTACATTTCTTTGATACCACGAGAAACATGTTATTTGGGGCAGCGTCATGAAGCTTTTGTATTCTCATAAATAAATTATTAACACTTATTCCTCAACAGTAATTCCAAAACGTCTTGTCTCGAAAAGCAAATTTCCGCCACAAATATATAAAAAAATAATAATATGCTTTTTTGGTTTTCCAAGAAATAAAAAATTGTGAGATGAGAATTGAATTTAGTTGAGTGGTCTAATTTCCATGATGCCTGGTGCTTTTGTGCTGTCCTCATAATAAACATATAATGAGGGCGACCCCATTTTGCCTGTTTATTATGCATTGATCATGTGGTTATTTTTGATAATATAATTTATGGAAGCTTTGATCTTTTGGGTCCTATATGTTGCCTAACCAACCAATTGGTGGTACTGATTGTTTAATAATCTTCATATTCTCAAACTTACTCGTCAGAAATTGCTAAAATGTCATCAAATAAAATTACAGAAATGGATAATAATATATGGGATTGAGAGCATTGTATGTCCATGATAAACAAAACTTTATCTTCCCTTTAATCCATAATGTTATTGTGATTTATGCAATATCTCCATTCTAGGAAATTAAGTATGATGATATGATGCGCAAGAACTGTTTCAAAAAATCTCTGTTGTGTGTGATGGGACATAAATGACCCACAAAACTTAGGGGGGCAACGGGTATCTCCCCTTTTCAACGAGGACTTTGTCAAGCTGCAGCTTGCAAAGCAAATTAATGGGAAAATTTTATTATATATAAAAAAAGAAAAGAATCTGAATTGCTTTTTCTTTACTCAAGGCATCATAGAATGCCATTTTGTTTGTATGGTTGTTGAGGAAATGACCTCTCACCAAACATCATTCTTTTCATTTCATCCTTCTTTTTTCTTAGGATTTAAAAAACCTGTGGGGAAATCTGGCATGTTGTGTCTGTGTGTGTGTGTATATATATATATATTTCCATCCATTCGTTTTAGTCTTAATAAAAAATAATTTATTACCTATATCAAATCAAAAAATCTTTAGGTAATAGTCTATCTCTAATTTTGGTATAATAATGAGAATATTTAACTTTATGACTTGTGACATCTTATTACATAAGAAATTCATTTTTATTACCAATTAAGTAAGGAATATATCTTCTTGAAAGAGAAAGAGAGAGAGAGAGAGAGAGAGAGAGAGAGAAGAAGTGGTTGAGAAATTCGCACTCAAATATGCTCTTGACCATCTTTTTGTTACCTTTACCAAACAATAACTCTTCAAATGAAGAATATAATGTATTGACAATCTGTAAACAATTAAAAAGTGATACAATTTCAAGATTCTACCATTCATTCGGCTTCACCTTTAGTTATTATTATTGGTGGGCATACGTATCGATTTAAAGGGCATGGTGATGAAGCATTCTAGAAACTAGAGCAAGTCAATGAAATTTCCCTTTTTTTTTTTTTATTCTCAAGATGTTTCCGTAAATTTTAGGTTTAGTGTTGAATTCGAATAAAGTTTGTTCGAATTTAAGTTTGATCCTAGTGCAAGTGAACAGTGATAACCGAAGATAAATAAGTTAACTAGAAACTTAGGAAGATAAATAATGTGAAAATTTTGATTTGTTGGTTTAAAAACTTTTTTCCCATTTATATTAAAATATGTAAGATTTAATTAAATTTAAATATCTTGTAACGAAAAAAATTTATGTTTATAAAACAAATTTCAGTTATAGAACAGAGAAAATAATGGTGAAGACCTATAACTCGTATGTTATATTATTCTCTCTTTTTCTATTTAATCAGCTAAAATTCATATTCTTAAAATAAATTTCAATCAGAGATTAAAGACAATAATGATGTTTATAATAAATAACTAATTTCAACAAATACAATACTAATATTCAATTGTTTATCAATCTATCTTTAATATTGAACTACAAGCAAATAAATAAATATTAAATATTATCTTGATCCCATTTGAGAGATTAAAAAAATTAGCTTTATTGATACAACATAAATTGAAATTCTAAATATTAAATAAGTATTTTAATTAAAAAATTAATTTGTGTAAAAATTGACCTAAAGTTCAATATTAAAATATAGTAAGCAAAGTTTGAATCATTCTCTATTTCATAAGGCTAAAAACTTGTATTGAAATTAAAAATTCGTCATTGTACTATAAAAAATGTCAATATTTTATTGTTAAAATAAATCTGTTTTGTCTTCTTTTACTATTAAAATTAATATTTGTCTTTTTACAAAAACATGACACCATTTTAAAAATATTAAAATTCGTCATTGTTTTTTATTAATATAAAAAAAATCTATGAATTAATAAAAAGAGGTCGTGGCCCTGTACATAGGGGCATCATTGCAAGTGAGTTTAAGCTCGCAATTTGCATATTATTAAGCTCAAGCTTAAGAAGTGTTTGACTGCTCAAACTCGTAAATTTGAAAAAATTTGATTTGAATCAACTAAAACAATATTATTTTGATTAATACTTACCATAATGACACTATTTTAGTGAGGTATTTAAAAAATTTGTTAAAAAACTTGTCAGGAGGCTTGATAAGAAGATCAAGTGAGGTATTTAAAAAAAGCTCGTTAAAAAGTTCGTTAACAAAGTCATTAAATATTTTGGTTCAACTTGATAAGTCTTGACCTTGAACTCAAACTCGTATCCACTAAACTTTGATAATGTGTTTGGTTTGGAAAATTTTTTATTACTAACATTGAAACATTATCAAAAAGATAAATTATCATAAAGATTAATGAGTATAAAATAATAATATGTTTACATAAATTATTATGTATAAATTATTATTATATTTGGTTGATGGTAATAAAAGAATATTGTGATATCATTTAACTTAAATATATTAAGCTAATTATATTAAATAAAAATAAAATTATAATAAAATAACTTAATAATGAAATACTATAATAATCTTTTAATACCTATAAGCAAAAGCACCCATAAAGTCATACCACTCATTCAATAAAATATAATCATTTCTTTATTTATTTAATAATTCATTCGAATTAATTAAAACACATTTGAGTTTTGAAATTTTTTACAATATATATAACATATACTCTTTTTGGAGAAATTAATTAAAATAATCTAAGTGATTTATACCATGTCACCAATACGTCCAAGATTATATAGATATGGGTAAGAAAATAGGTTTTGCGCAAATATAAAGAGGCCAAAGGACTTATTCTTACCTAAGGTTTTTTGTAAAAACAAAAGTCTAGCACTTAACTTTTAAAAATCTAAACACCTATCGGTTTACTATTTTTTATCCATTTTTTTAACTTTTTTGATAAACTAACTAAAGTACTTTCATAAAAAAATATAAAATATAGATATATATAAATATAATTTAATATTTAAATAACATAAGCAAATTTTTTAAAATATAAAAATTAAAATTAAAAAAAAAATCATTGTTATTGGCAGTTTCACCAATGGTGATGGTCATTGATAATCAAACTAGAATGCTAGAAATAACCTTCTGATTTATTGGAACCTTGTAGGTTTTCTATAGGTTTTGAGTTGCTGAAAAAGCCATGTTAAATTATCTAATCGGTCCTTACATGAATTAATCATAACAAGAGTAGAACCAAAGGATTTTATTTTGCAAGAATCGCCTAGTGCACGACCATGCATGACTAGGTTGCACGATCGTGTGTGTGCTATTTGCGTAACACATGACTTGGTTGAGTCATGCAAGACATCCTTGCATGATAAAACAAGGATGCACGACTATGTGATTTTTGAACACACGATTGTGTGTCTATATGTGGACGTACCATAAAGGTCTCTCATGTAAGTCTAGTTGTGCTATAGGCAAAAGTCATGACCTGGACACACTTTCATGCTTAATGAAAAAACTTGGTCGTATGGTGATCATGCAAGTATCATGTCTAAAGTTGTGTGAGCTTCAAAAAAAAAAAAAAAAAACTAAAGTAATGAAGCCCTGAAAACGCACAATTGTGTGTGTAAAGCACACGCCTATGTAGGCACATGCAATAGGAGAAAAATTGACCATTAGAGAGTGCATATCAACGAGAGCACGATTATGTAACTTATGAACATGACCGTGTAAGTGCCTAAAAATCTCTAACGACTATTTGATTAGCTTCCAATGGCTAAATCTCTTAATTCTTATAAATTGGAAGCTGATTTAAGTATGAAAGGGTTAGAGAGAGCATTCCTAAAAGCCATAATTTTTCATTCTCTAAATCTCATCTCCATATTCTCTTATTGAGCTCAGTTTGTATATAATTAGAGAGAAACATTGTGATATCAGCCTTGTGAGACAAATTAATTTATTGTAATTCAAAAACCCTTGAGTGCAATCTTGTGAAACTAGTGTAGAGCATAATCCCTATAAAAACTAAGTTAGGACGTAATTTCTTGTCATCAAAACTAGTGTATAAGGGCAAAATCCTTTGGTAAAAAACTATTATAGTTTCGGGGTTTGAAATTATTGGAAGAAATCTTCAAATGATTCAAACCACTTTAAAACTGACTGGGCAATTTCCATTTTTATCTCTCTCTTTATTTGTTTGTTTATATTGATATTTGCTTGGTTGATATTATTGTGCTAAATTGCTTTTTTTTGTTCGTTTGATTAATTAGTAATTAGAAAAATATCTTTAAGTTTTCAAAAGTTTTAAATAACCTATCACCCTTCTAGATTATTATCATTTAGTCTTTGGGGTTCTACATGGTTTATGGAGTGGCTTCATCTAGCTGTCCTGTTTGATGAAGGTGGTTAGATGAATCACTCTATTTTGTTCCTGGTCACGGTTAATGGTAAAGACAACTAAATCTAGTTGTACCATGAACTAAGAGGTTGTTTTTGACCTCCTAATTTGATTATTGATGACGACAATAATTGTTTTTTATTGTTTTTATTTTATATTTTTTAAAATTTATTTTAATATTATTGTAATATTATAATATTATAATATTATTATAATACTATTATTATTTTTATAAAATTTATTTTATTATTTTTAAAATTCTTTTTATCAACAATACAAAAATACCTTTTAACCATTCATATTTATACATTGATTATTAAATTTAAACATTTATTTAGTCAACGAATAAGTGCTTAGGTTTTTATAAGTTAGAGTGAAAATTTATATTTACAGACAACTTTGGGTGGGAATATGTCTTTTGGCCAAATAAAGAAGGTTTGACCTTGTTAACTAATTTGAAATTGTCAACCCGTATCTAACTTTAAATTTTTGTCCATTTTTCAGTTAAATTCATCTCTAAATTAAGTTATAAGATTAGTATTAAATGTAGTGACCCCCACCATAGGCCTATTATACGCAACTGTTTAAAATACGTATGTATATATTTATAAAATATTATATACTAAAAATGTGCCCGTGACGGAAGTTCTTACAAGAAAAAAGAAAAACTTAACTACTGCTCAGGATAGCTTTGAAATCACAATTTCTTTTAATCATGTGGAAGCTGTAAATATAAATATTATAGCAAATTAAGAGAATAACAACTTTTTTTTATTCTGAAATTCCCAGGCTGCTTATATATAAAATATGTCATCCATACAGTGTATAATACAGTACAATACACACACATATACATGAAAAAATAAACTAAAGCATGCGGGCCAAACATGCTATCTGTTGCCGAGCCATGCCCCCAAAATCTAACAGCTGCATCACTCATGCTCAGTCCCCAACTCACTAACATGCAAAGAGAAAGGAAGGAAAAGGATGAGTGACAAAATCACTCAGTAAACATTTCCTATCTCTCACATAGATAGATCATCGAGCACAAGCTGATCTCAAGTCTTAAATCTCGTTGTTCTCTACTTATAGTTTTCTTATTCATTCGTTCTTATCTCTTATTTCTTTACTTTCTTTATTGAGAGATTTCATTTGTTTTCTGTTTAATGTTTTACTTCGTCTTATCTGTTTCTCATGAATGCTTTACATGACATGATATGTATGCTCTGATTGACTTAAATAAACCATACTGATTATTTATTTCTACAAGTTAATCTTCATTTATCCCATTCATATTTTAAATTGTCAATGCTTAAGGAGGCCATACCTTTATTGCTAAATGCAACTAATATAGATGTCTAGAAAATTCTAAGAAAAATTGCATTACCAACCCATAATAATTAATAGTTCAAAAACCATTTCCTTGCTATAAAGCTTAAGTATTTTTATACTGAGAGTGCTTTTATAAGATTAAATTGCAACCTCTATCATTAAAAATCCATAACAACCATAATTTATTACAATTTTCATGTCATCTCATTTTAAATTTCTACTCAAAAAGTTAATCGTAGTAATTATCGGAAAATATAAGCAAACTTAAAATACCTTAACTCTCGATAACTATTGGAAAACATAAAGTAATTTAAAGTAACTT
This sequence comes from Anacardium occidentale, assembly GCA_026122585.1. Taxonomy (NCBI): domain Eukaryota; kingdom Viridiplantae; phylum Streptophyta; class Magnoliopsida; order Sapindales; family Anacardiaceae; genus Anacardium; species Anacardium occidentale. Next base: position 186,019 of record JAJEJH010000264.1, read on the forward strand.
AAACTCTTGAGAATTTTTGGAAAATATAAAGCAACCTAAAATAAATTTAAACTCTTGTTCTTTTTTTATCTCTTAACTAGGGATTAATGTATTCCATCTCTTGGGGAAATGTTAAACCTCACCTTAGAGGAGACTTTCACCTTTTAAGAGATATGTGTATTGCAATGTAGTTTAGGTTCTAGACATCTCGCAGTTGTTCCACCTCTTGAGGAAATATTTAACCTCACCTTAGAAGAGGCTCTCACCTTATGGGAGATATCTTGTGAGATTGAAGTAACCTTTAAATTATGCCATATTAATACAAGACTTTTAACTAAGAAGAACTGAAACTTAATTTCTTTCTTTTTTGTTTTCTTATCTCACTTAATCATTTATGTAAAACATAAAACATCCTTATTAACCATTAGCTTGAAGTTCAAGGAAACTAAGTATATAAGCCATGTAAAATGTAAATCTCAAGTTTAGCTACTTATTATTTCTTATACAACAACCATCATGTGCATGACTTTAGCTAATCACCTCACTACTTGTATTTTAAGCTTCAGCTCACTTCATAATATTGTTCTAAAATGCTTAATATTTCCTATGCCAAATCAGCCCTTAGATTAAAATTGAAATTCTAGATTTTTACTCATACATGACTTATTTTTGTTTGTTTGGCTAACTTTGGCTAACTCGTTCTTGCTAAAATCTTGGTCATTTTCCAACAAGATCTATCAAAACTACTTTCTTCTTGTCATACTACTACTATCAACTTAGAATATTCATCAATAACCTTGAAAGTCAACACAAATCTTGACATAAGATAATGCTATTCATAAACTTTGTCAAAAATAGTGCTTCACCAGTTTATACACTTAGCTAACTTTGGCCATCTAGATCTTACCAAAATTTTGATCATTTTCTGGCCAAGATTAGTCCTAAGAAAACTTCACATGTCATAATTCATGCCTAGCTCATAAATGAACATCCAATAATTCAATTTTTGCATAATAAACTAGCTTAAACATTACTCATCGATCAACCTCAGTATGTTGAAACTCAATTTTGATTTTACTAGATTCTTCATTTCTCAGCTTAATCACTTTACTTAATCATCATACCTTCTTTATTAATCATTCTAAAACATTCTTAAAACATTTTCAAATCTAATTTCATATTAAATTCATGCAATGCCTTCACATATTCATCACGTTTCTCTACCATCATAATCCAATTTCATATTAAACACATGCATTGACTCCAAATATTCATCACATTTCTTTACCATCATAAAATCATATTTAAACAATTGTAATCATCAATTTATACTTGAAATCAACTTATAAACATGAATTAATATTACAAAAACTAAAATCCAACTCAAGTTAACTTGATTTGAACAAAGACAAACATAATCGAGTTCTTCATTTTCTTAAAATTTAACTTCAATTCAGCTTAAAATCGTGTTTAATCTTTATTATATCATATAATTATCCTTAACTTATCAATTTAGCATGATGTTACAACTTGAGAATGCATTAAACTTCAAATCCCAAATTGGAAGTGAGCATTCTACTAACCTTGTAAAGTTAGTGAACAAGTTTTTTCTCTCTTTCTTAAACTTTGACAAATCGACTGTAACAAGCGATGCTTTCAAGTCTTCAACATTTTCCTTTAGAATGATCTAACTTTTGCTTGTTAAAAATCATCCTAAAACACAAAAAAAGTTGGCTTATATAAGCACATGAAAACTAAAATCTGGGGCTCTTTTCTTTTCCTTTTCTTTTTTTCTCCTGTCACTTTTTCTTTCTCTTTATTACCTTCTCATGTTCTCCTCTTTTTCTCTCTCTTTAATTCTAGATATTTCTGTCTCTCTTTTATTTAATTATTTTTACCAAAATGACTTTTTTACCCTTCATATCATTTTCACTAATTTTAAATCCTCATAAGCCATTTGAAAGCCTAGAAAATCACTTAAAACTATAAGATTGACTTAAATATCCTTATCTTAACTTTTGGGATGTTACATTTAACTATAACCCTTTTACGTCTACTTTTTCAAGCCAACTTGCTTGAAATTCCACTAATCTTTTAAGATTACACTTAAATAGTAAATCAAGATTTGCTCACAATAGTTATAAAAGATTGCACTGAGGTGTTTGTAATAAAATAATAAGATTAAGTTTGCCTCTAAGTAGGCTAATACAAACTTTAAGTACAACAAAGTTTCTCTCAAGAATGTATACAAAAAGAATAGAGAACTAGGTAGTATTGACTTAACGTATCATGATATTTAACCTTTTTCCTTAAAAAAGACTCCAATTTATAGTGTTGAAATGCAAAGAGTCATTGAAGCTGAAAATAGATTTGTTGACTGAGAAATCTTCTCTTTTTATTAATTTTTGCATAGACGTACAATCATGAACTTCCATGTGCCCTTTCATTTATGTCTTGAGCAAACTCCCAACAATCGAATTGATGAATGCATCAATGTATACACAGTCATGTGTTTCTTACACATGACCATGTACCTTCATTTCTTGCATGTCTCTTGAAATCCAAAAGGTTGCATGGTTATAGCATAACTTCCGCACCAGAGTAGATACGTCTTGGTTTTGTTTTTCACATGGGCGTGTGCTTTCTCCCTAGATAGTTTACTATGCATGATTGGACTATGCATGAGATATCTTGGTAGTGTGCCTTCACTTTTAATATAACACATGGGCATGTGTTCTTCATAAACATGTTCATGTGTTTGATAATTTTGACTTGATTACAAATGGGATGACTGCATGACATAATCACTCATGTATAATCACATACACAAGCAAACAACTTAGATACATGGCCGTTTGTCTAGGAAAATCTATAAATTAAAAATTTATGTCCTTCTTGGTCATGATTCGATTCATGCTGTGTATAACTTAGTCATTTTAACATATTTTATATCATATCAAAACAACAGGGATTCAACAATCTCTTTTTTTTTATCGATGACAAAAATATGTTAAAATATAATTTAAGCACATAATTTTCAATCATTAGCAAAAATTATATCTTTCAAAATATATTGTACTTACAACTCCCTTTATGAAAATCACTTAATGCTTAACTCATTATTTTTAAATCAAATAATCAAAATATCAACAGATTTTAACGTACTCTTTCTTATACTTTTTGTACTTAATAAAAAAGTATGTTAATTAAAAATTTTCTCTCTCTTTTAGGCAAGAAATTTTTATGAAAAAATTGCTTTTCATTGCCCTTAACTTAAATATTTTAATACAAATCCTTATCTCTCCCTTTTTGAAAAAGAATTTAAAATTACATCACATTTGAAATTTCTCTTTTTTAAAATTATTTTAACTCTTTTAACTAGTATAACTAAATCAAATTTATTATTGCCCTTTTTGAGTACATTTAACTTAATAAATCAAGAAATTGTACCAATTGTAAACAAAAATTTCAACAATTAAGAATTAAAAAAATTGCCAAAAGGATATCAAATTCTTGTTACTCAAAATCATTTTAAAAAAATTATGTAGAAAAAAATTTATACCAATTTGAAAATGAAATTTAATTTTTACAAAGTTTGACCATAATCATATATAAAACAAGCATGTTTGTGTATGCCAATTCAAGAACACACAAGGTCATGTAATAATGAGTAAGGGCCACATAAGGGTAAAAATTCAACACAGTCGATTGACCGAAGTGCAAGCATGATCATGTATTATAAATACATGATTGTGTATGGTCAAAAAATCTTATAAATTTTGATTTAAAAAATTTGGAAACAATTTGTTATCAAATGGAAAAGTATTATAAAACATTGATATCTATTATTAAATCATTGTAAAACTGTTAGAACACTTTTGATAATATTTGATAATATTATTATGTGATCTTTAAGGGAATCAAAAACACTTGAAAGACATTTTATTGCAAAAACAATCAAAACACCGTAAGACAAGAATCTTAAACATTTTGATCATTGAGGACAATAACATTTGAATTCATGTGTCACTTGATTTCAAAGTTAGGAGTTTGAATCATTTCTACTTGAATTCAAATTATGCACATGTTGCAAAAAAGACAATCAATATGCTTACATCAATTTAATCTAATTAACAAATTAATCATGACAAGTATTTATTCAATCAATAGAGTACAATATTCCCAACATGACATAACACTCATCATCATCCAATAACAAACAATTAAGTATAAAAAAAAAACTTAGACTGATGATCTCACTTTGTTTCAATGCCTTGCACAACCATTTTTCTCTTCATATCTCTTTTTAATTTTGACTTCAAGGCATTCATACCATAATATCCTAAGGGTAGAACTATTATTTAGGCTTGAAATCGGGTTTAAAAATGGGATTTCATAATAGAAAATAGAGTTGAAGGGGTTCAAGGGTAAAATAGTTATTTAGAAGCTATAAGTGGCTTACATGTGAGTATTCTTGAGAGAATATTCCATGACACACAAAAGAAAAAAAGATTTCCAGTAGACAAACAACTAAGTGTTGTGTTATTCAGCCATATATACTTTTTATTTTCAGATTTATGTAGTTTCCAACTTTTAGCTTTTCTTTCTTCTCCTTCCTTAGTGAACCCTAAACCCAGAGAGGGTGAGTAGCTAGTAATCCAATATTAGCTTAGAAAGTTTGAAGTAGCTAGAGAGATTCAATAGTCATAGCAAGAGGTAAGTGTTGTTTTACCTTTTTCACCTTGTTTCACCTTTTTCACCTTGTTTCATAGTATATTCTCTCTATAATTTGAGTGAAATGACATTGCCTATTTGCTGTGATGCTTGTTGAGTTTGTTTAGGTATGAGATGATGCTTTAAAAGCAAATTGAATGGTTGACTTCATGAAAATATCTTTTATCATTGAGTTTATGTGCTTTATGCTTTATTTTGACAAGTATAACTTGGCTAACATGATTTTGATAGGATTGAGGATTTATATTTGTGATATGTAAATGCCTTGCATGTATGAATCCATTTGTTTGAGCTTTGGAAACATTTGGATGAGAAATAGCTATGATTTTGGGGTTTCTAGATGAGTATTATAGAGATTAAGTTGAGTACATGACCATGTACCTATAGATGCATGATCGTGTGACTTTATTTCTACAATAACAAGGTCATGCATAGTAGCCATCCATGCTTAGAAAGCCTAGAAACATAGTTATGAGACCAAAAAATAACCGTGTGTTTAATTCCAGTTTTACACATTTATGTAAGCATGACACAAGAGTGTCTTATAAGCTAAGACATGCTCGTGTAAGTGTAAGACACTGTTATGTATTTTCATGCACGCTTGTGTGCCTTACACCATATGCCCGTGTGGTAAGTCAGAGTTTTACAATAAGAATTTCAAAAGCTAGCACAACTAAGATCATGACTCACATACGGTCCTATGCATCTCCCTACATGACCATATGTTAAGCAATATTCACCCGTGCTTTATTAATAAAGCACAAAATAGCTTCTAAAGTATTATTCAACCACCTTAAGCTAGTTCTAAGCATATGAAATTCAATAATATCAAGAGAAAACAACATATCATAAATAATTAGTAACATATAGTATGACATGTCATGCCAGAGTTTTCAGAAATAGATCCAAGGGTCTAATAACATGTTTTTAAAGTATAAATATACTGTATTCCAGCCATTAGTTAAGAGTGAATACAAGGGGATGCTTGTGAGTTTGCACACCAATTAGAGAGGGAAACCAGTGTCTGTTAGAAAAGACATCATCTTTGACCAAACTCGTTAGAAAAAGTGTTGGTTGTGCTTCAGTAGTTTTTAGTAGGATTAAACTCACATGGCCAAGGTGCTAAATCTCTGTATTCATCAGTCTGACTAATATAGTAGTTATGTTCATACACAATATTTTCAGATTTCACCTTTTAGTATATACTATATGTATATATTCAGGAATTTTAGATCATAGCTACTATTTTAGAAAGAGTTTTCACAAAATCATACTAAAGGGTGAATTTTTATAACTATTTATCATTAACATGACATCAACATATTCATATCATGTCTTTATAAGCATTCCTAGAGATTAGGCACTAGATAAAGGCAAAAGACGTAACAGAAATAGAAAGTATCATAGCCAAAAAAATAAAATAAAGGAAATACTATAGCAAAATTTAACGTGACAAGTCACAAAACAAATTTTAGCTTGAAACCTGCTTGTGGTAGAGATAAAAAATGCTTGTTGAGTGATTTTATCACTCATCATTGTCCTTGTTTCCTTTTTTGCAAGTTAGTGATCTTATGGCTAAGTTAGAGGCTAGAAGGTTATAAGCTTTAGGATATTGTTTGGCATTAGATAACATGTTAATGACTCACATGCTTTATACTATTTTTTGAAGCATGCATATATGTATATTGTACTATTAATAAATAATTTATAGATAATATATTTTATAAATAAAAAAACATGGAATTTTTAATTCATAATCAACATTTCTTATTATTGTTAATAGTACTTTATATTTACAGCTTTCGTATGAAAGTTTTTGATGTAGTAATAGTTTTTATTATAGGGATTCCCATTATAGGCTAATTATTAGAATAATAATAACTAGAACTAGTAGTCTACAGTGACTTGTGGCAAAGACTCCTATAGTTATTGGTATTAAAGAATATCTACACCATATTTTCAGATAAATATGTTTTTACATATATTGTTTTCAATAAATTGCATGAGCCTAGAGTTAGCATTTTCCAACAACCATTGCTTGTCTCCTCTCAACATAAGTATTATAGTGTAAACTTTAGTTTTGTGTTAGATGATAAACCCCTTATGTTGTGATTATCTAGATAGAAGATCTTACCAATCTAGATTCATAGGTGACAAGAGTAGTGCCTCTATAAAACCATGAGTACTAGTGATAATAGGAGGTCTCAACACTCTTAGGTATCTTTCAGACCAAAGGATGTGAGGGAAACAATTAGAAAAGTATTAAGAGAAGGTTTATAGCATATAGATAAGGCAGAGACCTATGAGCCTATTAGAGGTGAGACCCATCAAAGGCAAGACAAATGTCACTTTGATTATAGGAGAAAGGGTTATTTGATACCAAGGTTTGATTATTAGAGAGGTTTCTGGTATAGAGATAAGTGGTATAGGTAGTTTAAAGAGATTTTGCCCAATCTACAGTTTGCTTGGGGTATATTAGCTACCCAAGTTTACTAGTTCTAAAGACCTTACAACAGTAGAAGATTGGATAGAGATAGTTATGAGGGTCATAGGGTTATTTTCTATAAGAGATAGAAAGAAAGTAAGATATATTACTTATATGCTCAAAGATGATGCGAGGGCATGGTAAAACCTTATAAGGATGTTGATTGATAAAGAAAGCTTACCATAGGATGATTTCATGAGATTATTTAATAAGGAGTACTGTAGTGCAAATATGGTTCATGCCAAAGCTCAAGAATTCATAGAGTTGACTTAGGGTACAAGTTCAGTGAAAATTTATGCTATAAGATTCAATTCATTAGCAAGATTTATCCCCAACATAGTAGCTTCAGAGTTGACCAAATTATAAAAATTTGTGCATAGATTACATCTTGTCATTACTAAAGACATGATGATAGGATCTTCTCCCCCGCATAGGTTTTAGTGATACTTTGAGGAGAGCTTTAAGATCAAAAGTATATTTTCAAAAGATGGGTGTGTTTTAAAACCAGTAGAAAAAGTTCTAGAAAGAAGTTCAGATAGAGGCAAAAACAGTGGCAATAAACCTATGTAGTTTAAGAAAACTACTAGAAGAATAAACCAACAAGTAAAGTTGCTAGTGTACAGGACTTATGGTAGTAGACATCCAGAAGAGTGTCTTACAAGACAAAATATATGCTTTAGATGTCGGTAGCCAAAGCATAAGTTATTCGAGTGCCCTTTTAAAAGAAGAGTAGGACTAAGTAGAGGTGCTCTTGGTTCAACAAGTAGAGGTAGTAAAGCAGGCAAAGGTGGTATCAGTGCACTTAGAGGAGACATCGATCCATCATATAGAGGTCGAGCCAAAGTGTTTGTAATTAGATAGAATCAAGCTGAGGTTACTTTATATGTAGTTATCAATTAGTTTTTTTCCTTTGATATTTTTAGTTATATATTGATTGATTGTGGTGTCACATATAACTTATCTAGAGAGGTAGTAGAGAGTTTAAGGTTAATCTATAGTATGATAGATATGAGTACATGTGTATACATGCTAGATAGAGGTATAGATTTGAGTAACCTATAACTAGTAGATTAAGAGATAGAGATTATAGGTTAGAGATTGAGGATAAATCTGATTATAATAGAGTTAATTAATTTTGATATGATTCTAGACATAGATTTTCTAAGATGTTACAGGGTTGAGATAAACTGTAAGAAGAAAAATGTTAGATTACAGTTAGACCCTGATTAGCTTGTTTCTAGAGAGGGGAGAATGGAGACCATGCTAATTTTCTACATCTAGGTGAGGAGACTACTAAGTAAGGGTTGTGTAGAATACTGGCTAAGCCAAATATTGAAGAGGTGCCTATAGTGAGGGAGTTTTCCAATATATTTTCTAAGAATTTACCAAGATTACCTCTTAAGAGAGAGTTGAAGTTTTGTATTAAGCTACTTCTTGATACAACTATTAGCTCTGTATCAGATAGCTCCAATAGAGCTTTAAGAGTTAAAGAAGTAGCTTTAAGAGCTAATAGATAAGAGATTCATCAAGTTGAACTATTCTCCTTGAGGTGTTTTGATTTTATTTGTAAAAAGAAAAAAGATAGACTATTGAGGATGTGTATAGACTACAGAGAGCTAAATAAAGTAACAGTCAAGAACAAGTACCTGTTGCCTAAGATTGATGACTTATTTGATCAATTGAGTGGACTTACAGTGTTTTCCAAAATTGATTAGAGGTTTGAGTACCATCAAGTGAGAATAACAGAGAGAGATATACTCAAGACGACAATCAAGATTAGGTATGACCACTATGAGTTTGTGGTAATTCTTTTTAGGTTAATGAATGCTCCTATAGTGTTTATACATTTGATGAACTGACTTTTCCAAAATTATCTAGATAGATTTATTGTTGTATTTATTGATGATATCTTGTTCTATTTGAGAAGCATGTGAAGCATTTGAGATTTGTGCTTTAGCTGTTAAGAGATAGACAACTTTACGCCAAGTTTATCAAGTGTGAGTTTTGGTTGAGTGGTGTATCCTTTCTTGGGCATATTTTTTCAATAACTTGTATTTCTATGTACTCAAGTAAGGTAGAGGTTTTTCTAAGTTGGTTGAGACCAAAGACACTTAAAGAGGTAAAGAGTTTTCTTAGATTACTTGGTTATTACAAAAGATTTATTAAGGGCTTTTCAAGTATAGCGAGACCGTTGACTATTTTGACTTGGAAAGAGATGCCTTTTATATAGATCGAGGAGTGTAAGAAGCAATTTTAGGAGTTAAAGTAGAGATTCACCAATGCTCCAATTTTGGCATTACCTTAGGAAGAAGTTGATTTTGACATTTATATAGATGCTTCCTACCAAGGGATTAGAGCAGTGTTAATATAGTTTGGTAGGGTAATTGTCTATGCCTCTAGGTAATTAAAGGACTATGAGTTGAGATACCCTACTTACGATTTAAAGTTGTCTGTAGTAGTATTTATTTTGAAAATTTGGAGAAATTACCTATATGGGGTGAGATGTTATATATATTCAGATCATTAGAATCTTAAGTATTTCTTCACCTAAAGAGGGTTGAATATAAAATAAAAGAGATGGTTAGACTTGGTGAAGGACCATAAATGTAAGATCAGATATCTTCTAGGTAAAGCTAATGTGGTAACTGTTGCTTTAAGCCAGAAAGTAGTTTTATCCATGATTTCAATTCAAGTAGAATTATAACATATGATTGCTAAGAAGGATACTAAGCCATTGACCATTGGTTTCTCCAGACTTCAGATGGAATCCATGTTACTTGATAACATCAAGGTTTCTTAGATAACAGATATATAGGTTTAAAGTATAGTTTAAAGGGTTTTTAAGGGTACAACATCAGATTTTGAGATCAAAGGTAGGATTCTAAGGTTTAGAGATAGAGTTTGTGTGCTAGAGGATGCAGAGTTAATATAAAGAATATTGTCAGAAGCTCATACTATAATTTATTCAACACATTTGAGCAATACTAAAATATATCAAGATCTCAAGAGAGTTTTCCGGTGGTCTAGTATGAAGAGAGATATTACAAATTTTATGGCTAGATATTTAACTTGTCAATAAGTCAAGGAAGAGCATCAACGACTTTCTAACTTATTACAACTTTTGAGGATTCGTGGGTGCAAATAAGAGATTATTTCTATAGACTTCATATCATGACTTCCTAGAATTTAGCATAGGTACAATAACATCTGGGTTATTATTGAAAGATTCAGTAAGTCTGTTTATTTCTTATCGATCAAAGAGTTTAAGTGTTAATTAGTTGGACCGTTTGTATGTCAAAGAGATTTTTAGATAGATATTTAAGATTTTTTTTAGCTTTTTAGGGTAGTTTACAGATAACATTACAGACTAAGCTTCAATTCTGTTCAACTTATCACTTGTAGACAGATGGTCATACTGAGAGAGTCAATTAGATTTTAGAGAATATGTTGAGTGCCTATTGTATGGACTTCCAAACTAGTTGGGCTAATTTATTATCATTGATGAAGTTTGCTTATAATAACAACTATCAGTCCACTATTTAAATGACACATTTTGAGGTATTGTATGATAAGAGATACAGATCACCACTGTATTGAGATAAGATTGGTGAGAGAGATTATTTAAAGACAATAGTGGGGTCAAAGATGGCTCAAATAATGATTGATCAGATCAGAGTTATCAAACAAAAAAAAACAGGCATATGATTGTTATAAAAGTTATACATATCAGAGACGTAGGAAGATAAAATTTGAGGTCAGTGATAATGTATTCTTGATAGTAGGTCTCTACAAGCATGTTTTGAGATTTAACAAGAGAGGTAAATTGGCTTTGAGATTTATTGGTCTATATCAAATTATGGAGCTAATTAGCAAAGTTGTTTATAGATTGGCCTTACTAGCTAGCATGGATAGGATTCATAATGAATTTCATGTATCTCAATTAAGAAAATATAAGAGAGGTCTTTCTCATTTATTGGAGGTTCAAGATCAGGAGTTAGTAGATAATTTGAGTTATCAGGAAGTACCAATTCATATTTTGGGCTACAAAGTGAAAACTTTTAGGAATTGTTTAAGGTACTATAGAAGAGTTAGAAACTTAAAAAGGTTACTTGGAAGATGGAGTCTGAGATAAGAGAGAGAGACACTTAGAGTTTTTTAGGTAATTATAAGGACAAAATTTTAATTAGAGGGAGAGATATAATAACCCAGGGGTAGAGTTGTTCTTTAGGCTTAAAATCAAGATTAAAAGTAAGATTTCATAATAAAAAATAAAGTTGAAAGGGTTTGAGGGGTGAAATAGTCATTTAAAAGTTATATGTGGCTTATACATAAATATTCTTGGGAAAATATTTCATGTATGGCACGAAAAGAAAGAAAATTTGAGATTTCCACTAGACAAATGACCATATGCCTTACGCACATGATCGTACGTCACATTATTCAACCATATATACTTTTTATTTTTAGATTTACGCAGTTTCTAGCTTTAAACCTTTCTTTCTTCTTCTTCCCCAATAAACCTTAAACCTAGTGAGAGTGAGCAACCAGTAATCCAACATCAGCTTAGAGAGTTTAAGCCAGCTAGAAATAAAGATTCAATAACCATGGCAAGAGGTAAGTGTTCCCTTACCTCTTTCACCTTATTTCATAGTATGTTCTCTCTATAGTTCAAGTTGAATGACATTGGCTATTTACTGTGATGCTTGTTGACTATGAGATGATGCTTTAGAAGTAGATTAAATGGTTAATTTCATGAAAATATGTTTATATCTCTGAGTTTACGTGCGTTATGCTTTATTTTGAGAAGTATGGCTTGGTTAGCATGATTTTGATGAGACTGAGCATTTATATTTGTGATATGTTGATGCCTTACGTGTATGAATCCATTTGTGTGAGCTTTGAAAACATTTGGATAAGAAATAACTGGGATTTATAGGTTTCCTAACGAGTATTATAGAGATTGAGTTGAGTGCATAACTATGTACCCATAAGTGCACGACCATGTGACCTTATTTCTATAATAACATGGCCATGCATGGTAGTCATACACTTCTAAAAAGATTGGACACATGCCTCTCTGACTGAGAACATGATTGTGTGCTTAATCCCAATTTTACATGCCTATGTAAGCATGACACAAGAGTGTTATATAAGCTGCTATATATCCATGTAAGTGTAAGACACGTCCATGTGCCTTTATGCATTCTTGTGTGGTAAGTCAAAGTTTTACAATAAGAATTCCATAAGCTAACATGATCAAGAACACGACTCATGCACGGTCTCATACATCTCCTTACACAATTATGTACTCAGTAGTGCACTATGAATAAAGCATAAGATAACTTCTAAAGCATTATTCAACCACTTCTAAGTATATAAAATTCAGTAATATCAAGAGAAAAAAACATATTATGCATGATTAGCAGTATATAGCATGACATGTTATACTAAAGTTTTCAAAAACAGATATAAGGATCTGATAGTGTATTTTTAAAGTATAAATATATGATGTTCTAGATATCAATTAGAGGTGAATACGAAAGGGCGCCTGTGAGTTCACACACCTGTTAGAGAGGACATAGTCTTTGACCAAACTCGTTAGAGAGAGTGCTAGTTGTGCATCAATAGTTTTTAGTAAGATTGAACTCATACGACCAAGGTACCAAGTCCCTGTATTCATCAATCTGGCTAGTACAGTAGTTATTTTTAGATACAGTATTTCTAGATTTTGCTTTTTAGTATATAATATATATATATATACATTTAAGATCTTCATATCATAACTATTATTTTCGAAAGAGTTTTCAAAAAATCATGCCTAAAGGCAAATTTTTATAACTATTTAACATTGACATGACATCAACGTATTCATATCATGTCATTCTTAACATTCCAAGAGATTAAGCATTAGATAAAGGCAAAAAATGCAATAACAACAAAAAATATCATCGACAAGAAGAGAAAATAAAGGTAGTCCTATAGTATAATTTAATGTGACAAGTCGCAGAACAAATTTGTGCTTCAAACCGACTTGTGTTAGAGATAGAAAACATTTGCTAAGTGATTTCATCACTTATATTTTTCCTTGTTTCCTTTTTTGTAGGTGAGTGATCTTATGACTGAGTTGTAGGCGAGAATGCTGTAAGCTTTGGGATATTGTTTGGCAGTAGATATCATGTTAATGCTTACATGCTTTATACTGTTTTAATGCATGAATATGTGTGTATTGTACTGTTAATACATACAGTATGGATTATATTTTATAAATGAAAAACCTAGGAAATTTTAATACATAATCAACATTTCCTTATTATTGTTAATAATACTTTTTATTTACAGCTTCCATATGAAAGTTTTTAATTCAACATCAATTTCTACTGTAGGGATTCCCATTATCGGTTAATTATTAGAATAATAATAACTAGAACTAGTAGTCTACAATGACTTGTGGCGGGCACTTTTACATATACAAAAATTATTCAACCATTCTTTGGTACCCAATTAGTTTTGGGTCTACTTTGGTTAGATAAAGTGGTTTATTAGAAACCTTTTTATTTTTAAAGGTTTACCATTCATAGTTCAAGACTTTCTAGAATTATGCCCAATGAATGTACAATGATTATATTTTACACGTAATGCATTAGAATTTTTTTTAATGGCTTATAATTTTTACTAAATGGATTACGTTTATTATATCCAAGGTCGTCTCTATTTAGTCATTTTCTGAGAAGTATTTTGTCTAATCTTTTAGTGTCAATTTTATACTTCTCAAGAATTTTAGTAGGGCTAACTACTTTCATTTTCAAATTATTATTTTCACTAGCTAAGCGCTCTAATTCTTTGACAAGGGAATATTTCTCATTAAGAGCAATTTCTAATTCTTCCCTAATTCTAGCATGCTTATTTATAATTGTATTAAATTCTAATTTCATGCGTGCTATATATTTTTTTTAATGCTTTATTTTTAATTAAGATTTTTGAATTCAAACACTAATTCATCAAAAGCACATTGTAATTTAACATATGAGGTGGAGATAGAATTACTTATGCCATTTCAAAATCAATTACCACTATGAAGCATAAAGTAACCCTTCCTCTTTTGTTTTCATTGCTTCATTCATCACTACATTACAAGTGGCAACGAGAACATTCTTTTTAAAATTTTCCTTTTTTCTCTTCTTGATAAGGGTACAATCTTGATGAATGTGTCTCATCTTCTCGTATTCGTAGCATATTACTTCTTTATCCTTCTTTTTACTTTCTTGGAGTTGGAGAGGAATTTGTTGAATCTTCTTACAAGGATTTTTATATCCTTCTCATCCATTGAAGACATATCCTGATCTTTATCCAAACTTCCTTTTACCTTTAAAGAAGTATTCTTCTTTGCCTTAAGTGTCACCTCTTCTTCAAGTTTTCATTTCATCTTATGAGTCAACAGACTCCTTAATAGCTTATCCATGCCCAACTTGGTCAAATCCTTAGATTTCTTAATTGTTGTAACTTTCATTGTCTAAGAGTTTGGCAATGACCTTAACATATTTTTTTTACTAATTCAACGTTTTTGAAATTTTCCCTAATCTTTTAAGATCATTAACTAAGTTTATGGAACGTTTTTACTTTTTGTCTTCGCTTTAAATAATTTGTAATCCCAAAGGAGAAGTTCTCTTTAGACTCCTTGACTTGATTTGTTTCTTCGTGTGTAGTTTTGAGGATTGTTCAAACTTCTTCAACTTATTCATATGAAGAAATTTTGTTAAATTCAATTGTGTTTAAGACATAAAATAATAAATTCAAGACTATGGCGTTTAAACTCATTAGTTTCTTATCATTTTTATTAAAATCATTTTTATTTTTAGGTTCATTAGTTTAAGGGTCTATTAGAACAAAATTACTATTTTCAATTTTTTTTTTTTTATAATTTATAGTCTTTGGATTTAATGTCAAAACTTATATTAATTTTCTATTAACTATAATTTACCATACAAAACATGCAAGATCTACCTAAACTATGACTCTAATTGAAAACTAGCATGTAAACACTAGCCATTTAAAGTAAATAATATTTAACTTTTGAAATCATTAGATTTTTGACAATAAGAGCCCAAACTCTAATATCAATTTTAAAAACACAATAGTTGGACAATTCTAAAAGGGGTAAATAAGATTTATGAAAAACTTTAATCACTTAAAATTAGTTTGACAGTTTAAACAACTTTATTACAAATATGATCATATGTAAATCTTAAACACAATGCACAAATATAAAACAATTAAAGAGTGTAGAGAAAAAGAGAATGTTTAATCAAATTTTAGAGTGTTTCAAAGCTTTGACCACAAGTCTTCTACATTCACTTTTTCAAGCTAATCTACTTAAAGTTCCACTAGTATTCTGAACCAGTGTCCAAATAATTTAATCAGATTTTACCTACGCTAGTTATCCGAGATTGCAATTTTTACCATAGTTGTCTAGAATTTTGCTATCACACTAGTTATACAGGATTACGCATAGGTGCTTGTAATAAAATTACAAAATTAAGTTTGTCTTTGTATAGGCTGATACAAAATTTAAGCATAAAAAATTTTCTGTCCAAAATGCATAATTGGGTTTAGAGAGAAAATGAAGAAGAATAAAGAACAAGGTAGTATTGACTTAATATATCATTATCTCTATCATTCTTCCTTAAAAAATGCTCTAATTTATAGTGTTAAAATGCAAAAACCTATCAAGGCTAAAAAATAGATCCATTAGTTGAGAAATCTTTGCTTTTCATTAATTTTTACATAGGCACACAATTGTGTGCTTCGGGTGCATGATTGTGTACCCCTTTATTTATGGCCTTGAGCATACTTCTAATTGTTAAATTTATGAATCCATTAACCTATATACGATCATGTGTTTCCTACACATGATCATATGCCTTTATTTCTTGAATGTCTCTTAAAATCCAAAAGGTCATATGGATTATAACACGCTTTCCATAAGAAAGTATAAACATCTTAATTTTTTGTTCATATAGACATGTGCTTTCTTTATATAGGCAACCATTCATATAGTTGACTATGCATAACTATAATTTTACGAGACATTTTGGCAATAGATCTTCACTTTTATGATAACACATAAACGTGTGTTTTTCGTAAGCATGGCCATGCATTTGATGATTTTGACTTGACTATGCATGAAGGACTGCATGACATAATCACTCATGTATGATCACATACATGGGCGTATGGCCTGGACACATGGTTTTGTGTCTAGAAAAATCTATAAAATAAAACTCTCTTTTGGTCATGATCTAACTAATGTCATAGATAAGTTAGTTATTTTAACATATTTTGTATCATATCAAAACACTAGAGCTTTAATAGATTTATCATAATTTTTAATCATAATCAGTATATTAGAGAACATATGAGTCATATGGGTATGATACACAAACAGTGAATAACCTCAAGATATCCCCAAGTTGGTTAATTTAGATCTTTAAAAATGTGTTTTAAATATTTAAAAATAAATATTAAGAACATATATAGGCCTAATTAATATAAATTCAAGAATTTGACAAAATATCTAAGTACCCATTGACAAGTAGTGAAGTATATCATAAGGTTGATGTGGTTATGGTATAACTTCACACTTTTTCGTGACCTTTTAGTTTTTCTCTCTTCTTTCCTTCATATATTCTCTTTCATAACATATGCCAACATTTGCGTTTCCATTTGTTGTTGTAAAGCCCTTATATGAACAAGTAAGGTCATATTAGGACAATGAAGAAAATGTTTTTCACCCAAGATAGATTTGAGATGAATTCAAAGAGAGTGAGTCACCAAATGCAAGTATTGTGATTTCTAACATCTTTATCACATGTATAATAACCCTTTCATCCAAGGGCAAAGGTTTTTCATGTTTAAATATTTATATTTTACTACTATCATGACAATTTTATATGGTCTGTGATTATAAAAAACCTTATAAAACCCTTAATAGTCATTGTTTTTTTATACTTAAAATACAGGTTGGCTTTAAGATATCAAGCACAATAACCATAATGGGCATTAAGAAAAAGGCTGATGTGGTTATGGTATAACTATAAAAGGTGTCCCATAATACTTGCCTTTAAAAATTACAGTTTCAATACAAATCATCAGATGGAAGTACTTCCAAAATGCTCTTATTAAGCACCCCAAGGCCATGAACAAAAACTTAACTATTTAAAATCATTAGTATCAATATGTATGGCCATGTGTTGGGGTTACATAACTCAAAGTTGTAGTAGTGCTCTGATAGAAGCTTGAATGACTCCGTTAGGAAACTTCTCAATGCATTAAAAGCCTAATTCTTGGCATGTTATGCTTATATGTATGAAATATTAATCTTGTACCTGTCCGCCATATCAATGATGATTTCTTTAAGTTTATAAATATGATAAACTATGATAAATGTTATTTTTAAAATTGCTTCTAACTCATGTGCATTCACTTACATATGATAAGGCATTATTTGATCCCTACAACAAGCATGGTATTATCTAAATGAAATAATTGGAAATAGTCACAATCCTTAATTCTTATTGCTTGTACCCATAATAACATTACTCATACAATCATTTGATCTTCCAACAAAACTCAATTGACCATAACACTTTGCAATAAAAGTGACTTTTCTAATACATGTTTATAAAATGCATCTTGGAACACTTTCTTATTATAAAAAATATCGTGTGCTTTAAAATTGATATCACACCATGTAAAACTCTCTCTAATACCTATATAAGAAAGCTTTAAAGCAAGCAACTTAACCTAATGCATTAAATCAAAAATAGTGACACAAACATTTATTGGAGGTGCACCATGATAAACTAGACCTTCAATCCTTCCACTAGACTCGACTCATTCTCTTCAATCCATAACAACTATATATGGACTTGTTTCAACATGAACTATTTCATCAAACTCATATTAAAATATCATATATCTTTGCCCTTAGATCTAAAGCACCCTAAGTTGAGACTTTGTCCATTTACCCATAAATTCATTCTTTAACAATTACCAACACTACACTAAGAACATCTTTAAGATCTTTATCATCAATATAAGTTACACCTTTCATATTCTTTTGAGTCACACTGTATTTGTGCTATTTTTGCATTAACTAGTGAATAGTAGTGATTGTCTTTCATTGAAGTGGAAGGTTCATTTGTGTGGTTTTCTTCAAAATGCTCTACTTGAAATTTTGTTCATTTTTCTTCATAATTGATCGTCACCTAAAAATGAGTCGCTTGTTTTTATTTTTCTAGTTAATGTTATTAGACGTCAAACATCATGATCATTTTAAATTTTGTAAGACAATCCATTTATTACCTTTTCAACACTCATTATAGTATAGATACTCTTCTGCCTTAAATTAATTCCCAAATGGGAGCTTAAAGCCTTAATCAATCCCTCATATGTAGTTTCTTGTTCAATTTTCAACAATCTTTGATTCTCACCATTGTATCTCATTGTATTGTCATCTTTGCACATCTATCACCTTTTGTATCTAACCGTAAATATTGTTTCAATCATTTTCAGAGAGGAAAACTGATGTGATTAGTGAAATGAAATTGGTTAGAATAAAAGTTTTCAGAATACATGAATATGCAATGATATTCAACAAATTTCATATGTTAAAATATATAATAAAATACTATTGGTAAAATATTAATATATTTGTTATGCCAAGACAACCCAGCAAGTGTGGGAAGATTTCAAAGATCAATTTTTACATAATAATGCACTAACAATTTACCAAATCCAGAAGGTACCATGACAGTTTCAACATATTTCACAAAATTTAAAGGCCTCTGGGGTGAATTAGAGACGCATCAAACCCTTCATACCTCTAACTATTGCGAATATTGTGAGAAAAAGGTCATACTGAGAAAATTGCAACTATGGGTCCTCAATAGCATTAGAACTAAAGCAATCGACAGAACCAATCAAAACAACAGTAGCGCGGACCATGCAATAATGCAAATAACGACTTTCCTATAGCTAATGCGGCAAATTCTTCTCAATCTGCACAACAGGCATATCCACGCCATGTCAACGTTACATCCCATCTCTCCAAGTTGATGGACTCTTCCAAACCATTATATGGTCTTTCTGTAGAGCAACTTCAACAACTTGCTCATACTGTATGTATCTATGATGACTCCAAACCATACTTCTGTCCAAATGCTGCAGCTCTGTTTTCTTCTTCCAATGCCTCGATCAATTCTACATTCACTAAGCCTTGGATTTTGGATAGAAGAGCTACTGATCATGTCATTTCTGACCTTACACTTCTCACTCAAAATCCTCGCCAATACTTATTGTTAATCTACCTCCTGGGTCTTCTGCAGCATTTAATTCAACATAACTTTAGACAATGTATTCTGTGTTCCTTCTTTCCACTTAAATTTGATGTCTACAAAAAAGTTACTAGTGCTCTGAATTGCTGTGCCACTTTTCCTCCCACTTTTAACTTCTTATAGGACTTGGATACAGGGAAGATGATTGGTTTGGGTAAACGATATGATGGTCTCTATTACGTGTCTCCATCTTAAAGGACACCTGTCTCTCATCAAGATTCTCACTATCCAAATTTGTGGCACATGCGTCTTAAGCACCCATTACCATCTCGCCATGAAATGGTTTCTTCATTGTTACCTACAAATTATATTTCTTATGATAATGATTGTGCTGTTTGTCCCATGGCTAAACAAACAAGACTTCCATTCCCTTTAAGCTCTATATCAACTCATGCTGCATTTGATTTATTACATTGTGACATTTGGGGACACAAAATTTCTACACATTCAGGTGCACGTTCCTTTCTTGCAATTGGGGATGATTTTACAAGATGCACATGGATATTTCTTATGCAACACAAATCTAAGACACAGAATATTTTAAAATTGTTCATTGATCTTGCTGATACTCAATTCCATGTCTGCGTTAAAGCCATCAAAGTAGACAATGGTTCTGAATTTCTATCCATGAAAAAAATTTTCCAATCTCATGGCATTTTTAATCAATGCAATTGTGCTTACTTGCACTTTGCAGCAAAATGGAGTTGTCCGAAAACATCGACTTATACTCATTATAGCTCGTGCTTTGTTTTTTCAATCTTAATTGTCAATTAATATTTTGGGTTAATGTGTTCTGATTGCCTTTTATCTCATTAACCGACTACCATCCCTATTGTTATACACTAAAACACCTTTTGAGTTTTGTTGGTTACCCCACTGGTACAAAGGCTACAAACTTTATTATATGGAAAATAAGAAATTCTTTGTAAGTCATGGTGTCAGATTTGATGAAACTATTTTTCCGTTCCCCTCTAGTTCAGCCTTACCTAATCCAACTCCTGTGTTACCCAACCTTTCTCCTGACATTACAGAGAACTGGTCTTATAACCAATCATTACAAATATTCCAACTCCCCAAATTCAACAGATTGAGTCACCAAACACAGATGAGTTCATGTCTATACAAGCCAAACAACCCACCACGACTTCATATCAAATTGAACCGTATGCACCCAACTCAAACAGTTCAGACTCTATCCTAAATCTGCAATACGTCTGTGCCACTTAAACAATCGGTCATAACTCCAATTCAAGTTGAACCGTATGCACCAACTTAAAACTTTTCAGACTCGCTTCGAACTCTCATTCCTCCTCCACGACGTTCTGTTAAACATTTAATAGTATCTAATTCATGCTACATATATCCCAATTGTAACACAAATTAAGATTTGACAGTAAATAAAATTACTTACCTTCAGCCATCGAAATTCAAGTGCTTCTCTTTGATTGGTCTCCTCTACAAGACTTTTTGATACAATGATTTTCTATCCTGAGCTTTTCTTAGAAAGAATGTTTGAATGGAATTCACAGGTTGTATTTCTCTATTTTTTGTTAGGATAAAGACCTTTTCTAATGTGATATTCTTATAGACACTTTTCCAGTGAAATTTTAACTCCTTTATTAATGTTAAGTAACTCTTTTATTAATATATAAAACTATCCCAAAAGTTTTCTAATATTTTACATCACAATACTTAAAAAATGTGAATCATATATACACCCTCAAATAGAATAAATATAAAATATATATCTAACATTCTCCCATTTGGTTCAAATTTATTAAAATAATCAAATTATATGACTATAAAATCATTAGAAATTCAAAGCAAGTATGTCGATAATCTCACATGCTCAAAAATAACAATTAATATATGAATCATGATGGTCATATACTAAATAAATGTATAATTCCTTCCATGTATCACACATAAGCAAAATTAAAGAGCAAACAAATACTTAATATGTCACATGTAAGAAAAATTATAATTCCATACATAATCAATGACTATCTCTTGGCTTTTGAAGTGATCTTTGACAACTAAAAACTTAAGGTTGATGTGTTTACTGCGACTTCACCTCTTAGTGCTCTTCGAAAAAAACATTGTAGTTGAATTGCTATAATGAACCCTTAAGGGCCTTTCAATAAAATCAACAACCTTATGACAACTACTAAAATTCCTTAGCCATAATGCTTGTGAAGTAGCCTTACAACAACCTATAAACTTTTCATCAACCATCTATTTATTACTCCTCTAAGATATAACACCTTTGATAAGAAATCCAATATACCCTAAAGTAGACTCCCTTGAATCCGAACATCTAACAAAATTAGAATCTATATATCTAACCACCTTAAGATGATTGGTGTGTCTAAGTGTAAGCTAGTGATCTTTTGTTTCTGGAAGGTATCCTAGAACCTTTTCAGTAGCCTTTTAATGTTCCAAACCAAGATTGTTTTGATATCTACATAAAACCTTTACTACAAAAGCAATGTTTAGTCTAGTACAAACTTGAGCATCCATTAGACTACCTACAATAGAAGCATAAGGCATTGCCTTTATTTGCTCCTTTTCCAAATTATTTTATGGACATTGATTCTAACTGAATTTATCTCCTTTGATAATGAGAACTACTATAGGTTCATAACCTATCATTCTAAATCTTTCCAAAACCTTCTTAATGTAGGCTTTTTGAGATAGTCCCAATGTCAAAGTGGATCTATCTCTTTGAATCTCTATGCCAAGAAAAAAAAAGGCTCTACCCATATCCTTCATTTTAAAGTTTTGTACAAGAAACTTGTAATACCTTTATTCAATTACAATAATTAATATATATAAATATATATATATATAAACTAAAATAATAATAATAATAACAATATGAAGAAAAAAGAAAAGTTGGGAGAAGTAGAAACAAAAGACGAAAAGACGAAAAAAAAAAGAGGAAGAGAGAGATGATCCACTCGAGCCCCCAAACAAATAATTTCTAAGTTGACCACCACCTCTACTCTCTTCATCGCCACTTAAGGTTCAAGTTCTAGCAAATTTTGCCTTGACTAACAATTGGTAGTGGAGATTTGACAAATAAAAGCTTTTGACTTCTTAGACTTGATCTGGTTAAATCAAATAGAATCTATATGAGTGATTATTGTCATTGGAATCACCTCGAAGAATACTACATTGAATCATTTTCTATTTTGCTTCCCTTAAATTTTGGTGATGACTTCAACGATAATCTAACGAGCACTCAAGGCAGCGATTTCTCTTTGGTGCTCTCAATTTAATTTTGGACCCCGTATCATGATTAAAGTCAAGTAAAGTTTATTTTGTGAAAGTAAAAGAATTAAAACTATTGAATCTATTGAATTTGAGTTTAAATTAAAAGGGCATGTCATATTTGAGTGAATATGTTGTTTGTAGTTATCAGCTTGGCTATTTTCATTTTTTGTTAAATCCTTACCACATTTTATTTAGTTGCATATATATATATATATATATATATATGTGTGTGTGTGTGTATGTATGTATGTATGTATGTATGTATGTATGTATATATCTTTCACTTTCTTATTAATCATAAAAAAAGAAAATTGATAAATCTAGACATTAGTCTATTTTATATTGTTATAGTTTGCATGAGTTAATTCTAGATATCACATTGAGTTACCATTTGATTTGAGATTTTTCGATTTATATTTTCAAATTCAGATGTTAGATAATCTTAGAACTGTTTGTTAATTATTGTGAAAATTGTGGATTTTTAGAAATAATAAAATATAGTGAAATTGGATAGGGAATAATGAGATCAACCCTAAAGCAAGGTATGGTGGGTGCCAACACTTTCACTTGTTAGGAGTAGGGGTTGAAAAGAGCTCTTTCTGTAGGTTAGATTTTTTGGGCTTTGCTTTGATGCTTACCTTATAGGGAGAGAAGGTTTGATTTGTAAAGGAACTTTTAAGCCTTTTGTTAGATTGTTGGTCCACACCCCTACCTTATAAAATGAATAAGGAAAGGCCTTTCGATGACCTAGCCACTTTTATACTACTCTTTGCCTTACCCCCTTGTCATTACATTGATTGAAATTGTGAAAATGGAGGCGTTGGAACTGGATTAACTATAGATATTGATTCACAAGACTTATATGAGTGTTATGCTATTTGATTGTAATTATTATCAATTTATCAGATTTTGGAAGAGGAAGTGCTTATATTATAGAGGAAACTTTGCCGAATTTTCTATAAAGAATTATAAGTCAAATGCAATCTTGATACTATCTACCTCCAATCCTAACAACTAAAGATTTTTGGAATCATATGGACTTTGCATTGTTGTTGAATAAAATATATACATTATTTTTCAAGCATATTACATCTTACATTAAGCTCAACATTACATGTGTATCACTTTAGATTATATTGATTATTGCCTTTAACAATTAAATAAGATTGATGAGTTAAACTAAATTAAAGTTATATTAATGTTATTAATTGAATATCTTTCTTATCAAGGGAACGACGATACGTAATGCCCCTAATATTGAAGATATAAGGGGATGATGATATGTAACACCTTTAAAAAAGGTTGATTGAAAAATCTTTCTTATTGAAGAGATGATGATATGTAATGCCCTTAATATTAAGGGTCTAGAAGGATGACAATACATAAAAACCCTAGTGGATATCAGTGTTGCTTATATAATAAGAGAAAAACGATACATAATACCCTTGTATACACAATTCTAGGGTGATGATGATTTGTAATGTCTCCAGAATCAAATGCTAATGAAGGAATAAGAAAGGAATATATCAATTGGACATAAACTCAGGGACAATGATATGTAATGCTTGAGAAAGAAATTCATAAATTAATAAAAAGGAAATAAATGTGAATAATTAAACAAGCTGGTGCATTATGAACGTATGGTTATGTCTTTAGATTTTATTTAGTAATTTACTTAATGAGTTGGACATTCACCTTTGTCCCTTATTCTTTTCCAAGTTAAGCTACAAGGATTTTTGATTTCAGATCAATAAGTTAGCTTATGTGTTACAATTTATGTATGCGTGAATTGTCATGCTTAAGATATTTTGATTATTTTTTTCTTGCTAACTTTACTACTTGCATGTAAAAAATTATGAATGGTTTGGGTGTATGATATGTTCGTTAGGAATAAGTTGAATTTCCCTTTATATACAAATACATATATATATATATATATATATATATATATATATAAAATTAGTGGCATATGTAAACTTTATACAGATTAATAGTTTATGATAGGATTTAGATCCCTAGTTAGTCAAGTTTTAGAGGTTACTCTATCAATTTTTTTTTTTAATTTTAGGCTTGAAGGTTGTGATTTCTAGTGTGTTAAGCTTGTTATAGATTTTGATGGCCTTATGCTAACCCATATCCTACACCGATCATGGGCTCTAGGTTTGGGTCATGACAATGATGGTAGAGCATATATTTTTTATAAATAGATCTTAAGCTTGGAAGTTAGATAACTCAGGCCTGTATATGACATTGTTAAGTGTAATTGGATTTTGAGTACTTATGATGTTAATCTTGATTATAAAGGATGCCTCCTCAATATAAGCATGATCCATCTCAAAGCCCTCTTACTAGGGTATTAGACTAGAAGGCCATTTGATGTCTTTTTCATATGTTAAAGAATAGGGCTTTGAGATGGATGAAATAATATATTCTTCCTCATATTCAAGAAATGACATAGGCATATTTTCTAGAAGGTTTATTATTATGTTCAAAAACAACTTATGTTTGAAGAATTAGTGCAAAAAGATAAGTTAGTAAATGCTTATGTTGTAAAATTTATGAAATTGAGTAAATTTAATCTTACACTAGTGGCTACCGAGGCTTTTAAGGTCAAAAGATTTGTAAGAGGACTAAATGTGACACACACCTCTGTGATACCCTTTAAGGATACACCTGTAAGGACATGGGTGATATGGTTTGACAAATGGAGATGAAATATCAGATGAGTGAGAAAGATGTCAAATAGAAGAAAGATAAGGTTGAAGAACCCTCTAGCAAACAATATTCTTCGAGTAGAGTTGAGTAGTTTAATGTGAAGGCTTACAAGGGCTCTAAATTTATGGGACACGAGAAAAGAAAAGGAAAATTTAGAGTGCAACTTATGGTTTAAAAAAAAGCTCTAACAATAGTGGTAGAAGCTTTAAATATAATAATACTTATACTATAGATTGCCCTACATGTCACAGAAGCCATCAGGGACCCTGTTTGATTAGCACTAGAAGGTGTTTTATGTATAGAAAAATAGGACATTATGCAAAATAATTTCTACTCTTTGCAGATAAATGACACAATCGTAAGGCTTTATATCTAGTGTTATACAACCTACTTACCCTAACACTTTAGTCATGTACCAATAAGAAAATCAAGTCAAGGGTCGTTAGGGTCAAGGTTTTGAGACTGAAGGTATCAAAAAAAGATTAAATGGAAAGACTCAAACTTAAGGATCAAGACTGAAACGTTGAGGCTAAGCTAGAGTCTTTACCTTTGCCCAACAGAATGTGTAGGCATCAAATACTATGATGATAGGTACCTTATTTATATGTTCACCTAAGGCATGTGTATTGATAGATCAAGGTGCTATACTCTTATTGTTTCTCTTTCTTTTACTATGATATTTGATAGCATACCTTATAAGTTAGAGCCTTCATTGTTTATAGTAACTATTTTGAATGATGCCTTGGAGATAGACATATTTTTTTGATTATGACTTATTCAAATTGAAGGAAAGAACCTTCTAGTAGTCTTAATTCCATTATCTATGATAAACTTTGATGTAATCTTATGTATGGATTAGTTGGCTACCTACTTTGCCATTTTGGGTTGTTGCAACAAAAAGTTCATATTCAATATACTTGGGAAATGAGAGTTCAATTTGAAGGAAGACTGTACTATTATACTAGACAATTTAATTTCAATGATTAGAGCCAGAAAGATGTTGAAATAGGGTTATCAGGGTTATTTGGCCCTAGTAAGAGACATTTCAACGAGAACCTAAGGATTACAAAATATGTCATTTATGTGTGAATTTTTAAATGAATTCTTAGAGAGTTACTTAGGTTGCCACTAGAGAAACAGATAAAATTTTGTATTAATGCTATGTTAGGTATAGAGCCTATATTGATGTCAGCTTATAGAATGGCACTAATAGAATTAAATGAGCTTAAAAAGCAATTACAAGATTTATTGGATAAAGGTTTCATTTGATTGAGTACATCAGTATTATTTGTCAAGAAGAAAAATAAATCCTTTCCATTATGTATTAAATATCGATAATTGAATAAGGTGACAATTCACAACAAACAACTATTTTTCTAAATTGCTGATTTGTTTGATTAATTATAGGGAGCACAATGGTTCTAAAAAATTGACTTGTGCTCAGACTACCATTGGTTGAGGACTTGGGATAAGGATATGCCAAAAAAGGCTTTTATAATGCAATATGGTCAATATGAATTCCTAGTGATACCATTTGGACTTACTAATGCCCTCATAACATTTATAGATTTTATGAATAAGGTATTTAAGCTATTTTTTGATCATTTTGTGACTATATTCATTGATAATATCTTGGTGTATTCTTGATCCAAAGAGAAGCATGCTTGGCACTTGAGGATGACATTGTAGATAGTATAAGAGCATCAAATCTATGTAAAAAACTCCAAGTGTGAGTATTAATTAAGAAATGTAACTTTTTCAAGGCATGTAATCTCAAGAGAAAGGATTAGTATTGACCCTAATAAGAATGAAGTAGTGACAAGTTAGCCACACCCCAGTAATATGATAGAGTTACATAGTTTTCTAGGGTTAGTAGGGTATTACCACTGTTTTGTCAACAATTTTTCAAAGATCACAACTTTTTTGACTCGTTTAGCATAGAAAAATGTTCTATTTATTTAAGTAGAAGCATATGAAGAAAGTTTCTAAAGATTAAAGGATTGTCTAACTATTGCTCCAGTGTTGATTTTACCTTTTGATTTGAGGGGCTATTCAATGTATTATGATGCTTTTAGAATAGGTCTTAAGTGTGTTTTGATGTAACATGGTAGAGTTATAACATATGCCTTTAGGCAATTAATAAAGCATGAGTAGCATAACTTTACCCATGACTTAAAGATGATAATCATAGTTTTTGTATTAAAGATTTAAAGGCATTATCATTATGGGAAAACATGTGAGATTTTTATCAACCGTAAAAGTCTAAAGCACATATTTTAGTAAAGAGAAGGCAGATGAAACTTTTGAAAGATTATGATTACACCATAAATGATCACGTTACAAGGG
Source organism: Anacardium occidentale (assembly GCA_026122585.1). Taxonomy (NCBI): domain Eukaryota; kingdom Viridiplantae; phylum Streptophyta; class Magnoliopsida; order Sapindales; family Anacardiaceae; genus Anacardium; species Anacardium occidentale. Next base: position 213,946 of record JAJEJH010000264.1, read on the forward strand.
CAAATATAGTAGTTGATGCATTAAGTATAAAATCCTTAGGTAGTTTGGCACATATTACATTAGTGAAAAGTCATTGAGCTAAAGAACTACATGACATTCTTAATTCAGGAGTTTTTTTTAATGTGTTTAGTTTTAAACCTTAACTTTCTCGCAAGTGTACTAGGTCTAAGTAATAAAGAAAGTATTCCAGGTTTTCGTATCCACAAGATTACGTAAACATATCCCAAGATGACACTACCCCTAACTTTATCTAGACTACCAAATAGGAATAAAAAATAAAACTACAACTAAAATAAAAACAAAAACAAAAAAAAAAAAAACCAATAATGAAGCCTAAGTAACTAAATAATGATATGTAGAAGGATGTTAAGACTTCAAGTTCACTGATTCATTTCAAGGTAGGTTGCAACTGAAAATATCATGTTATTCATGTGACTGTGGAACTCCCTAATTTAATCAATATTCTTTGTTAAGAAATATCAATCCTATTTCACATTCTATCATAAATATCTCTACATAGGTTCAATTAGATTAAAATACATTAAGTGCTATGGAATTTACTAGCTTTCAGCACAAGCCTATTGTGCCTATGATTATTATATGTATCAACAAATATATCTTTATATTCAATTGATCCATGGTTTATACTCTCTTAGCTTTCATGTAATATCACCTCTTAGTTTTAAGCACACAACAAAAATCTTATTAAAAGTTAATCAGGTTTTAATAGGCATTAAATTTAGAACACAAACTTACAATGAATTAATATGCTCTTTAATCATATTTGAAAAATGCTACAAATCCATGAATTAGCTATCCTTAGTCTTAGAAAAAAAAATTTAGTGCATAACTAAGCAAGAATAAGCACACATATTGAAGAAAGATATAACAAATATAAAAAGTGAAACCCAATGAATCGTTAAAGTTTTACTAGAATCCTTTATGATTACAATCTGTATTATTCTATTTATTAAATATTTTTAAAAAATCAAGAATCTCTCAAAATTGTATGAAAAGTCTCTCTAAAGTTGTCTTAAGATGGTTTTCTCTTTTTAGGTAAGTATACAGAGGATATATATAGCTTAGGGTTAGAAAAAGAGTCTTAAAAAACATGGATTTCTATTGCATGATGTAATGCCATAGTGTCATGCTATGGTCCTAAGTTCCTACCATTCTCACATCCTTTGATGCTAGGGCACCATGTCGTGACATCGAGTTTCTAGATTTTTATTATAATTGGTGCTACAGTACTCTTTTGAGGTACCAAGCTTTTAGAATCTAAATTTTTGTTCCGCATGAAAATTATAGCCCTAAATGTGTAGTTTCATTTGATTCTTGAATAATCTCATTTGAACTTTGGAATCTAAAGTTATAGCCATTTTAGTCCTTAGTAGTCAAACACATAATTTCACCAAGAAGACCTAAATTCACGGTAATGGTTAAAAGCTGAAATGAACTCAGATTTTCCCCTATCATAGCTTTCTAAAAAGCTTGAGATGTCTACTATAATTTTACAGAAGAATCATTTTTCATTATAAAGGTCAAAATTAGTGAAAATCTTTGTTTTCATGCTATAGTGCATAATAGTCTCTTTTTGTTTTTGTGCTTCGAGTACTTATTCTCCGTTGGACTAAATATGAAATGCCAACTAGTTCTTCATAAGTGTCCTTTTGGCTTGATTTCTCTTAAATTCATATCAAAAACAAAATTTTCTGCAAAACTAAACATGAAAACCCATGATCCTAAAATATGCACATAATAAGGGTAAAATGGTCAAATCGTCTTTTAAAACTCTATATATTGACCATAGAATTCTATATACAATTGAAACCTACCAATTTTAGAAATGATAGACTCAAGGCCATTACTAACACATTATAAGGTGTGACCTATACTTAGAAGTATAATTTGAGACACTTAAAGTTATGACCCTCGATTAATAAAAATCATGCAAGAGGCATACATGGCCAGAATCTAGAATTTTGTATTAGATATAAATGGGATGCTTTTTTATGGCACTAGATTTTGTGTTCCTAATGTTGATGAAGGAAATAATGGAAGAAGCACACCTTACAATTTATAATGTACATCTAACTTCACTAAGATGTACCATGACTTGAGGGAAATGTATTGGTGGAATGAATTAAAACAAGAAATGGTAGAGTGTGTTTCTAAGTGCTTACCATGCCAACAAGTCAAGTTAAAGCACCAAAAGCCTTCAATATTGTTATAACCATTTTCCATTCTTGAATGGAAGGAGGAGAGGGTGACTATAGATTTTGTAATGGGATTGCTTAAAATGGTAGTATTTTATGATTCTATTTGGGTAATTATGGACCGATTGACAAAATCAAGGTATGTTATGTCGGTAAAGACTACTTTTTTAGTGGCCAAGTATGTGAAGGTTTACCTTGAAAAGATAGTTTGTTTGCACGGATATTTGGTGTTGATTGTATTAGATAGGGGACTCTAAATCACTTTTAGGTTTTAGAAGAGACTATAAGAACTTCTTAAACAAAACTAGAATTTAGTATTGCATTTCATCTCAAAATTGATGGTTAATCTAAGAGGATAATTCAAACATTAGAGGATATGTTCCGATTATGCATATTTGATTTTGGAGAGCAATAGGATTAATATTTTTTATTGATAGAATTTTCCTACAATAATAACTTCCATTCTAACATTGATATGGCTTCGTATGAAACACTTTATGGTCACAAGTATAGGACACCATTACGTTAGGAAGAGGTTAATGAGAGGCAGATAACTAGACTTGAATTAATCCAAATGACTCAAAAAAATTCTTTTACTTCAAGAGTGGTTAAAGATTACCTTTAGTAGGCAAAAGAGCTATGTGGACCCTAAGCATTGAGATGTGGAGTTTGGAGTTAGTGACTATGTATTTCTTAATGTCTTTCCCATGAGAGGTGTGATGAGATTCAAAAGGAATAAAAATTTAGTGCCTCGTTATATGAGATCATATGAGAGGTTTTAAGAGGATTAGGGCAATGGTGTACCGTTTGGCATTGTCACCAAATTTTTCTCATGTTCACCCAATATTTCTCATTTCTATGTTAAGGAAATACATTCTAAGCCTTTCTCATGTATTGCAACTATTGTTAATAGAGGTTAAGGAAGATTTAACTTATAAAGAGAGACTTATAGCAAATGTAGAGTCACAAGTTTGACAACGTCAATCCAATGAAATCCCTATAGTTAAAGTATTGTTGAGCAATCATAGCCATTAAGAGTGTACTTAGGAAACTGAACAAGTTATGATGAAAAAGTATCTACATTTATTTGGTATGTGATTCCTTTTCTTCTAAGGTATTTACTTACAAATTATTTTGATTTTGAAGACGAAATCTTATTTTAGGGGAGGGGGGGAGGGGAATGTAATACTTTTATACAATTATAATAATATATATATATATATATTACTAATAATATGAAGAAAAAGAAAAGTTAAGAGAAGTAGAGATGATAAAAGAAAAGAAGAAAAGAAGAAAGAAAGATAGGAAGAGAGAGAGCTTTATCCCGAGCCCCAAACTAATGATTCTAACATTGACCACCACCCCCACTCCCTTCATTGCCACCTAAGTTTTGAATTCTAGCTAGTTTTGCCTTGATCAACGATTAGTAGTAGAGAGTTGGCACATAAAAGATTTTGACTTCTTAAACTTGATCTAGCTAAATTGGACAGAATCTGGGTGAGTGACCACTGTCATTAGACTTACCTCAAAGAATACTTCATCAAATCACTTTTTGTTTTGCTCTGCTTACATTCTAGTGACATTCTAATGACAACTCTGGTGATGCTCTAGCGAGCACTCAAGGCAGCGCCTTCTTCTTAGTGTTTTGAACTTAATTTTAGACCTCGTATTGTAATTTAAAGTCAAGTAAAGTTTAATTTGCTAGGGTAAATGAATTAAACTATTAAATCTGTTGAATTTGAGTTTATATTAAATGGGCATATATTTGAGTGAATATGTTGTTTGTGGTTATCGGCTTGGCTATTTGCATTTTTTGTTAAGTCATTACCATATTTTATTGTCTTTTTATTTCACTGTGTATATATATTTATTTATTTGTATATATCAAGGACTAATGTTTATCTTTCACTTTCTTATTAATGATGGAAAAAGAAAATGTATAAATCTAGACAATGATATACTTTATATAGTTGTAGTTTGCATATGCTGATTATAAATATCACATCGAGTTACCATTTGATTTGAGATTTGTTGATTTATGTTTCCAAATTCAGATGTTAGAATAATCTTAGAATTGTTTATCAATTATTGTGTAAATTGTGGATTTGTTAAAATGATAAAATATACTAAAATTAGATTGAGAATAATCTTACCTTGATTGAAATTGTGGAAATGGAGAAATTGGAAATGGGTTAACTATAGGTATCAATTTGTAGGCCTTAGATAAGCATTGTGTTATTTGATTTTAATTATTTTCAGCTTATTAGATTTTGGATGAGAAAATGTTCCTATTATAGAGGAAACTCTGCCAAATTATCGGTAAAGAATTTTAAGTTAAATGCAATCTTGATTATAATGAAGAGTGTACACATATTTTGAATCAATTCTAATATATATTTATATAGAGAGAGAGATACACACACACACATACACACACAGATGTTTGCATGTTTATATTGATAATTATTGTTCGATGGTTGTAGGAAATCAGAATTTATTGTCTGCCTCTAATTTTGTAACTAAAGATTTTTAAAATCTTATGGAGTATGAGTTGTTATTTTGCATGCATACGATGTCCCATATTAGGCATGAAATCACACGTGTATTACTTTAAATTATGTTGATTATTATCTTTAATGATTAAATAAGATTGAAGAGTTAAATTACATTAAATTTATAATTATGTTATTAATTGAAAATCCTTCTTATCGAGGGGACGACAATATATAATGCCCTTGATATTGAGGGTATAAAGGGACGATAATACGTAACACCTCTAGTAAAGAGTGATCAAAAAATCCTTCTTATCGAGGGAATGACGATACGTAATGCCCTAATATTAAGGTCTAAGGGGACAACAATATTTAACACCCATACTGGATCTTAGTGTTACATATATAACAGGGGATGACGATACATAACACCTTTGTATACATAAGTCTAGGAGAATGATGATATGTAATTCCCCTAGAACCAAGTATTGATGAAAGAATAAGAAAGGAATAGATCAATTGGACATAAAATTAGGGACAACAAAATGTAATGCACAAGAAAAAAAATCCATAAGTTAATAAAAAGGAAATAACCGTGAATAATTAAACTAACTGATGCATTATGAATGTTTGAATATATATATAGATTTTATTCAATAATTTACTAACTGAGATGGACATTTACCATTGTCCCTTATTCTTTTATAGGTTAAGCTACAAGGATTTTCTAATTTGGAATCAAGAAGTTAACTTATACGTTGCAATTTATGTATGCATGAATTGTTATACCTAAGATATTTTCATTATTTTTTTCTTGCTAGCTTTACTACTTGCATGTAAAAGATTATGAATGTATAGTTATATTTTTAGATTCATTTAGTAATTACTTACTAAGATAGACACTCACCCATGTCCCTTATTTTCTTCCAAGTTAAGCTACAAGGACTTTTTAACTTGGGATCAAGAAGTTAGCTTATGTGTTACAATTTATGTATGCGTGAATCGTTATACTTGAGATATTTTGATTATTTTTGTGTTGCTAACTTTACTACTTGCATGTAAAAGATTATAAGTGATTTGGGTGCATGATTTGTTGGTTGAGACTACGTTGAATTCACCTTATATATATATATATATATATATATATATATATATATATATATATATATATATATATACATTGTGTGTATGTGTATGTTAATTATTGATGGCATATGTAAACTTTATATAGGTTAGCAGTTTGTGATGGAGTTAAATCCTTGGTTAGTCCAATTTTAGAGGTTACTCTATCAAAAGTTTGTTTAATTTCGAACTTGAAGGTTGTGATTTCTAGTGTGTTAGGCTTGCTATGGATTCTAGTAGTCTTATACTAACCCGTATCCTAATGTCAGTAATAGGCCCTGGCTTTGGGTTGTGACAAAATGTTTCTATATCATGTACCATACCTATATTACTACTTGCTAGCAAAACGTCATCTACATATAGGACTAGAAAAATGAGTTTGCTTATATTGAACTTAAGATATATACGTTGGTCAATGACATTTTCTATAAACCCAAATGAAGTAACAATATTATGAAACTTTAAATAACAATCATGAGATGCCTATTTTAGTCCATATATAGATTTTGTTAATTTTCATACAAGGTTGTTGCTTTCCTTGAAACCTTTAGGTTGTTTCATGTATATTTCTTCCTTGAGATCCCTATTCAAAAAAGTCGTTTTCATATCCATTTGTTATAACTCTAAATAAAAAAAAAATACCAAAGCTTTGATGATTCCAAAGAATCTTTCTTTGAAACTAGAGAAAATGGTTTATGATAATCAATGTCTTTCTTTTAAGTAAAACCTTTTGTTACAAGTCTACCCTTATATCGTTGTATACTACGAGTTGTATTCTTTTTGATTTTATAAACCTATTTACAACTAATAACTGTGTGACCAATTGGTAACTCAACAAGATCCCAAACTTTATTTTTAGCCATTGATTTCATCTCTTCATTTATGGTGCCATTAGGGCTGGATTCGAGCCGAACCAAACGCGAACAGTAACATGTTCGTGTTCGGGCTTGTTTCGTATTATTCGGGTTTGGGTTTGTATTTGTATTCGTCAAATATTTTTAAGTAAAGTTCGTATTCGTGTTTGGTTCGTATAACGTTCGTATTCAGCTCGTATTCGTATTCGTATTCGATTCGTATAATTCGTTTTTATATTTATTAAAAATTATAATTAATACAAATAATTAATAAAATATAATTAAAAAATTATTATTTTAAGTTCGGGTTCATGTTCATATTTGGTTCGCATAGTTTGTGTTCGGGCTCGTGTTCATTAAATTTTAAAATTGTAGTTTCGGTTCGTGTTCGTGTTCGAATTCGTTCGGTTCGTTTCGGACTCGATTGAGCCGAACTAAAAAACGAATTCGAATCTATTCGATTCGAATCCAACCCTAGGTGCCATACCATAAACTTGAGTTTTTTTAATTCATAGCTTGTGAAAACGTGTCATGATCATTTTCAAGTTTAACGATGAAGTTAGTGTTTTGTAAATACATAACATAATGATTAGAAATTGTAGGTTTCCTTGTCCTTATGGATCTCTTTACAAATGCTACTACATTCTCATGATTGAGTCTAAGTAGCAGATCCACCATACATTCTTGTATTTACCACTCCATTCTCAGTTGGTTGAGATAAAGTAGTAACCTTACCATGATTTTGAACAAGTGAAAGTTCGTGAATAGTTTGCCTCTTAATTGGTTCCATTATATTCTTCAAAAAAGGAATTAAGATTTTGTGTTGAAAAGAAAAAATTGAACTCAAGATTTCCATTCCTTCAAGAAATACTAGATTTCTAGGAAACTCACTCCTATTAACTTCATAATCCTTAAGAAATTTTGCATTTCTAGATTCTACAAGCCTTATGGGTTTTAAAGGATAGTAAAGCCTATATCCTTTAGAGTTCAAAAGATAACCAATGAAAAAACTACTCACCATTCTTAAGTCAAATTTCTTTAATTGAGGATTATAAATCCTAACCTTAACTAGACATCCCTATATGTGTAAATATCTTAAACTTAGTTTCCAACCGTTCCATAACTCAAAAGGATTTTTAAGAACTACTTAGATAGAACCCTATTTAAGATATACACAACGATTTTTAATACTTCACTTCATAAAATTAGAGGAAGACTTAAATTACTCATCATGCTCTTTACCGTGTCTATTAATGTTCTATTTCTCTTTTTAGCAATACCATTTTATGCGGTGTGCCAAGCATTTTATTTTATGTAATAATGCCTTCATTTTTATCTCTTTGTTTCTCTACTTTAGCCTTATAAATCTCGAAAGCATCTAGTACCTCATCCTTATGATTTAAGAGATAAAGATACATATACCTTTGCATGGTCATTAATAAAGGTAATGAAATATCTTTATGTGTCGAGCATCTACTAATATCTGTATGTATGATTTCAAGAACCTGTAAACTTTTTGTGGCTCCTTTGGAATTCTTGTTAGGTTGCTTACCCTGAATGCAATTTTTATAAGTTTCAGAATTAGTAAAATCAGGAGTTTGTAAAAGTCCATTATTTACCAGTCTTTTATTTCTCTCTGTAGAGATATGTCCCAATCTCCTATCCTATAAGTCATAAAAATTTTATTTAATCATACTGGTTTTTAAGCCAATATTATCATTTAACACAGTTAAAAGATTACATTCATATAAAGAGTCTAAATAGAATTTATATAAACCATCCACAATAATACCATTGCCAACAATTGCACCTTTTTTATATATAACAAAGTTTAACTCTTCAAATACAAATTTGTATCTCAAAGGTAAAAGTCTAGCAATGGAAACCAAATTTCTTAAAAAAGATGAAATATAAAAAATATTCTTAAGTTCCAAACAAAAGCTTCAATTTAAAACTAAATTATAAGTTCCCGTAATTTTAACTTATGAGCTCATCTTATTTCCTGAATAAATGAATTGCTCCCAAATCACTTGGTTTCCTGAGATCCAAAAACACTTACATAACATTAGCAATGTGAATTGTTCTACTAGAAATAATCCATCAAGTATTATTTAGAGCACCAAAATAAGATTCATGACAAACAAAAGTAAAAGAAATACCTTTCTTTTCTTGTTGTTTCTTATGTTTAAGGCAATTTTGCTTCATGCGCCTTTTCTTTTATTGAAGAAGCACTTCATATCATCATTTTTTCCATTTTTGAGTAATGACCTTTTTCCCTTTATAATGGTCTTTGCCTTTATGATCATTTGATTTAGCATGTGATGCAAAATTAGCAGCCTCTACTCTCTCATTCATCAACCTCTTTTCTTTTTGCATACGCATGGTAATGAGTTTAGTAACAATCCATTTTTCTTTATATGTGTTATAGGAAATTTCAAATGGACCATACTCTTGTGCGAGAAAATTTATAATTATGTGGACATGAAATGAATCACTCATGTAATCTCTAAGTTTTTTAATTAAGCAACTATATCCCTTATCTCTATAATGTGCCTACACATTTGTAAAACAATTGTGTTTGATACTTGAAGCCTTTTCATAAGTGTATTAGCCCTTACCTTATCAAAACTAACAAATTATTCCTTAACTACATTAAAAAAGTCCTTAGTATTATTAAAAATTGGAATTGACCCCCTAATATGTTTCAATATCTAAGTCTTCGTGTAATTAACACTTAAGCAGTCAGATCTTTCCCAATTTTGATAAGTAAATTTTTCAATTGGCGTACTTGAATCTATGGGGAGAGATGGTTCGTCTACATGGAGTGCTAGATCAAGGTCCATACACTCAAAAGCGGGAAGGACTTTTTTTTTTCTAATCAAAAAATTATCACCACTAGGAATTGAAATATAAGCATTATTAAACATGTTAAGAACAACTCCATAAGAAAGTTACAATAGACACATTAATACTATGAACTAATCTTAATATTGAATCAATTAATGTCAATTCAAACAATAAATTCTAACCTTTTTATGGTTAGAGTTTGTATACATATATACAAATTATTCAACTTTTTAGTTTCTTAAAATAAAAACCGAACTAGTATGAATTTCCTTACTTGTGGGCTTAGGAAATTTAAATTTATGTCTCTCTTATCCAAACTTATTCCATAATTTCATTAAAATAACTATGTCCTTGAGGGTAAAATAATTATCCTAATAAATTGAACATAATTGGTAAATTTTACAATTATCACCAATTAACATGTGATTTATTACTATATTTTATTACAACCATAAATACTATGACTACTTCATAGTTATAATATATATTTTTTAAATGTGAATGTGTTCCATATTTTATCAATTATTTGAAATACATAATTACAGACGTATAACTTCATTGCTGTGATTATCATGTAGAGACTGATATACATAGATAAAAACATTATTGTATCATATTTAATCAACTAAAGAGTTGTGGCATGTTGTCAAGACAATTTTGGTCTCTTGTTACAATAGCAAGCAATTCCTAGAAAATTTTAGTTTTTCTTTTATCTCTCTTTTAAGGCAACAAACACTTTGTAGAAAATTTACACCAGTTTTCCTCCATAAAAAACATAGTCAATGTTGTGTTTGATGATTTAATAATGTAAATTCTCACATTTTCTAAAATGAAAAACAATAACATTAACAGTTTTCAAAATTATATATAAAAAAAAAAGGAATCCAAAAGAATTTTTAAACATTGATAGTAAACCTAAATACCATCAAATATTAATTTTTCACATTCCAAGAAAAATCAATACACTGAATGACAAGCCAGAACCTAGCTCTGATACTAAATGTTAAACATTCAATAAAATGTAATTCACGCTATTTATATCCCAATTGTAATACAAATTAAGATTTGATAGTAAGTAAAATTACTTACCTCCAACCATTAAAATTCAAGTGCTTCCCTTTGATTTATCTTTTTTACAAGATCTCTTGACACAATAATCTACTATCTTGAATTTTTCTTAGAGATAATTTTTAAATGGAATTCGTAAACTACATTTCTCTACTTTTTTTTTTTGTTAGGATGGGGACATTTTCTAATGCAAGATCCTTATCCACACTTTTTCATCGAAAATGTAATTGTTAATCGTAAGTAACTTGTTCATTAATGTATAAAATTGCCCCAAAAAATTTTTAATACTTTACACCCTTAAATAGAATAAAGATAAAATATATATCTAACACATTTTACTCGTCCTAAATGACCTCTAGCATGGTATAGAGATTATCTATTGTCTTCTTAAGCCAATCAATCTCCCTTGGACTCAAACTCTATATCAAGTACTCAGTATGCTATTAATGATTTTATTTCATTTTCTCATATTTTGTCTGCCTATTGTACTTTTGTAGCTAATATTACAAGTCATATTGAGCTCTAATCCTATGCTTAGGCTATCATTAATCCACATTGGTGACAAGCCATGCATACAAAATCAGAAGCATTACAACATAATCAAACATGAAGTGTGGTTCATTTGACCATTGGACACAAACCAATCAATACAAATGGGTCTAAAACTTGAGGACAAGTCTGATAAGACTAATGAATGTTATAAGGCTTGCTTTTTCGTGAAGGTATACAATCAAGTGGAGGGCATAAATTATCAGGAAACATTTTCTCTTACACCTAACTTAGTACATTTTGTTGTTGTTGTTTGACATTGGTTCACTTACTAACTAGATGTCTAAAATGCTTTTCTTCATGGTGATTTGCATGAAGTCGTATGCATGGACCTCTACCCAAACTTCATTGATAAGGGGAGAACATGGTGTGTCAACTTAACAAGTCCCTTTATGGGTTCAAACAAGCTTTAAGAAATTGGTTCTTTACCTTTTCAAATACTACTTAAAAGGTTGGTTGTCAACAATCAAAAACTAATAATTCTCTTCACACAAAAGCTTAAGATACCTTATTTACTATAGTTCTTATCTATGCTGATAACATCCTTTTGATAGAATATGATTTACAAGAAATGGAAAGTATCAAATTCTCCTCGAACATTTTTATATAAGAGATCGTAGAGAATTGAAATTTTTTGGGAATAGAATTTTCACTTTCCAAAAAAGGTATGTTCATGTCTTAAAGGAAATAGACATTGGACTTTTTACAAGATTTGAGACTTATAAGTGCTTGCCCAGACAAATTTCTAATGGAGCAAAATTTGAAACTCACTCTATAGATAGAGAATTACTTAATGATCCAACTAAATATCAAAGATTGATTTATCTTACTATCATTAGACATAGTTTATTCAATTCGAACATTGAGTCAATTCATGCATGAGCCTTAAAAACCCCGTTAGATGTTGCCACATGAACTCTCAAGTACATCAAAGGTACTCATCGTCAAGGTTAATTATTGCTTTTTACTAATAGCCTTACCTTAAAAGCTATTTACAATTCAGATTGGGGAGGTTGTTGGGCCATTTGAAAGTCAGTTATAAGATATTATAATTTCCTTAGGAATTCTTTTATCTCTTGAAAATCTAAGAAACAAACTAATGTTTCTAGATCGTCAACAGAGGTCAAATACCGAGCTATGGATAACACATGTTTAGAGCTAACTTGGTTATGACATATGTTATAGGATGTAAATGTTCCATATGTGTCTCTTACACCATTGTTTTGTGATACTCAAGCAATGTTACACATTATAGCAAACCTTGTTTCTCATAAAAGTTCATTTTGAACCTTAAAATTGAATAATTCACACTAAATCCAATTGCAATCACCATAAAAGATATAAGAAATACTAATTGAAACATTGACAAAGTTGCATTGAGATTGAGTTTTGACGGTTCTGCTAGCTCCTCGTGCTTTTACCAAGGCCTTGTTGATAAATACCCCTTTTATTTTGTTGGTCTTGTCTTTCTCATGTTTTCCTTTACTTTCTTTCATGTTGTTTTGTTTAAAGGAGTTGGTAAGTTTGTTGAGACCAAACAACCTTGCTTTGACGATCTTTTCAATTCTTTATAGGGGTGAAATTCTTTGTTTAGTTTTAAACAAGTTATTTTGCAATAATATTCGTACTTGATATTGTGATATTGGGGTGTTAAAGCTCTACGGTTTGAGGAAGTGATATAACAAAATTTAAAATAAGAAATATGTATTTATAGAAGTGATAAATTGCAACCATACTTAAATGAAAAATGTGTTTATAGAGGTGAAAGATGCATCTATACAAGTATGATAATAGGGTTGCTAGGTTATGTTGTAAATCACATTATCCTAATGTTATTTCAACTAAATTATATATTTTAAAAAGATTTGATTGAAATTATACCTAGTTAACTTTAATAACCATTACAAATCAGTAAGGATGTCTTTATCTTTTCTTTATGATTACCTTAAAATACAATAAATTTAACTGATAGAATTTAATAAAATGTGAAATTTTATAGTTTTTTAACTTCAAAGGCGAATTTTTTTTGTTTTTCCATAGAAAGGGTGGAAATAACCCTCACTTGCGTTAGTAGAAAAAAAAAAACGTATTTTTTATGGTAAAAGCGAGGGTAAGTTAAACAAACAGAAAGGGGGAGAGAGAGTGTTGCATTCCATTCCCATCCCCCACAAAAAGGTGGTGGAAAAAGTTCTTTTTGTACAAACTGCGATGATGGTGATGATGACGTTGATGCCTGCAACCTTCAACACTAACTACGCCAATATTTACATTAACATTTCCCCTCTCTTTTTATCCGTCTTTCCCACTTCTCTTTCTTCTTCTCCCTGTTTTTCTTCAAGCATGACTACTCTCTTTTATTTCTCATCATGCAATCAAACTTAAGATTCCATCTACATTTATTCATGGAGGAAAATTGTGGGTGCTGGGCTATTCTCAGACGTGGCGTTAGAGGTGCCTGCAATTCCTCTGCTTCTAAAGATTCACCTAACACTATTCCTTGTACTAGTCTTGTTTATGATGCGGGTTTGTTTCCATCTTCCTCTTCCTTCTAAGCTTGAAAGATTAACTCGATTCTTTTTTAGTTTTTTATGATGTTCTTTCTTTCGAAGTTTTTAAAGTACTAAACAATCTCCGATGGATTGTGAATCCTATGAAATTAAGGGTTAGTTATTAGTTAGGTAACAAATCCCAACTGGGTTTTTTTGCTGATTCGTCCTCCAAGATCAGCTTTTTACTACTAAATGTTTCAAAAGTTAATTTTTCTTGGTTTTTCTTGTGCATACGACTGCGACATTGAAATTTTTATTAGGTTTCTTCTGTAATCATACTGAGATTCTGCGCATCAGTTCATAAAAGAGTGGCCATTGTTATTTGGGGAAATAACTGACTTATAAGTTCAACTTTTTCAAAATTTGAGTTTCTTGCTTTTGACAGTTTTTGTGCACCACTGTTTCTGGTCTTATCTTCGTAAAAGCTAGATATGGCAAATAATATGTGCTTTATGTATGCAAGGCTTGAGATTAAAGAAAGAAAGAGCATCTAATTCTTTTGTTCATGCAGCCACTGAGACACGATATCTGAATGCTAGTAACCGGGAGCTATGTCCTCCAAATGAAGTTCAGCTATCCTTTGATAATCCTGATGCACCAACATCAGATAACAAATCACCATGCCTGCCATTGCAGTTTACTTTTCAGGAACTAAAATCTGCAACTGGAAATTTTAGGCCTGATAGCATTCTTGGGGAAGGTGGGTTTGGATATGTCTTCAAAGGATGGATTGAAGAAAGTGGGACAGCACCAGCAAAGCCCGGGTCAGGAATAACGGTTGCTGTTAAAAGCTTGAAGCCAGATGGTCTTCAGGGCCATAGAGAATGGGTGGTTAGTAGAATATGTGACTTTGGGTTAGTAGATTAATGCTGTTAAGAAAAGGTCTATTGGATGCGAAAAGTTGGGGTTTAACATATATATCTTCCTACTGCAGGCCGAGGTTGATTTTCTTGGACAGCTTCATCATCCCAATCTAGTTAAACTTATTGGCTACTGCATTGAAGATGACCAGCGACTGCTTGTTTATGAATTTATGACTCGTGGTAGTCTTGAAAATCACCTTTTTAGAAGTGAGTGAACTATTTTCTTCAATTTCTTTTATACATGTATTCTACCTTACAATCAGTTTTCTTTTCCAGATTTGTGCAGATAGATAAGAAAATTCATACCTCAATAGCATTGACTCCTGGATATACATTTATTCATTGTGAACATTTTTTTAATGTGATATGATACCCTTAGTGTTAAATGATTTTTTTTTTTTTATTATCACGTCCATTCTTTTTTTTCTCAAACAATTTCATAGTGTTGCATTGAAGAAATGCTGATGTTTCAAAATTTCTTGAAGGGATTATACCTCTTCCCTGGTCTAATAGGATTAAAATTGCACTTGGTGCTGCAAAAGGATTGGCCTTTTTACATGGTGGTCCAGAACCAGTCATTTACAGAGATTTTAAGACTTCCAACATTTTGCTTGATTCGGTATGCTTGTGATGCGTTTACTAAATGATTATGTTGTGTCCTTAGTTGATTTGTATTATTAACGTGAAACTACTTTTACAGGAATATAATGCAAAACTTTCTGATTTTGGTTTGGCAAAAGCTGGTCCTCAAGGAGACAAAACACATGTTTCTACCAGGGTTGTTGGAACGTACGGATATGCAGCTCCGGAGTATGTTATGACTGGTAAGAAAGTTGTAATATATATTTTGAGCGAACTGAGACCTTTAAACTCTGGTGTATCCAATGGCTTTTGAGATGATTTATGGTTAACATAAATGTAATTTTTAGTCTCTGTAACCAAAACAGAAGGAAACAGGAGCATGCAAAGCATTTGTGCAAGTGAAAATTAAGTCACTTGTAGAATTTAATTATGTTATTGGTTCTTACAAAAGAGTTATTGAAGAAAAAATTTCTGGCTGTGGGGATTCACATGATAACATTCTTGCTCTGAGATTGTCTACTCTTTCAAAATACTGAGAAGACAGAATAAATAACCGTGATAAAATTTTAAATGTGCTTGCATGCTCGCACAAGGTAAGCTGACATGCCACCCACTCACTGACACCCTAACGAAGTATGCAAAATCTTCAGTGGAAGTAGTTAGATCTCTCTACCCACCTTACATTGTGTAGATGTGCTGGGCATATTTAAAATCAGCATTGAATGTAACAGTTTGTTCCTCTTGAAAAGATGATCTAACATGAGATGGTAGTTGGGATAACTGTTGAAAGATCTTGTAAAAAGTGATCTAATCACGCTCATGCTTTTGTTAGCCATGATCCAAATCTTACTATATTTTACCTGCTCTGCTCCATAAATAACATGTTATTGATTCAGATCCCTGGAAACAGGTGTTTTAGGTCTCTGTTCAGAATCATGTAGCTTACTTGAGTTTTCGGAAATCTGAAATTTTGACCCAAGAACATGATTTTTTCTTTTCCTGCAGGTCACTTAACATCTAAGAGTGATGTTTATAGCTTCGGTGTTGTGCTACTTGAGATTTTGACAGGCAGAAGATCAATGGACAAGAAGCGTCCCAGTGGAGAACAGAATCTTGTTGCATGGGCTCGACCATATTTGGCTGACAAGCGAAAGCTTTATCAACTTGTGGATCCTCGGTTGGAGCTTAATTACTCCCTTAAAGGGGTGCAGAAAGTTTCTCAATTAGCTTTCAACTGCCTTGGTAGGGACCCAAAATCTCGCCCTTCAATGGATGAAGTCGTAAAGGTTCTCACTCCATTGCTCGATCTTAACGACCTTGCCATCTTATCCTATCATTCTCGTATATCTCAACAAGGGAGACGCAAGAAAAAACCAGATGGAACTCAGCAGATTGCTAGTGCCCAATCAAAAAGCATAGGAGATCCCCCATTAAATACCAGCAAGCAGCGTTGTAGATGATGAGCAGTCATTTCCTCTTGTTGATTGGCTCAACTATCAAACGAAACAAAGTTTGGGATGCTACCTTTACTTAATGGGTTGTGCAAGACACTATATCAGGTTTCTAGCATAGTTTTTGGGTGTATGAAATTTTCTAGAGCCAGAAGGCTGCAGAAGAGGAAAGGCTCACTGGTTTCCTTTTCTTTAAAACCTCAGATTAGAGAGCTAACCATCAATCTGGACTGTGGTTTGTGATTTGCCTGCATTGTGATTGAGATACATCTTGTAATTAGATTAAGCTTCCACTTTCCAAGATTGTTATTTCCAGCTACCTTAATGTAAGTTTCTTTGAGTTTGCAGGAATTGCAGTATGCATACTGTCATGTAGTTTTGGTACTTTGCTTTGTTTCCAAGTCAATAGATGCATCACCATGCCACATTTATAGGTTAATTACATACTAGGCTTCATCTGGTCATGGCCTGCTCGGTACAGATCCTGCTTTTTGTTTCCGGAGACTTAGCCTTGGACCGAAAGCGTCAAACCTACATCTTTCTCTTGCAAAAGAAGTCATTATCAGGCACTTAAAATCAGGCAGAAAATTGTAACTTTATTATATTAGGCTAAAAGTAATGACTTTTAACAAAGGTGCAATTTTGTCTATTTTCTTAAACCATCAATCATACATCTCCAAGATCAACACATAAACTTTTGATTAAGATACAATCACAAAACACGTATATAATTATATATGAGTGCGTAAATAAAATATCCATTTTGCCCACCAGCAGCTGTGTGTAGTGTATAAGTATCAACTTCAAACTCGAATCTCATCTACCTTTAACTTATTCTTCATTCTCTTTAAAAAGAATGCAAAGGAACTTATCTTAGTATAAATTTACATATGCATTTTGCTATTGACTGTATTTGTATGATCACATTCAAACTAGAATCTTATCTACCTTTAACTTATTCTGCAAATCATTTTCTGTAGAGGATGCAGCTAATTTATTAAATTCTAAACCAAAAAAAAAAGTTGCATTATGTATGCATCTTTCATTTGCCTTATATCTGTCACACTAAAACTAGAATCATATCTATAAGCTTTGAACTTAATTATTCTGAAAACCATTTCCAAGAAGTTACTGCAAAGATTTTAATCCATGCGATATTAGAATCAATGACTAAAACTATAGTGTTGACACTAACAGGGACCTTGTTTTAGCTCTGTGTATCCCACCTGAAACTAAAAGTTAAGCTTCAAATTCACAAAGGAAGGGACAAACATAATTAGGCCAACTGGAAATTGCTGAAATGTTAATTTTGAAAGGCAAGAAGTCGAATAAAACACAACCTTTATTGTTGAAAAGATTGGACTTGTCATGTCATCAAGAGCAACTGTAGGGATCTATAATATATTCCAGGAGCATAATAAGAACAAAATATCAATTATAATATTTTGTAAGAATTAAGCATTGTAAAGGAATCTCATAAGAGACTCTGCTTTGCTTAAATGTTGATAGAAAATAAAGGCACAAGATTAGGTGAATGTTTGCTGGAGATCATCACTCTTAGCAGTAATTTTCTTATAAAGACATGATATTATTGCCATTAATTATGTCTCTAAAATAATGTTTAATAAGCGTGTCTTAAAACACAAGTTAATGGGATCTAGGAGAACTTGGGTCTGCCCTATGATTTTGTAAATGATTTTGAAGTACTAAAATTCTGTGGTTTAGAAATGTTAGAACGCTTAATACCATAATTTGTGTTTTTATTGATCAATGAATTGTTTTTGGTACAAGCAGTTATAATTAAACTTTTAAATCAAGCAGTATCCAAAAGAAAAAATCTTGAGTGGGATGTCATTGGAATTTCTTGTCCTATCAAAAATTTGTTCAAATTTAATACCTGAAAAGTCTTAGTAAAATTGACATACGAATACATGTCATGTCATTGTAAGTTAGCTGCTTGAATGATCGAACAAGTATCCTGTGACTGAACGAAAACACCTTTATCTAACATTGATATAGATAGAACCTATTATTACCATCAAAAGACAATCATCTATACCCTAACCCATGATAAAAAGAATTTAATAGTTTGTGATCAAGTAGTATGCCCAAAGAGCCAAGGTAAAAGGAAAAGGAAATAGTATACAGATGATAGAGAATTGAAGTTATACACCTAAGGGTAGTCTAGACCTAAATAATTTTATGGATTGGTTATATGACGTAGAACAGGTTTTTGACAATAAGAAGAGATACAAAGTGCCTACATTGAAATTCAAGAAGTATGCTTCTTTATGATGGAAAAGTTTTAGAAGGAAAAGGGGAAAAGGGAGGGAAGAAGCAAAGTTAGGTCATAACAGAATTTGAAAAGGCTATTTAAGAACTATTTCATGGTTAAAAATCATAAGCTCGACCTTTATTTAAAGTTTTATCAATTGAAACAATGAGATAAAAAGGTAGAAGACTATATGAGGGAGTTCAAAAACTTGAAAATGAGAAGTGCCATCCCTAAAGAGTGGAAGCATGCAATTGTAAGATTCGTAAGAAAATTAAACAAAGAAATTGCTAACAAGGTAAACTACACGCCCTTAACACTTTTGATGATGTATGCAAACTAGCTCTCAAAGTTAAAAAGCAACTCAAGTAATTAAGATTATCAACCCTTAAGAAGCCCTACAAGGAGAGCCAAATTCAAGAGGAGCCACCCATTTGTGCCAAACCAAATATCCCTTTAAAAGACTTTAGAAAGGCTAAATTGGTTGAACCAAGTAAGAAACAACCAAAGATACATTGTCCATATGACCTTAAGGAGTAGGAAGTGCTTTAAGTGCCAAAGATATAGACATTTTCAAGACAATTTTCCAAATAATCAAGCCTTGACACTTAAAGAAATTAATGCCATTGACAATGCTTTAAATCTTGACTTAGTTAAAGAGGAGAAAGAATCCAAAAGCAAGGAAAAAAGCTACTACTAAAATAGATCAAGAGGAGTTACTTGTGGTTAAATGGTTGTTACATGTCCATGTAAATGTAAGTAAGGAGCAAAGGGATAATTTATTTCAAACAAGATGAATTGTAAAAGGAAACTTGGATCAATAATCATTGATAGTGGAAAATTCACAAATGTTATATCTATAACCTTAATAGAGAAGTTAAGCTTACCCTTACTTAATCATGCAAAACCTTACAAATTGCAATGACTTAGTAATAACTATATGATATAAGTAAACAAGTGGTTATTCCATTGTTTTTATAGAAAATAAATGATTAAAGACCAACGAACTGAATACCACAAATCTATGAAATTGAAGGCTAAGCCACATAAGACCAAAATATATTTCAAAACTCCAGTCTTTTAGGGTTCTGAAATCATTTGAATTTGGCCAAAGGACTATTTCCCACCCATAGTTTGAGGCGGGGACAAAGTCCCACCTGCAAGTTTTCAAAAACCCGGTCTCCCACTCATGGAAACAATTTAATAGTAAATAAAATAGAAAACAGTAACCTTTCAGGGGCAATTTTATCATTTTATGATTAAAATTTTATAAAATAATAAAATAAATTTAAAAAATTTTAAAAAATTTTTTAAAAAATAAACTGGCTACAGTCACCAATGCCAACGACGGTGGCCGTTGCTAACCGTACTAGGTGGCCGTCTCCGACCACCTGGTTCCAGATCTGGCCTCCCCATTCTGTGGAGGCAGCCAGATCGACCGCCTCCTGTTTTGGAGGAGGCGGCTAGATCTGGCCACCTCCACCAGATCTGGCCATCGGAAACAGTCAAAGAGGGTCGATATTGGTCCTAGCGACCGTTTTCGACCATATTTGTCAGGGGACGAGGCCAGATCTGGCCTCCTCCTCCAAAATTAGAGGCCGCCAGATTTGGCCGCCTCCACCCAACGAGGAGGCCTGATCTGGCCTCCCCTGAAACCAGGTGGCCGGAGATGGCTACCTGGTGCGGTTATCAACAGCTACCGCTGCCGGCATCGGTGGTTGTGGCCAGTTTATTTTTTAAAAAATTTTAAAATTTTTAAAAATTTTTAATATATTTTTTAATTTTTGTATATTTAAAAATTATTTTATAATTTTATTATAAATTTTTATTTATTAAAGGGCATTTAAGTCATTTCATTTGAAAAATTATAAAATATGTTTGAATTTTGGTCCAAGGGTGGGAGACCAGGATTTTGAAAACTTATGGGTGGGACTTTGTCCCCGCCTCAAACTATGGGTGGGAAATAGTCCTTTGGCCTTTGAATTTCAATCTTATGATGAATACAAAACATGCCTACTAGGTAAGATGACTAAGTTACCTTATACTGAACATAACAAAAGAGTAACTGACCCATTAGGGATTATACACAATGATATACATAAGCTCATAACAATGTAAAATAGATATAGATACTCATAGTTTACCATATCTACTAATGATTTTAGTAGATTTAATTATGTATTTCTAACGAAAAACAAGTTTCAATGCTTATACAAGTTTATAGGATTAAGAATGAAATGAAATTACAACTTAGTAAAAGTATAATAATCCTTTTAAATGACCCATGAATGAATACTTGAGTATTGAATATAAAGATTACTTGAACAAATAATGGATAGTGTCCCAACTCGTTATTTTTGGTACGCAAAACATAATGATGTATCTGAATAGAGAAACCAAATCTTGATCGATATGGTCAAGTTTATGATGAGCTTAGTAGATCCACTTTTGTCTTTCTAGGGTTATGCCCTAAAAATAATAGCTAATACATTGAACTATATCCTATATAAATCTATAGACAAAATACCTTATGAGTTATAAAATACGCAAAAGCCTAACCTTAATCATCTCAGAGTTTAGGGTTATAAGGCTTAAGTCAATATACTAAATTTGGATAAGTTGAGCATTAGATTTAAGAAATTATCTTTATGGGGTACCCTAAGGAAACCAAGGGTTACTATTTCTATCACGCGAAAGAATACAAGATCTTTATAGCTTGTATCGACTTCTTTAAGAGAATTCATTCTCCAAAAAGATTAGTGGGAGAATAGTAAAGCTTGATGAAGCTCATGAACAATAAAATACCATAGATTTTTTACTAGACATCGTATCACTTGAAGTGGTGAAACATTAAAGTACATAATAGCTATATAGGTCTGACGGAGTATATCATATGATTTAATATAGTGACATATTGATCATCTATGATGATAAGCCTATGATTTACATTAATGCTATAATCGATTCCAATTACGAGAAATGGCTTGAAGCCATGAAATTTGAAATATACTTTATGTATCAAAACCAAGCATGGACTTTAATGGATTTGCTTTAAGAGGTAAAACCCACAGGGTATGGATTTTTAAACAAAAAATTGACATAAAAGGTAATATACATACTTAGAAGGCACGACTGGTTACTAAAGGTTTTATCCAAAACATATTATTGATTATGATGAAACTTTTTCATTGATTGTAATATGAAAGTTTATTTTGATTGTGCTTGCTATAGCAGCATATCATGATTGTGAAATCTAACTAAAGGATGTCAAGATTATCTTCCTAAAAGGTAACCTTGCAGAGATTATATGTATAGCACAACCTTATGGTTTCATTCTTGATCGATAGACAAGCACGGTAT
Source organism: Anacardium occidentale (assembly GCA_026122585.1). Taxonomy (NCBI): domain Eukaryota; kingdom Viridiplantae; phylum Streptophyta; class Magnoliopsida; order Sapindales; family Anacardiaceae; genus Anacardium; species Anacardium occidentale. The sequence goes on from JAJEJH010000264.1 coordinate 236,171, forward strand.
ACAAAATGTAAAAGTCTATTTATAAACCAAAGGAAACTTCAAAAAAGTTGGAACATTTATGTCAATGAAGCCATTTACAAGTTTAGATTCTTAAAAAATAAATATGAGTTATGTGTGTACGAGAAGGTTAGTGAGAGCATAGTATCATTTCTAGTATTCTATGTTGATGACATCTTGATCATTAGAAATAATGTCCCAAACTTGTAATTGATATAAACATAGTTTTCCAAGTGTTTCTCCATGAAAGACTTAGAAGAAATAATCTATATTATTGACATTAAGATGTATCATAACAGATCATATACACTATTTGGGTTAAGTCAGATCATGTATATAGACAAAGTGCTGAAGAGATTAAATATGAAAGCGTCTAAGAAAAAATGACACCTAAAACCTATAGTGCATTTGTCTTAAAAGAAATACGCATTATGACATAAGAAGAGATACATAAGGTCATTTAGATTCCTTACACATCAATTATAGGATCCATCATGTATGTCATGTTATGTACGAGGATTAATGTCTCATATGTTTTAAATGTTTACAATAGATATCAATTTGATCCGAGTGAAAAACATTTAGAAAGTTATCAAGAATAAGTACTTGAGAAAGACTAAGGATATGTTCTTGATTTATGGAGGAAAGCCACAGATCATTGTGAGAGGATATAACAATACAAGTTTTTATATTGATTATGATGATTTTAAATCTCAATAGGGATTTGTGTTCTACTTGAATAGTGGTGTAGTTAACTATAAAAGCTCTTAAAAAAATACTATAATTGATTCTACAATGGAGTTTGAGTAGATTACTCATATTAAAACAACAAAAGAAGCTTTTAGATAAAAAAGCTTATATTTTAGCTTAGGTGGTCACAAGCATTTCCGATCTAATTGAGATGTTTTGTAACAATAATGGAGCTATAGCTCAAGCAAAGGAACCATGGTCTCACTAAAAGTCCAACCATATTCTTGATGATTTCATCTAATTTAAGAGATCACTTAATATAAAGACATACATATAATGAGAGTGGACATATATAACAATTTGACTAACTTATTAGTGAAGCCTCTATCATAATAGAAACATGATAGACATGTAGCCACATAGGACGTTAGACACATATGTGATTGCTTATAATGTATTTGTAAAATTGTTAAGGTTGATATCTAATAGCCAATTGAGTTATTGTTATATTGATGTAACTATATATTCTGATTATTAATAAAGAAAGGTATCATATTGATTATTCATATTCATGTGTTAACATGTATGTTAGAAAGAATCAATATTCCTTTAAAATGATAAACCCAAGATGAAGGAATCTATTGACTAATTGTGCTTTTCCTATACACTTATTGGTGGCTATTTTAAAAACATTCATAATCTTAACAATACTATGACTTAAGTTATTAAAGATGGCGATAAGATTATCATAGTATTGTATGGCCTCACTAAAAGTAGTAACAGTTTGCTTGTATCAAAGCCATTGTTTACAGCTTGGTATAACATATATGTCCATAACTGGTAGACATGGTCATTGGATAAACCTAATACAAAAGTTTCCACATAAATGATAACTCCTATGCTTATAGAGATGTACTCTTAACCTAATAGGTACATGTGGTCATTTGACTTGAGGCCATTATACCCTTTTAAACAAGGATTGTGAAGTTTAATGCCACTAAACATACCCTAAAATGGTATTACCATAAAGGTGGTGATTACCTATACTAATATCTATAGATAGACTATGGTAGATCAACAAAAGATTTATTACTATAGAACACAAGAGTAGTGTCTTTGAAGAGCTTATTGATAAATTTCTATGATTAATTGATATCTATAACTATATTAAGATCAGGTTAGATCCTAATCTAAAACCACTTGTTTAGACATATATCTTGTCTCAACCTTAAAAGATGCAATGTAATATAAGGATCGAATTGTACAGTAGCTAGTAAATTATATAAGCTTAGAGTTGCTCATTGACATTCTATTAATTAAGTGGCCATGATGTTTTTTTATAGGTTACTTATGATCTATGTTTTGATTCAATCTGAATCCATATACTATGATATAGTGGAAAGATCATGGATCACATACAATAAGAGTCAATCAAGTCCTAAAGGCATTAGATCTATTGATCTTAATAAGAGATATACTTGAATGAATTTGTGGTTGGCTTTTCAAATCCAAATGGATAAGGTTGAAGGTCATTATTGGATTTTGGCCTAATGTACGAACATAAACCATCAACTGTATAGACACACATAACGATAGGTAGAAGCATTTGTAACATTTATTAAATCAAATTTGAATAAGATCAAATCTTACTTGAATTTGAATTAACTTGTTGATGTATAAGCATACATAGTGAATATACGATCATATATTTTCCTTGGTTGACAGTTATCCATGATCGATATTGGTTATCCAAAAATCTAGAGTGATTGTGTTGATTATAAGATTTAGATAAACATTTTATGTATGGGTATAACATGTGCCACATACAACTATACATGAGAGAATACAAAATGTATGACTATACATGTAACATGTATGATTGTACATCGTGTTTTTTATAAAAATGTAATGAATTTCTTATTTGAAACTCTTACTTAGATATCTAAAGTCACGCACATGTATTTACCTCTCTATACATTTACACAAACTTTAACTAACACTTTAGGCTATTTGTAGTGCCTTCATATCATGTTTTTTATATGGATCACCATAATGCTACCTTTTGAAGGTTTGAAGGTTGGAAAAGTGAATCAGGACACAAAAAATTGTGATAGAAAGTTTTAAGAAAGCCGTTTACGCATGTATATAATATTTTTCTAATTTTATATGTTTAATAAAATGTTTTTTATAGACACCATACGAATGTGATATAGGTTTGGGGATTAACCAAACTCTATTTTCATTTAAAAATTTTAATATATATGCATTCTATTGTTATCACCCTTTTGATGGGTCAATTGCCTCCCCAATAATTTATAGATGATATTTTGGTTTATTTTATAAGTTTGGAGGAACATGACAAACACTTGAGATTTATACCACAGAGGTTAGCTTTTCTAAATATAAGTTTTGATTAAATAGAGTTATATTATTAGGGCATGTTGTATTTACTAAAGGTTTGATTGTTGATCCAAGCAAGATTGATGTAATCATTGATTAGTAGAGGTCAAAAACTGTCAATAAATATGAAAGTTTTATAGGATTAGCATAGTTTTATAAAAGATTCATAAAGATGTTTATAAAGTTAGCAAGGCCTTTCACATCTCTCACTAGAATCAAGCTCTATTTCCATGGATTGATTATTGAGAAAAGTTTTCCATAGCTTAAAAAAAAAAAGGATTGACTATTACTTTTCTATTGACCTTACCAAAGGGTGAGGTCAAATATAATGTTTATGTAAATGTTTTTCACCATGGTATTGAAGCAGTGTTGATATAGTAAGGCAAGGTGATAGCATATGCCTCGAGACATTTAAAGAATTTTGAGATTGTTAACCCATATATGATCTAAAGTTATAAATAGTGGTGTTTACATTAAAGATATAATGGTACTACAAGTATGGGGTAAAGTGTAATATTTACACTAATAAAAGAGCTTGTGGTATTTCTTCACCTAAAAAAAACTTAATATAAGGCAGTGGAGGTGTTTGGAACTTGCGAAAGATTATTATTGTGATATTAAATACCACATAAATAAAACTAATGCGGTGGTCGACACCCTTAGTAGAAAGGTATTTCTATTACAAATGTTAGTTTAGAGAGTAAGAAAAAGATTTAGATGGATTTTGACAAGGAATAGATTAAAATGGTCATATGAGCATTGGCTAGATAGAAGATCAAATCCATTTTAGTGAAGGATATCCAATTGAGGTAGCCATAGATAAATGGTGGTGAAAAAAAATTTTAGAAAGTCAAGGATAACCTTGAGATAGATTTTTAAATGATTGATAAGGTGCCCAAATTTGAAGATAGGGTATATGTTCTTTATAACAACAGGTTAAGGTAGAAAATTCTTTTAGAGGCTCATAGTTCCTTTTACACAATCCATCTTAAAGGTGTAATGATATATCAAGATTTGAGGAAGAATTTCTAGTAATTAGGCATGAAGAAGGATGTAGGCAAGTTTGTACCCAAATGTCTTACTTGTTAGTAAGTTAGGATCAAACATCAAAGTCCATAAAGATGATTGCAATATTAAAGTATACCTGAATGGTAGTGGGAGCAAATCTTTATGGGCTTTATTGTAAGGCTCCTAATAGGGTTTTAATAAGTTATAGGTACTTTTGGATAGAATGACAAAGCTATCATATTTTTTTTGAATTAGGCATATAACTTTAACTGATCAATTAAATTGTATTTATATGAAAAAGATAGTTAGGTTATATGAGGTGCTCAAGACCATTGTTTTTTATAGACATACTCAGTTTATTTATGTTTTTTATCATAGTTTAGAGGGGCATTTGGGTACAAGCCTAGTATTTAGTATAATATGTCATCCTTAAACAGATGACAGATTAAAAAAATTAACCAAGTGTTGAAATATATGATAGGAGCATATTGCTTGGATCATAGGGTTAGTTGGGTAGTGTTGTTATCACTGATTGAGCTCACCTATAACAATACTTATCAGGTGACAATCAAGATCATGCTATATAAGGCAATAGTGGGAGGTGTCATTTTCCTTTACATTAGGATGAGAGTGAGAAAGACTTATTACTGCAACTAATTAGGATAAAGATAACCTAAGGATGGTTAAGATTGTCATATTGATTAGATAAACGATAAGATAGACCAAAGACTAAAAATAGGATAAAACATACTGATTTCATTTTGAAAATCATAAGGCCAATTATGTTAGGCCTTCAATCTTACAACATTTACATTAAACTTTTTAAAAAGCATTTACATACATTAGCTATATGGATAATATGCCACATAAGAATTCTTGAAGTGATGCACGATCGTGGATGTTAGTATGGATGCCCATTTTTGTGCAATTTGTATACATAAATAAAGAAAATTATTGTTAAACTAAAAGAAATGATTAACTGAATAATAAAAAGCCTTAGGAAGAATTGCTCTTAATTTCTGTGCAAATTGAATACATAAATAAGTATTCGCATTTATTTCCATCTTTTAGAAGGGGTGTAAATGTATTACTTATAAATTTGCCAAAGAATCCTCTATTGATGAGTTATTCTATAACTTTCAGGAGATTATGAAATTGATTGTTCTTATGATCAATATTGTGGTGATAATGGTAAACTTTGTCATGATTGCATCAAGCATAGTCTCTTTTCATTCTTTACGGTTACGTGAATAATCCTTTGTGTTTCTTAGTTGCATAAATCTTATATAAAGCTTGGGATCTTTCTTAAATTTCTTGACTTAAGGTCTTTTTTGATCTTGTTGTTGTTCTCTATCAAGTTTTCTCTTCAAACCAACTTGATTGGTCATTGACTAATTGAGAGAAATTGATTGAAAAGTAACAAATGATGGTGTTAGATAGAATAGAGGGATATATTCTCCTCATATACTTAACTCATTAGCCTTCATTATCAAGATATTAAAGACATATCAAAGTTTCCTAATATGATCTAAGTTAGGGTGCATTCTATCTCTTTCTCTTGAGAAGCTTAAAAGGCATTTAAATGGTTACACACATCTAGTTGACAAGTTTGATAATTTGGTCCATTCAAGAAGTTTGGGTTGGTTATAACATTATTATCCTAGAATATTAAGTGGAAATTATCCTGTAAATGTAAAGCTTGCTTTTAAATTGGCTAGCTTTTTCCCCTTTCCTGTTGTAATAAGACACTAAGCTAGTTCGAGACATTGGTTAGTAAGTTATGCTAGGGAGGTGATGAGCTTAACCTACTTCTTAAGGAGGAATAAGAATTAATGCACTATCAACCATATTTTCTAGAGAGGTTCGATGGGTATTCAAGTGGTTGTGCACTAGTGGCCTTGATGTTGGATAAACTTAGCTACTTATCATATTGTTAGTCGAGGTCGAATTACTACTAGGTTTATAAGCCTTAAAGATTACTAGTGTTTGCCTAAAGTGTCACCTTGATAAAGCTTGATATAGTGTCTAGTACTCTAAAGTTCTTTTAAGTTTTTACATTCATTTCCTTCATGGAACTACACTCTTTTAGCATGGTGTATACCAAATGAACAAAGTTATATGCAAGTTAAGTAGTATTGAATAAATCACTTCAAGGTTTAAGAATGATACATCACTCACGCTACGTGTCATCCTTGAAGATGATTTAACTTTGGGAAAGATATTTTGCATTGTTCTCTGAGCTATTTGAAGATCAATTATCTAAGGCCTTTTGGTGTCATAATTCATGATCCATTACTAGATATTATAAGATTTTTTGTATATTTAAGCCATTTGTTAGCATTAAACTATTAATGCGAATTCTTTGTCACCTACATATGTATGCAATTTATAGCCTTACACAATATAGGCCATGGCTGTGTGATTAGATATTGAGTAGATTTAGGTTATTCTACTATGAATATGTAAAGGATAAATTGAGATAAATGAGAGAACATATGAGACACAGGATTTTTTACATGATTTAGCTTAATAATTGAAATGTCTGCATTCATATTGTTATCATTAATACTAGTGTAGTACAATAATAATACAAGATAGTAACACTTTTCATTGTTGTTTCTTCTTTTTCTTAACTTTCTACTCTTTTCTTCCTCTTAATTCTATAGTCTTTTCTTTCTCCTTTACTCCCCTTTGTTTATATACCAAATTTTTAGAGGAAAAAAAAAAAACATTTTGAAACTCTCCTAATTTAATATCTTAATCTGTAATTTTTATTTAAATAAGGAATTATGTCTATATCAATTACATCTTGTTTATGAAAGAAGTTAATATCTTACTGAATAATCGTTATGAGTGCAATGCCATAAAATTTGAATAAGTTATTCTTTAATAGTATTGTAATTGCGATCTTGTCTTTAAGAAAATATTCTACTTAATGAGCAATAAAGTTGGAGTTGTTTGATCACTAGTTATCTATTGGGATGTCTAAGCTTCAAATTGAATCCATTGAACTGTTGTTTCGAGCTAGAAAACAATTTAGTGATTGTCTAATAGTCATTGCATTTGGTTACATTTTGGAGATTGACTTGTGGGAGAAATTTTTAAACCACACAACCACATTCACAACAAAAATATTAATTCATTGATGCTAGATTTCGTAAGTAAACTAACAGGTGACTCACTTAAAAGCATTGCAAACTCAATTTGACGGTTAATGTACATTACATACATACATGAAAGCAAATTTGACAACTAATTTTTGAGAGTTCCGATGAAATTTTTTCTTTTTTTGGGTTGCTTTTGGAATTTAGATCGCGATTTGGAATGTCTTAAAGTGCCTGAAATTATTAAATAAGTTTAACTTTTATTCTACCGCCCAATTTACTAGTTCGCAATTAATGTCCTACAATTTCGTATCCAAGCATTCCTACTTTAATGAACTAGATTAGTTAATATGATGTCATTGAGTTCGAAAGGCTATTCATGCACAACATTATGAGCAATCAATTCACAAAAAGTGTTATGTTGCTCCTCTTGCTTTGAAGTTTTGACGAATCAGCGATTAGCCGTTCGTTTTGGGTAAATTTTATCAAGTTAGTCTGATATGCCCGTGCAATCTGTTGCCGTGCGTTACATATAGATCAATAACGCAAATAGTAATATATGCAAACAAAGTTCAGTGCTACAATTGAACAATACAGTATTTTCTCTTTTTACCGTATAAAACTTTAAAGAGAAACTAGGATTAAAGAATCTTCTACCTCAGTCACTGAGATCACATCATGGTTTATCATGAATATTAATTAATTTATATATGCTCTACAAGTTCCTTGAAGATCTTTTTCACTGATTCAAGAAAACAACATATAACACGAACATTATTCAACTCTTTTCCCGTACGAAAAAAGCAATAGGTCAACTACACTATATGGCCATAGGATTAATATTAATTGAATTAGGAAATATAAATTGATGACATATGCTTGTTATATTGATTACAGACCGGAGAGGAAAAGTAAAGATCACCTGTTGTATGGAAAGCTGTACAAATATATCAGAAATACTACTGGTGAAAAGATACTATTATAGGAGGTAGCTAAAATCAAAAATATTTTTCTGCAAGTATACCTAGAGTGTCAGTAAGTTTAAGTCTGTTTCAAGCTCAAATAAGTACATTGCACAAAGGCCTGCGAATAATTTGATCCTGCTTTTTCTAGGTCTTCTAGTGTATTTTAGTCCAATCTGAAGATGTATGAATGAAATAAGATGGAACTTTTTCAGCTCCCTGTGAAACAAAATAGTTGTTCAGTAGAAAAACTGCCAAGCAATTTGCTGCTAGCTACGCATTTTAGAGGAATGGTAATTCTGGCTGTGTATATGATATGAAAGAGCCGGATTGTATAATATAATCTGTTTTCTATACATGGAATATATCGAATAAAACATAACCAATCGCAGTGCTACTTAAGCAGCTAAGGGATTCCGCAATTTTTACAAGGCCTGTTCATTATCTAGGCTGAAATTTACAATAAAATGTTAATAGAACGACCGATCTTGATGTCATGCATGCATTTATTGTTGTTGAATATGAAGATGGCTGCATTGGATAATTTACAGACAATTGAAACGATATTGAGTATAATTGATATAATTACTTTCAATAGTATCATCCTCAAACCCAGACCAAATATAAAAGCCATCAGAGAAAAATTTAATACTCAAAATATATGTGTGATGCAAGCTTTCACACTTACACGGACATCTATTGGATTCTGCTTGGGATTGAAACTAGAAAATCAGCAACATCATTTTCATCTGTGAGACAGAGGAGAGTAAATAAATATTTGTCATCAGAAATAGAGTTCAGAATAGTAATCACATAAAATAATCAATTAACATAATTCAAGAATGGTAATCATGCAATGAGTGGCAATAGTAATTCTTAATTAGAAGAGAATTGAGAGTACGGAGAAGGAAAACTAATGGATTTTTCAATACAAAGTGATATTGGCGCGGCTCAATCTGAGATCGTATTTTACAACTTCAATATGTAAATCCGTCTTCGGATTGAACCTCACCAATATCGCTTCCTTTGCTTTCTAAACAACCATAATATTCTACAAGTATGATTCGATAAGCCACCATGAATGCAACTAGAAACATATCCCAAGTGATATGAACAAGTTTGAGAGTTTATTTAGGTTTTATAGTTCCAGGGTTCAGTAACACATACCCAAAAAAAAAAAAAAAAGTTGTTGAATAAAGAATAGGAGATAAGAGATACGGTCCCATATGTTCTGGTTAAAAGAACACTAAGAATGATAATTTATGTGGTGTCCCAAAGGATAATCAAGATGTTAACTTAGTGGAATAGAAGGTGGAAGTGGTGGTTCGGTTGGTTGTTGGCCATGGCCATTGTGACGATGTGGGATCGTCCTAATCATAATTAATACCAGCATGAATCAATCGAATCAAAAGAAATGAATTCTACAAAAAATTAAAAAAAAAAAAAACACCATGTTATAAGGATGTTTCTCAATCCATCCATCATAATTCCATTTTTGCACATAGGAAAACAAAAGAGAACACGAAGAAGTGAATAAACGAAATGAAAGTTGATTAGTTTGTACAAACACACACATGCAGATTGTAGAGAGAGAGAGAGGGGGAGAGGAATGGATGATGAATGAGAAGGCAATGAGGGCAAAGAGCCAGAGAATGGATGTAAATAGAAGAAAGGTTTCGCCTCGGGATGGGGAAGCGAAGAAAGTGAGTGGAATGATGTCAAAGGAAGCATTTTACTTTTAGGGTTTGCCATGCTTAATTTGTACTCAATAACCCTTGCGACTCCTTTTGATTCATTCCTTCTTCTAATTATTAATATTATTACTATTTATTTTAACACTTCCTTTTCTCTTGATGTCATGCTTACTATTCATTAATTATATAACCCTAGCTACTCTCTAACAGAATATCACAATTGGTTTATTTGTATCCGTACAAGCGAATTCTTTGCCTTATCAACTCATGGATTTATTAATTATATATTCAAAATATCAACCCACATTAAGCATTTTTCTTGTGCTCCCTCTATTAAAAATAAACTGAATTACTCACTTCAGAACCAAATTAATTAATTTGCTCATATATTATCACATGAGGCTCAAAGACTACTAACTACTATTGATATCAAAACAAACACGAGAGATGAATCAAGCATTTTAAAGGAACAATCGTGGTGGTTCCAAGAGGGGATTGGATTGCAATATTGGTCATTCAATGTTCTACCAAAATTGATAGAATTTGTGTCATAGTCCTATAAAATGGAATAGGACCACTCCATTGCCCATTAACGATTCTGTCTTGATTTTGCAACTGTACAACTAAAAGGAATGCTTGTTCCTTTAAGATGAATGCTCATTTCTAGATCATTCTGCCCCAGTTGAAAAAAGATTTGATCTAAAATTTGAATCAATCTCACAATCAACCCTCATGTTATCTTCCCACTTATTATCATAGTATGGTGAAAAATTGGCCACGTGGAATGTGGTAATAATGTTGTACTTGTCGAGTACCTTAATCTTATAAGCATTGTGATTGATCCACTCTAGCAATCTGAATTAAATATCAACTCTAGACGTCAATTTCTCAAATCTTCTTGTTAGAAAATACTCCTTCTGAAGATGAATCCATATGAGATCCCTTGGCTTGAAAATGACTTTCTTGCAATGTTAGTCAATTTGTTGCTTGTAATTTTCATTCAACTTGATAATTCAAATTTTAATATGTATGATGCCTTAATCATCTTAGCTTGCTCATCGACCTCCAAATGTGTAGTGTGTGTAAGCTCTAAGGATTTTGTTGTTGTCAGCAGCTTAATAATCAACTCATCTATTATTTGCTCAACTTTCTTAGAAGCAAAAAAGGGTATATCTTTCTTAAACACAAACATAGCATAATCTTTGTGTCATGATTCCAACTCTTATTTTAGAAATTTTAGTTTTGCAACAGTAACTATAGGTCTGGCTTGAGCAACCTCAAATTGTGCATTGGCCATTACATTTACATCATAAGTTATCTCTGGTTATATTTCTTCCTCCCTAATTTGAGTTAGTTCATAGACTTATTTTGCTTATTGTTATTCAATTTGTGCCCCTCTTCAAATTAAATTTCAATTATTTTATTAGTTTATTCATGTGGTCAAGCTTTTTGAATGATTAGCTCTTGTCTTCTTCAACAATCTTTGACCTTCTCTTATGTTCGTTAATGTCTTCTTGTATCTTATCTAGTTTCCAAATCAATAGTTCCTCTAAATGTGAAAAACTATTAGGATTGATACTCCAGAATTAATCCTATTAATAATACTGGTTCATTGATAATATCATATATAAATAATATTTTAGTGGTACTCTTTATCTGTAAGTACAAGAATGTTAGGATAAATATCCTTAGAATGGTAAACCGAGTCAAAAAATAAGATAGTCTAATTATGCTTTTTTTTACATTCTCATTAAGGTGACCATTCTAAAAATAATTCATAGCTCTTAATATTACCTTGATCTATGGCATAGGAAAGGGTAATAAAACTATCATAATATTGAATAATCCTACCAAAAAGGTGGTAACAGTTTGTATATGTTAAAATTGTTGCTAAAACTTAGTGTAACACATGGGTGCATATTGAGTATTAATTATATTCCCTAGACATGACCTAGAAAAAGAATTTTATATAGATAGTTGTCATAATGTCTATGAAATGTATCCTTTTTAGGAGTCAAGGGTACATATGATCATTTGACTTGAGGATTACTATATTTTCTTATGCAAGGATCAATATAGTTTAACATCACCTAACGTACCACTATAATAGGGGCTATCATAAGGTTAGTGATTGGCTATATCAAGATCTATGCTTAGGCTATGATGGGATTTATTACTTTTAACAACTATAGACATCTTTTATGGTAATTTACTGGTATATATCGATAATCACTAAACTTATGATCATAATAGGAATGGTTCATTGCTTAATTTAATGGTGTTTGGCCATTATATTAGTTGTCAATTTTCCTAATAACAAGGAACACTTAAGTTAGACATTATCTCTATGCCTTAGCCCTAGAATACACAAGATGACAAAAGGATTTGTATTATACATGTAACACTTATCAATAAGTTAGAAGTATAATCACTAGCTCTCTAATAAATGAGTGGTCATAATTTCTTGCTAGATGCCACTCTTGGTCTATGTATGAATTGAAATTGAGTTGGATGTATTGACACGATATGAAACCATGTACTACTAAATTGTTAGAGAGCTTTTAAGCCACACACATAAAGAGGTTACATAAAAGGTTAAGTGATTTGAGAAGTAATTGAATTCATTAAGATAAATTAAATCTTTATTTTGGATAGTTGATTTTGTGCCTCAAATAGTGTTTAGACTTAACATGGTTTGAAGTCTAAATTAAACAAAATCTTAAGAGAAGAGAATAGGAAAAAATTTTGAAGACTTGTCGAATTCATATGAATGAGGTTAAAAGTGATTAGACATTTAAGCCTACTTATATTTTTGTATAAGTCCAGGTAGATGCTTGTCTAAATTGTTTATTGAATTTGATTTTATCAAAGTTAAATAAGGTTGAAATATGAGTTATTTCACCTACACAGTGTCATGTGTGTGACAAACTTGAGCATATGTCCACTTGGGTGGAAATATCTCACAACCTTTATCAGATTGTGTAAATACACAAACTTCAATGTGATAGACATGAGAAATATGATTGTGTGTTTAGCTACACACACTTATGTGTCTGCACCTATATAAAGAAATAAACTTGTTCATTTCAAAATTTTTTCTACCCAAGTTTCTTATAAGTGAGAGATCTTTTTCATGGGTTACTACCCAACTTTCTCTTATCTTTTCCCTACCTAAAGTCATATAGCATTTTTTTAGCAAAGTTTTTGGTACATGATAGCTTTTCAATTCATGCCTTGTGTGGATTACCATCAACTTTACCTTACTCTTGGATGGATAGCATGTTTTTTTATTCATTCTATGTCACGAAAAACTAAAAAAGCCATCACATATAAGGTACTCTATTTGAAACTTGTGTAGGTTTACTTTTATAGAATTTTTTAGTATCAACGTATCCTAGGATGAGATTGTTTCATATATGTATGTTTTTTATTTATCTTATATATATTGATTGAGTTAGTTTGATGTATAGGCATGGAAGAAATTTTTTTTAATCAATGATATTGTGCCCATGTTTGCATTGCACCCTTTGATCCCTAATAATAGTATTAAAGCTATCTTGAAATCAAATTAGATGTTTTATTTACATTATTGGTTGAATGACATGCTTTTATATGCTTATTTTGATATTAACAACATTGAAAATATAAATATTGATTGATTGATCTATTGTTGTAATCAATTAAAGATCAATAAGAACATACATAAGTGATTAACTGAATTGAATTTTGTATCTTTAATTTTCATTTGATAGATTGTTTTTGGTGCTTGGTGAATTCATGGTTGGATTATTTGATTGATACTTTTGGTTTCATGTTACTACACAAATGGGAGTGTCGTTACAGTGTGATATGGTCTTTATATTGTATCGTTGCATTTCGATAATGACTTACCAAAAAATGGAATTTTTTTTGTGTTTTAAGTTATTTTAGAATTCTAGAAAATACCATACGCACGATCGCATACTTTGAAAGTACACCCATGTGTAGATTATTTATTCATACCCTACAAGGTTATGACAAACATCACATGTATGATGCATAGTCATGTGTCTTGCATGTAAGGTGGAGCGTAAACAAGTCTTCAATAGTGTATATGGTCATGGCCATAGTCATGTATGCTTCTAAATTTTTTTTGAATTTCTTACCTGATGCAACATATAATTGTGCATCTTACACACCCATATATGTACCATTTTTTACATAGAGCATGAACGTGAGCCTATCTCATGTATGCTTTGTATATGATAAGGATATATTTGTATGCCTTGAATGCATGCTCGTGTACAAATTTCAATTTTGTAATCTTAACTCCTTATAAGGAACAAATTATAATCTTTGAAACCCTTGGAGTTGGAATGCAATTTTATAAAGGTCAAGGGTAAAAAATGTAATATAGCAACTTGGTAAATAATTAAAATTAATTTAATAATTTTGATTGTTTGGTATATGTCATTTATAATATGCATGGTGCCCCATACATAAGCCAAAGGCCTTTTTTTTGTTTGTTTTTGGGAATTATATGTAATTTTAAATAGGATATGTGTGTCATGCCTTCTCTTGATACTCTAATATACATTCTTCTCTCATCTCCCTCCCCTCGAATGTAAATTGACGTTTCTATTTTATTGATGTAAAAATAAAATAGGGTATTTTTTTATTTTACAAAAAAATGTAATACAAGAAATGAATGTAAAATGTATTTAAAGACAGAGCAGAGGAGAGGCATGTTTAAAGTCTTGAAGATTGAAGACAAAACCTAGGTTAACCCACCAATCCATTTGGCTTAAGGGTTTGGTTTTAGTTTGTGTTGTATACCAATATGTTTTATTTGTGTTAGAATGCATGTTTAGGTTTTTAGTGTATCGAATGTATGTTAATCATCTCACATGGAATAGATAAAATCAATGAGACCAAACCAATTCAAAAACCCTCAATTAAAATTAATTCTATGGCAAGCCTTCTAATATAGACCTTTGGTTAAGTCGTTCTTCACTAAAACCTTATTCACTAAATCAAAGGGTATATTTTTACTAAGTGAATAGCCAAGTGTCATTCATACTGGGTTGGACTTAACTAATAGATGAACCTTGTTCGTCAAAGAAAATGTGGAGTTTATTAGAGACTAAGTTTGGGTTATAATCAATCAACATTTAAGGATACGATAAAGTCTACCCTTTTGGTACCAAGAATCATGATTGAGGTTGTATGTGTTTGTTAGGATAACACCTAGCTTAAGACTACAAGCTTTTAGTGATTAAATTACTATTCTATTGGCTCAACTTGTTCATCAAAGCAAAGGTTAAGAGTTAATTCCAATGGGATCTTAGTCCACTAAAAGATCCATTGAGACTTCTTGAATACAATAGTAAGAGCTGTTGAACTTGAATAGAATAGTGAAAGCATTTAATTAACAAAAGACTAAGTTATTTAAATGTATAATGTATATGACTTATTTTATCTCATTTTCTAGATTTAAAATAAAACCTCATATATGAACCAAGTTTCATCAACGTGTTTGAGAACCAATTTGGAACAAATACAAGATACCTAGATTTGTATTGATGTCTTCAGGTTATACTTGAGGAAAAGGAAATCTTGTATGCTATTATATAAGGTCTACCTATTGAGCCCAAAATTGGTTCCACTATAAAAGAGTTTAATGCATATGAAAATCACAATAATGCTCACAGCTTGCATCAAGAATAATATCATTCTTTATGACACTTGACTTACAAATAGATGATTTTTCCCAAGAAGGTATAATCAAATGTTAGCATTGGATCTTTAAAGCTTATGTTTGTATCGAGCATTAATAGGCATTGAATGAATTTCTTACATGTTAAAAGGATAATAAAGTTCATTTTATTCATCATTTGCAAAAATTAGTAACCTAGTTGAGAAGACCAAATCGTTGGGTTTATAATTGACTAATTGTTCTTTGTTTCATGCAATTTTCTCATCACTTCTTCAGTCTTATACAAGTTTTATTAAGGACCTTTTGAAGGATCATGATGAAGAATCTATTAATAGATTCTTATAGATGATATATGATGTTGAAGTTCAAACGATATGTGAAAGAGAGGTTACTACTAGCCTTAAAATACAATTAGCTAAAAGATAACAAAAGCTAAGGTCAATTTGAAAGATAGGCCTCAACCTCAAAGTTCAGTTGATCTTCTAGATAGTGAAAATTGTTGAACCCTTGTGGATTTTGATTGATACAAAATGTATGTTAAAATATCAAATTGGTCTATGCATGTGTTGAACATGACAAAGAGGACCCAAAGTTTTGTTTTTGCAGAACATGCAAGCACACGCCCGTGCATCAAGCCACGTATGCCCGTGCATTGAGCCAAACACGCCTGTATTGAGAGCAAATGGCACACACGACCGTGTGCAGAAAGACACACAGTCGTATGTCAAGGCTAAAGGGAGCACACACTTGTGTGCAAAAAGAAGGCACGATCGTGTGTCAAAGGAGAATGACACACACGACCGTGTAGCACAAACACACGTCCGTATGCAAAGCCAAAATGTAGTCGTGCGTCTCCCGTATGCTAATCGTGCTTATAACCCATGCTAGCTTCTGGAATCTGGAAGAAAAATGACACACGCCCGTGTGTTACAAATACACACGCCCGTGCTAGCACAAATGTGATTGTTGGAAATACAGATTAAAGGAAGCACGACCATGCAAGAAAAGTGACACGCCCGTACAGTTTTCCAGAAACTCTTCAACGGCTCTCAAATCAGCAGTAACAACTATTTCTTTCGATTTCCTATAAATTGGAACTGATTTGAAGATTGAGGGGTCAGAGAGAATTAACATTACAACTTCCATTCTTTCATTCTCTAAACTCTTCTCCAAATTTCTTTCACAAAAATATTTGTAAACCTTTAGAAAGAAACCTTGAGCTGAATTGTTGTATTAGCCTTGTGAGGCAAATTATTGTAAAAATTCCACAAACCCTTGGGTGCAATCCCGTGAAACTAGTGTGGGGCGTAATCCCTGTTAAAACTAAGTTAAAGGCGCAATCCTTGTATCAAAACTAGTGTGAAGGGTGAAATCCCTTGGATCAAAACTATTGTAACTTTGGGTTAAAGTTAGTGGAAGAAAATTCTTCAAGCGGGGTTGCTTGGAGTAGTGGACATAGGAGGCGTGGAGAAGCTCCGAACCACTCTAAAAATCGGCTGAACATTTCTTTCCCTTTACTCTCTTTATATTATTTATTTGCTTCGTTGTGTTTAATTTGAATTATATGCATATTTGAGTTGGTAGAATAGGAAAACGTTTTTAAATTTGACTAAATTTTTAGATAACCTATTCATCCCCCCCCCCCCCCTCTAGGTTATTTACCGTATTGCATTTGGGGTTTTACAAAAATGATTGAAATGTATTTTGATTTATTGTGGTAAGTTTGGTCATTGGAAGAAGCATAGCAAAGCTTTTTGTAAGAATAAAAGAAAGAAGACAAACTCTTTGACTTTAAGTCTTTTTTCAAGCTGTAAATTTCCTTTCAGTCTTGTTTTCTAAACATGTGATTAGTTTTGACATTTATTTTTGATGTATAAAAGCTAATACAAAGTAGACGCTCGCTTGAAGGAAAGGTGGACCTATAAATGGATTGTCCAACACATTGCTTGGAGTTAAATAAGTTATAGGATTATACTATATTATAGCCTATAAGCTTGTACAGTAAAATAAAATTTCAATTTTGAATAATGATTTAGTTCATATGAATTCTATGTACTTATCTAAACTTTCAATTAATTTAAATCAGTTGAGCTAATACAATGCCTTTAGACATAAATATCATGGAATACAATGTCTAGGATGATATGCTAAATTACAGTGGGTAGGGATATTCCCTCTATAACTAAGGTACCTATATGAACATTATAGTGACATGTTTAGATCTTTGACAAGACCAAAGTCATTGAATATCTTGCTCAGATATCAATTCCATGGTTCAACTTAAAAACTTTAAATTTATCCAAGGAATTCATATTTGTATGTCCAAGAACACAAAACCATGTTCATTAGAATGAACCAATAAACCAGATTAATTCTAAAACAATCTTTAATGGCAAAGATTGTTATTATCTTATTTGTATCATTTATCCACCATTCATTATTCAATTTTTATTAAACAAATCAAAATGCTAGCGATCTTCTAATCATCATGATCATACAAATAAAATAACTATGTCACAATTGTATTGGAAATACTAGGAGTCTAGTAAAGTTGTTAAAGGTCGTTCTAGTAATGAATGTTGATAATAACAATATTTCCCATTAAAGATTGTTCTCGAATTAATCTAGTTTATTGGTTCATTCCAATGAACATGGTTTTGTGTTCTTGGACATACAAATATGAATTCCTTGAATAAATTTAAGGTGTTTAAGATTAACCATATAATTGATATCTAAGCAAGATATTCAATGAATTTGGTATTGTCAAAGATCTAAAAATGTCATTAGAATGCTCATATAGGTACCTTAGTTATAGAGGGAATATCCCTACGCACTATAATTTAGGATATCATCCTAAAAATTGTACTTCGTGATGTTTATTGTAAAGGCATTGTATTAGGTTGAAGCCTAACAACTTATTTGGAAATAGTGATAATACTAATGGTTAAGAAATTAACTTGACATGAGAGAATTGTTAACCGAATAAATGTGTGCATATAAATTTATATATAGCTTGGCTATTTTTCTAGACATAGTAATGATACTAAAGTTAAGAAATTAACTTGAAATAGTTTAGCTACGAATAAACAAGCATACAAACATATGTCAGGTTGAAACTTGAATAACTTAATTACCATGGTTGTATAGCTACTAGTTAAGAAGCTAACTAAATCTAGTTAGGTTGTGAATCAAATAAGTTACAAAGGTTCAAGCCTAAGGATTGTTTAAAATGATAAAAAGGTCATTTATTAACATGAAATTACTAAATCATGGTTAAACAATCATATTTAACCATGGTAGTGAACTGTTGTTTAGTAATTAACCTTGGATCAAATGTCTTATGAAATATTCTAATAGAAACTTCAGGATATAGTTTCTCTAAGATCAGTCAAGTTGAAAAACTTGTTTTGGTGATTCTTTTAGAGATCATCTCTCCAAAAGAATAAGTGAAAGAAAAAAAACTTAATTAAGCTTAAGTTTTGTTTCATTGGATAAAATTGACATAAACATCAAATATATCGTTTATAACAATTAATCATTGTAAAAATGGTCATTCTATTTCTAACAAGAGAAGAATGATCCATTTTGGTATGTAAGAACAATATAGACAAAGAAGAGATACACCATAAGTCTGGAGAACAATATTTTTAAGAACTCTTGATAGTAACATAATGGTTATTTATGGTGATAAAATCTAAATCTAAATCTATAATATGGGAAACTAGAATATTTGTTCATGCAATTACCATTATGGTATTTGTAGGAGCAAATGTCACATAATGTTGTATAGTTAATATACAATTGATAATAAAAGATAGAACATCATACTTGTAATTGGTGTAATGTTTGATAAACAAATGTATCTTCATATGATGATTCAACAATTAATTTTGGAATGACATAGTATAGTAAATCATGGAAATCACTTGTTAAAATTGGAGTGTATAATTAGACAAAAGAAATTCAGTAATGAGAAACATAGATGATTGGAAGTTAGTTAGCTTAGTTGATAGAATAATCATGCATATTATTGTATACACTTTAATTGACATTGAAAGATGTTAATCGTGTCCTATTAGACAAATCTGAATAATTGAACAACAACACAAGAATAATAACCTTGTTTACATTAAAGGTATAAGGATATGTTCTTGAAGATTAAAAGCAGGTAGATGTTAAATGCATATTAAACAAGTCTCACAAAGTAGTCCATATGATAATTCTACATTGAAAGCCAAGTATGAGGCATTAAAAACGCAAGGTCTTAAAAAACATAATAGATTTTGTAAGTTCATTTAGAACTTATATTGACTCTAGATATGATTTATATAGTATTTAATATTAAGTCATTTAATCATGGTCTCACTATAGATCTGATTTCATATTGAGGTGATTTCACTTTGTTAATTGTAGCTAATAAAATAAATAATAATTAAATGAATCTAATGGTTTTATCAAATCTATGGTATGTTTGTATGGTTATCCATTGTTACCAACACAAATGATGTGCAAGTGGAAGATTATTAGGGCTAGTACACTATAATCAATCCTTTTAATCATATTGGTTCATTAATGTTGTCATATACAAATAATATTTTAGTGGCACTCTTTATTCATAAATACAAGAATGATAGGATAAATGCTTTTAAAATGATAAAACCATATCAAAGAATGAAATAGTTTGATCATGTTTTCCTTACGTACTTATTAAGGAGTTTAGTCTAGAAATCATTTCTAAGCCCAACATTACCCTGATCTAGGGCACATATAATGGTAATTAGACTATAATAGTATTAAATAACCTTATTAAAAAGTGGCGACAATTTAGATATGCCAATGTTATTGGCTACAGTTTAGTGCAACACATATATACATAATGAGTACTAGGCATGTTCACTAGGCATAAGCCAAAAAGAGGATTCCATATAGATGATTGTCTTAATGTCTATGGAATATATCTTCTTTAGTAGATAAAGGTACATGTGATCCTTTGACTTAAGGGTTACTAGATTGTCTAATGTAAAGATTGATATAATTTGATGTCATCTAACATGCCACTATAATAGGGGTTACCATAAAGTAATTATTAACTATATCAAGATCTATGAATAAGCTATAATAATTTAGTATAAGATTTGTTACTTTTGACACTAAAAGACTTATCTCTGATGGGCCTTTATAAGTGTATATTAATGACTACTAAACTTGTGATCATAGTAAGATCGGGTCATTGCCTAATTCAATAGTGTTTGGTTATTGTGTTGGTTATTAGTTTTTTTAATAATGAGGAAAACCTAAAGTAGACACTATTTCTATGTCTTAACCTTAGGAGATAAAAGATGACGAAAAGATTTGTATTATATGGGTAATTGTTTACTAATAATCTACAAGTATAGACGTTAACAATCCAATAGATAGGTAGTCATGATGTCTTGCTAGAGGCCATTCTTAATTTATGTATGGAGAGATGCTATGCTAGATGTATTGACATGATTTAAGATGGTACACTATCCTTCTTAGGTCACACAAATAAAAAGGTTAAATGATATGAAAAGTAATTGGATTAATCAATATGAATCAGATCCTTGTTTTGGATAATTGATTTTACCTCTCAAGTAGTGCTTGGACTCAACATGGTATAAAATCCAAGTTGAATTGAATCTTAAGCAAAGATAAAAAGAAAAAATTTTCAAATCTGTTTTGATAAGTTTGAAAGCAAAGTGGGCATTTAAGCCTAGTTATAGTTATATATAGGTCTAGGCTAATGCTTATCCTAGTTGTTTATCAAATATGATTCAATCATATTTAAGATAAATTTGAAATATGAGTTATTTGGCCCACACACAAGTATATGTGCACCTATGTGGAAATGTCTTACAATCCTTATTTGATTGCATTAGTGCACAAACTTTAATATGATAAATATAAGGCACACACTTGTTTACCTCCACATGCTCGTGTACTTGTCCCATATAAAAGACACATGATTGTGTGTCATCCACATACAACCATATGTATATACTGTATAAAAAATGATTTTTTTTTTATTTCATAAGCTTTTTCACTCAAGTTTCTCATAAGTAAGAGGTCTTTTCATGGATTGTTGCCTAACTTTCTTTCATCTTTTCCTTACCTAAGGTCATGAATCACACTCCTAGCAAAGTTTTTCTTGCACGATACCATTTTAGTTCATGCCTTATATGGATCACTATCAGTGCTGCCTTACTTTTGGGTGGATAGTTTGTTTTTGGATTCGTTCTATGCCATGTAAAGACTAAAGGAGCTATCATATATAAGGTACTGTATTTGAAACTTTTATTATCAATTTTTGAACCTCTTTAGTCATGTTGGATATCAATAGTCTTTCTCAAGTGCATCTCCATATTATTTAGCACTATGACCTCTCTTACCTCAACCACAATTTAATTGCTTAGCCATCAATAGCAAACCTTAACTTTAATGCCAAATGATGTTGAAACATGCGTAAAGATGACTAAGCAATCAAGAGGTATAATGTGATATGTTAAACCACCATTAAATTGTTTCAAGATTTGAATATTAGATTGAATGGAAGACCCTTTAGGTTTTCTTTGTTAATGATTAATCAATAAGATGAATAATAACTAATAAATATCATAAATGTAGTCATTCAAACTTTAAAAACAATCTTTTTGTAATCCTGAATGGAATAAAAGTTCAAACAAAACATAATTTTGAATAACAGTTAGAATAACCTAAAAATGAAATGGAATGATTACTCCATCAAAGGAATACCCCTTCTAGCTTTAGTTGTGGTCATTCAAAGTGAGGATGAGACTCTTTTGTTGGTCATTCAACATTTTACCAAAATTGATGGATTTTGTGTCATGTTTATTAATGATAGAATAAAGTCATTCTACTACTTATTCATGATTCTACTTTGATAATATGATTTTGCAACTAAAAGGAATGTCTTAAAATTTAAAAGAAACACCTATTCCTATATCATTTATTCTCTTCAATATGATACAATCTTTCATACAACTTTAATGTAACATATTGAATTGATGAGAAAGCAACTATATTTTGTTCATATGAATACGTACATTATGGTCATTCATTGATAAGTTGTACTATAACATATTTAGAGGACTTTCTCCTTGGATATGAAAAGCTTTCATATAATATTTGTACTCAATATATTTAGATTATATATAGAGTACATTTATTCAATTAGTGATTAAGATGTATAGTGGGAAAATAAATTTATTATAAGAATAATGTGTAACGCAAAATATAATTTTATTGATTGAATATTGTACTAGTAATATGATAAATGAGTAATGCAGAAAAAGCTTTTTTAAAGTTTTATCTTAACATAAAAATGGTTGATATCATATATGCTAATAAATGATGTAAAAAGAGAATAAACTGATAAGATATACAAGTTCATAATTAAATCAGATCTACAACTCCTTATGAAACTTTTTTTTGTTAGTTTATATATATATGTCAAAATAAATACCCCTAAAATGGTTGAACTATGACAAGAGAGTAAATACATGTCAATTGATCATAAAAACCTTATGTGATATATAGTTACCATTCTAGAGATGGTTGTAACCTCATTATTATATTGATCAAGTGCATAAGTAATATCACTAAGACTATCATAGTGTTGAACAACCCCACCAATGTTAGTAATGGATTGCACATATCAAAACTGTTTAAATATAGTTGGGTATAACATAAGAATGCATATTGTATAGACTAGTCCATTAGATTTTCTTACTAAGAGAATTCCATATGAATGGTTACTCTAATGTTTGCGAAATACATCTTCTAAATAATCAGTGGCACATGTGATCCTTTAACTTAAGTTCATCAGTTTGTCTTATACAAGGATTAACATAATTTAGCCCTAACACAACGTGATCCTTAAGAAATAGTTATTATAGTGGTAATTAGCTATATTGAGATATGTATGAAGGTCATGGTAGACTAATAGAGGATTTATCACCCTTGGGTATAAAATTTAATGGCTATGTTAGGCCTACTAAAAGACATCAATGACCACCTGAATATGTAGCCACAATAGGATTAAGTTATTGCTCGTCTAATATCGCTCAATAATTAATACAACTAATAGTCTATGCATATCAAGGATTCGTTGAGGTAAACACTAATTTTATGCCCTGCCTTCAAAGAGATTATATGATAAAGAAATTATATTTTATGGTAAATGTATTATTCATATGTTAAAAGTTAATCACTAACATTTCATTGATTAAGCAACCATGACATCTTGTTAGAGGCTAATCTTAGTCTATGTAAAGATGATTGCCAAATTATAGATTCAACATGACAAATTTGTACACTACCAACTCAACGAAGAGATTTTAGCTCACACAATAGAAGTTGATCAAGGTTTAAAGGTATTGAATTATTTGAGATGAATTAGGTTCAATATTTGGATTGTTAGTTTTGAGTATTGTAAAATTTTTTGACTTAAATATAAGTTATTATACTTTGATGACCAAAATGAAACTTTTTAGGAGTAAATGAGTATGAATGAAATTACATGCAATTGAATTCATCTAAATCAAATAAAGATAGGTTAAAAATTAGTAATTGAAAAGTTACAAGCAAAGTCATACATGATTAATGCATATTATCCATGGATCCTATCAAATTTCAAAATCCAAAAAATTACATTTTTTACAAGACAAAATAAAGATCAAGTGCACAACCCTACATCATCTTCGATATAAAGAGACTAAATTTAAGCTTTTCATGACTTTTTTGCATATACCCATACACATTTATGCTTGTTTGCCATACAAACTTATATGTAGAGAGTGGTTTTAACAGACTTAAAGTCTTTGTGAAAGCCTTTATCGTACTTTGTGTGGATATTAAGGAATTGTCCCACTCTTGGATCAAAAGTGATTATTCACCATATTGATAAAGTGAAAGAGCCACTGATGCCAGTTTGAGACCTTTTAACACCTTATGTATATTTGTTTGCATGCTCTTACCATGTTGTAATTATATATCCATTAAATATATTTGATAGGAAGGTTACATAATGTGTGTTTTCATATTTATAAGAGTTATTTTAAATTTTAATTGTCACTTTTGTAATATGTTCTATTGTTTCTCATCGTAAATCCTTACATATATATGTTATTTTGAACCATAAGTGTTACAAGTATTGAAATAGAAGCGAGAAGAGAAGAGTGATGATAGAAAAGGTGAAAATATGGGCTAAGGAATGTGTATTTGGTAGGGACGAGGCCTAGAGATCTTAAGTTTTTTAATGTTAAGGCTTTGAAAATGATAAAAAAAAAAATTGATCTTTTGTTATATGATAAGTATGTTTTCAAATAGAGTTCTCGATTTAGTGGAAACTATAACACCTCTTTTTAAATGCGTACTCCTAAAGGGAATATAGATCCAAGGAGACATGTTTTCTTAAAACTTATAAGACATGCAATCATTATAATGGAAAAACACTTATTAAAAGCATGAAATGAAACTAAAGAGAAGTCCATCGTCTATGTATAAAATATAATAAAACTGTAAATATCAAAGTAATGTGCATAGTTTGGATATACATAAATAATATATGAAATGATTGAAAACATAATCATGCTAGATCTCTCCTTATGCAACGTCTTAATTGGTTAATCAAAAAATCCCTCGTGACATTGCATTCTTATCACTTACTTAATAAACAACATGAAGGAACTTGTGAATGTGAAAACACTTAGTAAGTAAGTGATCCACCAGGTCATGACATTCAAATAATCAATTTCCTTATGTTCCACTACTATCCTTAATCTTTTAATTCTCTAATTTTATCCTTGGATAGTCTAATGGCATCCTAGATACCTATTCTAAAATAATTTTATCATACTAGATAACTAGTGCTTGAACTTTCTAGTATCAATCAAATAGCCATAATTAAAATGATGTCCCAGATGTGTATGGTATATGTAATCTCTATATTGCAATGCATATTTCTATATTTCTAATGTATATAGCACATGTCATCAGGCTTAGACTAACTAAGCAATGACACTTTGACCACTTCAAAAATCACTTATTGTAATCATTTTTTCTATGTACGCCTATAAGTAGTTGGACTATTATGTATAACCATCCTTGGATGGCCTTATTATAGGCGTGTACATGAAGCATCTTGTTGACCATGTGAGAAATATCTGATGGAGTTCTCTTTTCCATGCAAACCTATGTAAATAAACTACTCAAATAAGACCCTAGAGTGTCATATGCATGCAACATCTCAAAGGTATCTCACTACAACTCTTATGCTTTTACGTGGATTCATGAGTCAAAAATCACAAAATAGTGGCTCAAAATCTGAGCCTAATATCACATAACATTGACTTACTAATTTGCTCATAATGTGCAATATTACACATGGCTAATGGCTTATATTGACTATTTAGTCGTATCTCACTTATATATGACTTTTTCTAATTTTAACTTGAATTTGAAATATTTGGGGTCCATGTTATTTTCTACATAGTTAGGCATCTAATTCACATATTTTGTCTCAAACTATCTTTATTAAGACCTTCTCGTTCAATCCCCACTTTTAGTACATAGCATAAGGGTATATTCATAATTGTAATATTTTAATAGGCGTGACAATCCTTGCACAACTATTCTTTAATTATGCTTATGCTCAATTATACAATTCTCTAGTCAGGGTCGTGCATCTTTTACCTTGTATAATCATTCACTACTCATCCGCATGTATAAGCATACATCTATACATGTATGATTGTACGTCCTTATATGGTATTCATAGTCGTTCATTCTATGCATGACTATTATTTATCTTCTTCAACCTGTAGGGTGTATAACCGTTCATTACCATATGTATGGTAGTGCACCATAATCTATGCTTAAATTTCTAAAGTTTTTGACAACTCTTTTTATGTCTGAACTCAGGAAAAGTAAGTCTTTACAAACCTAGTTCATTCCTATCATTCCACAAACACTTTTAACATATTGTTTGTTCCAAATATATATAACAAAACCATTATATTCATAAATTACATATTTATTAACATACAACACATGATCTGTAGTGCTCGCTGTTATATATTACTATAGACTAACTCTTTTTTTTTTTTTTTGTAACTAAAACCTATCTCTAATATATAACAGTAGGTCTTATGCTGATTGCTTACTGAAATATGTGGAAGCTGGATTAGAAATCTGTGATGAAAAACTAAAACCCATTGTATAGTATCCTGAAATAAAACTCATATTTACTATATAATAATAATAATATCTGAAAACATAGATAATACTAAACATTCCGTATGCATGAGCAATACTAAGCAGACAAACCACAAACATGCTATCTGCTGAAAACTAAACATATATACATATATATATGTAAACTGAAAACTCAGATGAAAATCTGCTCAAGCCATATCCCACTCTCCAGTTATCTCGTGCTTCAAGCTCAGCTTCTCAAAACACCAATCTACAAGAAAGTAAACTGAGGAGAATGAGTGACAAGTCACTCAGTAAGCATCATCTACCTTGACACAGATAGGTCATCGAGCATAAGTTAATCTCAAGTCTTAAATCTCGTTGTTCTCTGCTTTGAAATTTTCTTATTCATTCTTTCTTATCTCTTATTTCTTTACTTTCTTTATTCAGAGATTTCATATATTTTCTGTTTAATGCTTTACTTCATCTTATCTGTTTCTCATGAATGTTGTACATGACGTTATATGTATGCTCTGATATCATGCAAATGCTCATTAGTAATAAAAATTACCTCTTGGGCCTGATTTTATGAAAACTCATTCTTTTCTGAAATCTCTTTTTGATATAAAAAACTCTGATTTAAAGATCTTGTATATATACATATAGTATAATTGAAAATTGTATCAGAAAGTACTGTATCTAAAAATAACTCTGTTATGTTAGCTAGACTGATGAACACAGGAATTCAGCATCTTGGCCGTATAAGTTCAAACCTATGATAAAACTACTCATACACGACCATGTCCTCTCTAACGGATGATGGTTTCCCTCTTTAACGGGCATACGAACTCATAGGTGCCCACTCATATCCACCCCTAACTGATGTCGAAAACATCGTATATCTATACTTTTAAATCATACTCTTGGATCCTTAAATCTCTTTTTGAAAACATTTCATGTGGCATATCGTGCTCAATGCTTTGATAATCATGCATGATATGCTATTATATCTTGTTATTCTTAAGTTTCTCGTGCTTGGAAATAGCTTAAATAGCTTAAAGTTGCTTATTTTTGCTTTAAATATGTTTAGGAACAGTTTCTCTCATTTTCTTAAGGCGCATGGGCGTGCTAAGTTTGGCACACGAACGTGTGTGAAGGCACACAAGGTCATGCTCAAGTTGTGTCCTTAGGCGTGTTGGCCACACTAGTGTATGGTGCAATACACGGGTGTGCATTTGAAGCACAAGGTCGTGTACCACACTGCACGGGCGTATAATTGCCTCAACACCATTCCGTGTCTTGTTTACACGGGTATGTAAAATTGGGATCATACACACGGGCGTGTGCATACACAAACGTGTGTCTAGATTTTCATACGCATACAAGTGTCATGCAAGGTTGTGTTCATACAGAATTTAGGCCATACGGGCATGCATCCTCGAGTGCACGATCGTGTGCTCAACCAAAAATTTGTAGATGTGTCTGGAAACCTAAAAAATCCCACTCAAATCTCTTCCAACTCAAACATTCCTCAATTAAGCTTACATAGAGCAAATTCTCATGCCCATAACATCCTCATTTCATCTATTTATCATAAAGCATGCAAAAACTCACACATTTCTCACAAATTCATACCCAAGCAATAAATCATCACACATTTCATAATAATCTCATAAATCATCATACATTATCTCATTTCATCATCAAATCACAACAACACACATCCACAACACGTAGCAACCAACCAAGAAGCTCAAAATCAGAGGAAGCATGCTATAAACCTAAGCGAAAGAGGTAAAGAAATACTTACCTGAAGTTGCTAAGATCTTCTATCTTTCTAACTCTGACCAAAATTCTGGCTGGATTAGTTGTTAAAGTTAGTTTTTACTTCTGAAAAATGGTTAAGGCTCGTTGGGAAGAAAGAAGAAGAGAAAGAGGTAAGTTAGTTGAAATGGAAAATCTCTCTTTATATAGTTGTACGACCCAAGGAAAACACACGGTTGTGTACCTCTAAGGCACACGGTCGTGCTCTTCACATAAGGCACACATACGGGCGTGTGTCAAGCACAACCAATATAAAGTCTCTCTAAAAAGACTATTCTATCCCCAGAACCTACTGAGGCTAATCTTTGGCTATTAAATTTCTTTTTTAACCCCGATTAAAAGCCTAAACGACTACTCCAACCTCGGGCTATTATATGATCTCACATAATTAATCCTTTTTTCATGTATTTCACATATATCAATTCTTGTCGTGTATTTTTGTTGCCATATTTTCTCTGCATTTCATAACATGCCATATTGTTTCATATCCTAGAAAATATGGAAAATAATAGCCTACTTGCTTGGATTTCAATGAAAATTATTCTTCTTGTGGCTATGAATGGATTTTTTATGTCTAACATCATATACCTAATAATCCTCAAGTCTCTTAAACTCTCTCTCAAATCCCTTTTATGATACTCTCTAAAATTTGATATAAAATGTGTTATATGATTTTGGCTTCCAATTCATTTCCTTTTATATTATTGGTCGAATAACATAACTCATGATTGTGCAACTTTCATGCACAATTGTCCAAGCGGTTCTAACCATTTTTATCATGTTTTTCAATCGTTGAAAACACGATTTATCCAATAACTATCCTCATGCATGGTCATACACCTCCCTGTGCATGATCATGTATAGGAGCTAACTAAACTTATCCTTTCATCTAATGTACAAGTGTGCACCGGACCATACACATTCATTATCCTCTCATACATAGCCTTTTATTACTTTTCTTAAAGGAAATGACCAAAGTACCCTTATAACACATGTACAGGAATGCACACTTGGCACGTATAATCGTATAACATACTCAAACAATAAAATATGCATAAACATTCAACAAATGAGGTAAATGAATAAAATATCAAAATTTTTGCTTAGTTTGTCTAAAAACTTCAATTCTTGTAGTGGTTTTTTTATAATTGAGGAATTATTGTATCTTTTCATTACATTTGTTTTAGTTTGTGTTGGTTTCACATTGAGGGGAAAAGGAATCATGTGTAGATGGTACTATTGTATAAGGAAACACATGAGTTGCTTTTGAGTTTTGCTGAAGTTAGAGCCAATGTTGTGAGACTAAAAAGAGATAAGCCACTAAAAAGTTTATGTTAAATGGAATTCAAAGAAAATAGCTTTATATTGCAATGCAATGTGCTACTTATTAAAGTTTTTTGTGATGGATATTGTTGCAATATATAGGTATTTGGAAAGGCTGGAGAAGAGATGAATTTTCTATGACAACAAAGAACTCAAGTGATTGTTATCCAATGTATAGTGAAGTGCATTACTTTCTCTAATTTTTATGAAAAATAAGATTTGCAAGTATCATTATCACCTCAAGGATTACAATAGAGCTAGGGATTCCATTAATGCATTGACATGTAATAAACAATGTCAGATTTTTCACAATGTACTCAACAAAGGGTAGAACAAATCCTTTACTTGTAACTAAGAATGCAACGAACCTTGATTCAACCTTGATTATTTATACAAGCTTGTCAACTTTACCATTCACAAACGTTTTAGCATTTCTATGTTTGACTGTGTATACATGTTATGGGATTTTAATCTAATTCTCTCTCTTTACAATTTGTAAATACTTAACGATACAAGTCAAACAAAGACAATTTGGTATTAGTTGTGACTAATATATGGATCTTCATGATACTTGTAACAATTTTATTATTATTATTATTATTATTATTATTATTATACAAATATATTAAAATACGATAAAAGCTATAATTTATTTTATTTTTTATAATTGCTAATCATATAGAAATTTGTAAGATGATTGTACTTACTACATATTTATATTAATGATTTATATATATATAATAAAAATATTCATCCTTATTACAAATTTTAATAATTAACAAATACAATTATAATAATAGAAATTTCACTATTAACTATATTTAGTGACTAACAAATATAACTAAAACAATAAAAACATTTATTATTGATATTATGATTATTAAATAATAAATTTGTTGTAGCAATAAAAATATTTATCATTGTTATTAATTTTGACGCTCATAAATATTATTATGACAACAAAAATATTTATTGTTATTATTATTTTTAAGAATGAGATTTATATTCGATACTATTTATATCAACATCAAGACTTTTTTTTTTCATCGTTTATATTTTTAATATAGGAAGCTTTAACTACAAATATTGACAAGATTGTCATTACAACTCTTTAACAAGAAAGCATGATTTTTTTATCATTAAAACCCTATATTTTTTCCTTGTAACATAACATATATGGATAAGAAAGTCTTTCATACAATATTTGTACTCAACAGATTTAGATCATATACAGGGTACATATATTCAAGTAGTAAGATTGATTTGTGGCGGGAATATAAATTTATTGTAAGAATAACGTGTTGTGAAAAATATAACTTTTCTGACTGAATATTGTGCAAGTGATATGACAAAGGAGTACTGCAAAACCGCTTTTCGGAAGTCTTACCTTAACATGAAAATAGTAGATATCATATACGTTAATAATTAATGTATAAAGAGAAGAAGTTGAAGAGAAGAGAAGAGACAGAAGAGAGAGAGAGAGAGAGAGAGAGTCTCGGGAACAGGAGTGCAGAATGTCACTGAAAGGATTGTCTACAAGGAAGTTTTGGAAGAAATGAAAGGGAACGTATAAGTTGTCGTGGGCATGTTAATTTGTTCACACATAAATCAACGTAACAAAATAGATTGGTAGGGAAATGAGCCAACACCACACCACAAAGCGGAGACACCGGCGCTAAAACAGCCTTGCCTTGGGCCTCCACTGGGGAACATACACCTTGATTTTGCTTAAAAATTTTTGCCGACAAACTTATATGTTCACATAGTCATACTCTATCCTTATTCTTTATTTTTAAGATTTTGGGAGGAGTAAAAGAAAGAACCTGTTTTGGCCTCCGCTTCCTCACTCACTCATGATTTCAGGCGATAAGTTCGCGTGCCACTACCTAAGCGGATTCTCCCACGCTTTAAACCATTCATTCCTCCTTTCATCACCAGATCCTAGGGCTTCACTTACTATTTGTATTACTTCCCAATTCCATCACAATCCCACTATCTCTTACCAAATTACATGTACTTTACAACGAGATTCACGATACAACTAGAAGACTTTTTGGTCAAACAGCTTTTTTAAGCACTTAACACTAGAAGAATCATAATGCTTAATTTAAGCACGCATGTTGTCGCAAAAAGAAAAAAAGACTTCTAGGCAAGAATAAGTAGACTGGTAGAAGATCTAGATTCGAAAAGCGTAATTTAAGAATTATATTTGAAATTAAAGTAAGATAAAGATTTTAAGAAGAGAAGTCCACTCTCTCTCTCTCTCTGCCCCTGATAAAGTAGCATATACTTTTCAGTGTGATGCATGGTAGACTAGAAGCAACAAAATGAATAGTGGGAGCATAAACTCCAAGGTGAGAGATATTGATGAAATGGGTGGACAAAGAAACATCCATGTTCTACTCCTGTACATAATTTTTTAAGCTTTTATTTTATCAACAAAGACATCATACTTTACTATCTTAATGCTCAGAATTTATTACTTAAACAACATCATGCACTTTTCAATTTTAACTTTCCTCTCCTTCTGTGATCTGTAGTTACTATTCTTTAGTAGTAGCTTTCTCGGGTTCGTATTTTTGTTCTTATTGACCAAGGACAGATCCAGGATTTTGTTTCATCGAGGGCATAATTTTTTTTAAAATGGAAAAAAAAATTACTCTTATTAAATTAAAATCAAGTAGCAGATTTAAAATTGTATTTGTTGGATATGATAGGTTAACGGAATTGAACTTAAAGCTTTTCAAACGTGATAGATGGTTATGTTTCATCTATACATGGCAATTTAGCCAGAATCATTTGTCAGCTTCCTGTGCAGACAAGACAGAAACCTCCTCTCCACGAACTCCGGTGATCTCTTGAACTACCCAAAATATTTTCTCACAACTGAACAGATGAAAACCCTTTTTCAAAAGGATTCAAGACCTTAGTTTGAAAAGCAAACCTGTAGGAGTTGTTAAAGCCTAAATGAATGGATGACACAGGAATATATATATATATATATACACACATATATACAGAGACAACTTTATGGGTAGTTGAAACTAGTTCTTTAGCTGTGAAAAAGAAAAGAGACAGGGAATCAATAAGTTTCTGACTCTAAAATTACAGTGTATTGGAGATTTATTGCGTTATTGTCTTAATACAAAGATAATGGGTTGATAACAACCACAGATTGACTTGAATGAAAGTACGAATGTCAATTCAACAGATGAATCCAGTAAATCTTAATGGCCAAGTAAACCTATGTTTATTCTGAAGCTGATTATGGAAAGTGACAAAACAAATTCAATGAAGAAGTTGACTGATTAATTTATGTCTGCCTGTGCTGTAGGGCTGCATGAATGCATATGAATACAAGGTGGGATGGGTTTGATTCTCGAACCAAATAGAAACCATCAAAATATTGGCCCAAACCAATCAATCATATAAAGGAATCTAGTATATAAAATAGCAATAACATAGGAAAAATAAAATTATTTGCTACTTGCATTGTCATTAAACAAGTTTTTAGAAGACGAATTCTTTTTATTTTCCATCAACTAAGAGTAAAAGAGTTTCTATGATCACTTTGATCATGAATCTTCCAGTAATGAAAACACGAGAAGAGATAATGATATCTCCTCTAAGAAATTGTAGCAGAAGCTTGAGCAATATGCACTTTCGCAGAGAATCTTGTATATGGTTGAGGTATTAACTTCACATGTTCTAGAGTCTGGGCTTGTTAATCAAAATTTGGCAGCCGATGAAGCTAGCAGCAGTCGACCTATTTATCTCTGGTATACGGCATTCCAGCAAAAGCTTGACATTTATATCCCCCAAAGTTTACAGCAAGCATACAAACAAGAACCCAAGAAACCAACAGATTGACCGATAACATTCAACTGAAAGCACAACAGGGTAGTTGATTCAAGAAAATAAGCAGTTTTAAGCTTTTTATGTAAAGATATCATATACCGTAAAACCAACTAAATTATAGTCTCACCAAATCAAATGGAAGTCCCCCAAACAACAGCCAGCCAAAAGCAATAGTAAAAAGGTCCTGCAGTAGCAGAAATAGGAGTTCAGAAACAGTTACTGGATAAGTAGTTTAAGGTGGAGAATAGGAAAGAATATCTACAAGATTTTTCAAACATTCATGATGATAAAAGGTAATACCCAAAACAGAATTCCAATTTCAGGAAAATCATTCTGGTTAATTAAAAAGAAACAAATTTAATATTAGCAAAGTTTCCAGCGTTCCTGCCTACTTTTAAGATCTATTCGTCCGTCAGTGTATGCTTCCATCCAAGTAAATATGATATGTTAGCACTACTAGTTAGCCATGATACTAAAATGTAATCACATAGTTGATAATGCAACTCAGAAGTTGCTCAGGAAAAATCAATTGAGAATGCTAAAATATCACAGAAGTCTATGAATGATATGGTTCTAGGCAGCCAAACAAATGACTTCTTTGACAATAATATGTATGAGTTACATGACTTACCAGCCAAAAATCAATGTTAATCCACCACATTTAAAGATTAAAATATTAGACTGAAGAAAGAGATTAGGGTTGAAGCAAGTTTTCACATCTGCATTAGTATGATAGCACAAGCTAAATAGGCATAAACACCTTCAAATTGCCGCAAATTGTCTGTGTGAGAGCTGAATTGAGAGTTGTGTTCAAAAATACGTAGTAGTTTATTAAGAAAGCCATGATACAGGAAAGAAGCATCACAACCTGCAAGAATATCAGTGCTTTAGTTAGACCACCAACTTGATTACTAATTCATTGGTTTTATAGAATAGCCAAATATAGTAAACACAGGCACGTTGGCTCCTTATTATGATGAAATAGAAGCTCATCAAGCAGATTCGGTAATAAAGCATTGAGTATTACACTATCAAAATTTTATGGACTACTGCAGGTTCATTACTAATTAGAGCTCATAATCTAGAAGTATAAGGTTATAATGAATTGCTAACTTCGTCAAGTTGAAGATATCAAACATGTAGAAGATGAGTGGATTCGGGTTAAAAAAATAACAATTGTGGACTAAAGCTTAAACTTTGAGATAAAAAATTAGACCAAGGAGAGATAACATTTAACTTTTCTACTACCTTGATTTATTTATTCAAAAGAGCTAAGATGCAATTCAGGTTTGTTATTATGATGGTAAATCACATGTTTGAGACAACGTAGATAATTTAAAAGAATCAATGAAGCCAGATCATCTACAAATTCACAATACAGAAAATTGAAACAAGAGCAAACTGCAATGCTAGCGGATTTGCTGGCTAAATAAACGCAGGAAATAAGTTCACAACTCATGCACATGCTAAATTAAATTAAATTAAGGAAATCAAGAGAAGGGAAGTGGAACTCCAGTCATGAGTAGAAAAAATGAGAAGGAAAGTTATGAACTTCAGAAAAGGGAACACCTGAAAGCCCGGATGGAATAAAAGGGGAAAGTTCATAGTCACTTCTAGATCACCTTTGACTGATGTCCAGAACAGCAAGATTGGTGTGCATATTATTCCTAAAAACACCCGGTAAGTTGATTATTCAACTGAGCTACAAAGGGAAAAACATGTTGTCCTTGGACTTTTTATCTCACCATTGCACCACATCAGTCCAAAGCTATTCAGGCCACTTGATTTACCTGGAATGATTAAAGAATATGCCATAAATATATATAAATAAGAAAGATATAAACCTTCAAATAAGAAATGAGATGTGAAATAGCATAAGAATAAAATATTACCAATGCGAGCAATGGATGCAAGATATATCGCAGTACAGATGTTTGCTATGAAAACAACAGCATAGCCATAGGCATCAAAGGACAAGTCCCGGGCTCCCGCAATAATTGCACCAAGTATAATAGTCCCTACACTGAATCCTTGAATTTATTCCACTAAGAAGGTAACTAGGTACATGTATATATATAAGATAATTCTATCATAGATCAAGTATATGGATTGACATTCTAAGCCATGCAGTTGAGACACCTTAATTTCCCATTTCAAGATAGTATAAAAAAATGATAAACATAAATGCCAACATAATTCAGCCCTTTGAATTTTGATTGACAAAGTCAATCCAAGAACCTTTTAAGCATCCTAATCTCCATGTCTAATTCCCTCAACTTCTGAGAATGTTGCGACCACTAAATCAGGAAACTCAAATTTATAACTAGTATAAAAATCAGAAAAGAATAAAAAGGAACAACTTTACGTAGTTTTAACATTAGGTTTGATTGAATTGCGGTTTTTGGTCCCTATGTAAGTGGCAATTGAATATTGCAAAAACTGACTCCCCTTCCATGCATCAGTAATTGTGGGTAAAGAATGAGAAAGCAACATGAAAGGAGAGAATCCTAACACAATACAGGTACAATTGGAGTCAGAACATTGGATACAACAATTTAAAGGTACAAATGTCTATAAAAATCAGTTTTCCCTTAAAGGAAGGAATTATACTGATGATCCATAAATCATACCAAATGAAAACCATCTTTCCAAAAATAAACTTAGCAATTTATTTTTTAAGTTCTTTTTTCACTACTATCAAGTATTTAATTGTAAATGTTAAAAAAATTATAAACATTGCCATGGTAAGATATATCATTATGTTTTTAGCAAAACATGTTTGTCTACACTGGCTATGACCAAAAAGATATAACAAGGACACTTCATTGACATAAAAGTCTGCAAGTTAAAATTAGGGACTAAACTTCTTTCTAAATACTAATAATGTTTGACAGCTTTTAGTTAATTGTATGACAAAAAAAATTGGTTATGACCACTTTTAGGAACATGTACATAAATTATAAGTTTAACAACTAGCTAATAAGCATCTGCAAATCCAGGGATGGTTCTGAAAAAGTGGACTGAGTTTTCCAGCTTCCAGTAACATCAAAGGTTTAATCAACTGAGGAAAGTTAAAAGGGATGCGTACCTGCCAACAACTAGAAATGAGTGTTTCTGCCCTGTCAATAGATACTCCACAATCATTGTAAAAGCCACTGTGGTCCGCCTGAGGGTGGTGTACATGGGAACATTTATGCCTCGCACAGCTTCCATTGTGACAAGCTTTCAATAAGAAGGACAAATTTTGTGATTATTTCGAAGATATATTTGAAGCTTTCACCAAGGAAAAGCTTGTTAAATATCGTATACCATGAAGTACATACCATATATAACAAATATGCTATTGCTAGAGGAAGGGTTTGAATTAATGTCTTCAATGGTACCAGGCTTAACGGATTGTAAGTGGTACTATGTGGTTCACCAGCTGAGAAAGAGATGACCTTCCAGCATCTTAGTGCATAGAGTATTGAACATGAACATAACATCTAGGAAACAGGATATAAAATGCACAAGTCAACTAATGAAGTACTTAGAGATAGCACAAACAAGATTTAACAACAATGTTTTCCAGAAGGCACCAAAAATTGTTAGAACAGTGAAAGAATTGCAGTAAGCTATTGCTTGCAAGCTGTACAGCTAGCATAGCAGCTTAGACTTTAACATACATAGTCTAACCAATGAGACCAAATTGGCAAGTAGGCTACCTGAAAAAGTGTGATGACATTTACACATGGGAAACTATATGAAGAAAGAGCTGCTTTGTTGAACATTACCAAGAGAACTGCAAATTGGACAGAAAACAAGATCGTACCAGTGAAAATGAGACACTTAAAGAAATCAGACAACTAAGATGTGTTCAGGAGAGTAGCAAAGCTTGATGCATAAATAAACCAGTAAATTACCATTCTTAAAATCTATATCAAGTTGGGAAAAAACAATACAAAGAACTACATGAATCAAAATAAGTATAATGAGGTAAATATTGAGATTCATCAGTAACAATTAAATAGTGAATCATTTATACTAGAGAACCTGCTCACTATCTCCAGCAGGTATTGGTTTTATTTCATGCCACATGTCTAGTGTTTACGTGGATGATGCCTAACATATGAACGCTTTCATTTTGTTTCCTTTAAGTACAAAAATTTTGGATACATAGTGTAAACACAAGTTTGCAACTGTTATAGAGCACCCTCTCTTTAGTAATTACATAATTATCCATTAAAAGAAGAGAAAATAACATGAAGTGAACACACAACATGCCATCTTGGCATTGGTACTGTTTTTAACCCAAGATCCCCTCCTCCCTCAAATGAACCCAAATTTTAGGTTAAGATACCAACTAAGACAGTCAACACCTACTCATGGCATGGGAATTCACAACTGAAAGTTAAAAAGTGAAGAAGGAGACAGTTGAACAAAAGACAATAAAAATAATTATAAAAAATGATGACAAAAACTATCTGTTCTGGAAAGGAGTTTCTCTTAACATTATTTGAACAAAGAAACCAAAAGTAACCTGTCCACTATTACATATAGAATGCATGGATTATCTTACCGATTAACTTTATTTATCAGGAATTATTTCAAAGGTGCCAAACACCTGGAACTCACTAATATGAAAAAGGCAAGCAATTAAACCCAGAAGAGGGATTGTTTATTACACTGTTACTGTATAACTTAAGGATCCTTATTTATAAACAAAGTACTTCTTCAATTTGTAACACTCTCATAACATATGTTAAACATTTATGTTAAACTTTCTCTAAAATTAAAACCATGTATGAATCATGCTTGACTTAAAAATCACTTCCTGCATAGTTTATGAGTAATACTTTCTCAATCTCACCATCCTATGGATAAATGGTCATCATTAGTCTTGGCTGCTTCTTCAGCATTTCGATATACACCATTCCCTTAATCTTTAAATTTTCTAGCCCCATAATTGCTCTATAATCCATCTCGTCATATCTCTAATCTCTTCACATCTAACATACTATTTTAGTAGCAAAAACTACAATTTGGCAATAGATACCTTATGAAAAACTCTTAACCACACCCACCATTGATGCAAAAAATAGATGCTCCATAATTTGTAAAGTAAGCACACATTGCAACCGAATTTTTGATTCTTCCTCACAATATTTTCACATTTTTCAATCCATCTCAGATATCCTCACTGACACTAACAAATTCACAAGGCATTCTTACTCATATTAACAGCCCAACTGCAATATCTTGTCTGAGATCCTACACTGCAACATGAAATTTTACGCAAATTTCCTTCTTCTTCTAAGCTTAGAACCTTTGCTTCTTGCCTAAGCATAAAACAGAATTAAATTTTCAACCCTCAAAATTCCTGAAAAATCCCCCATGTAATAACCCTTAAAGCACACTTGTCATTAATGAAAGTAGGATTTCAGTGTATTTAGCATATGAAATAGAGATAAGTTTCAGTCTAAACCCAATCACTGCTTCAAAGTTTAAAAAACAGAGTCATAATTCTAAACAACAAAATCAACACAGAAACAAAAAGTTATCTACCTTCCTTACTTTCTATGTTTCATCACTAATGTACAAGTTAAATCTTCCCCCTTCCCCACATTTTCTCATCAGCCAAATAAAGCTTAACCCAAAAATAAATATAACAATAACATTTTTACAGAAAATTCCACCAACAATGCAACAAAAAGATTTCATTTGACAAACCAACTTTCAAGGTAGAACATAACATGAAAATTTGTTCCATAAAATAAGTCCAAACGTTAAAATAAAAGGAATTATTACCAGCAGAGGCCATGTAAGAAACAGCTGCATAGACACCTCTTTTAGTCATGACAGAACCCTTTGACTGCTCTTGACTTTTCATTACACCGTCGTTTAGTGTCACTGGTAAACCTTCACTCTTAATTGACGATGCCATTGCTCTGTTTTAAATTATTTTAAGTACGAAAAGATACGAACTTTTATTTGTGAATGAATGAGCGACGAAAACGAAGGAGTTGAAGTACTGAGCGTTCGATTCGCGTTTGAGTGGCAGAGACACGTGGCATGCTTTCTTAGAAGTTGCGGTCCCTTTTGTTAGGTCCCAGCTCAGATATTCATCACCCCATCATTCTTTTTCCTTTTCTTATTCTTTTTTAGCATGTTTGCTCATTACTTAATTAGGTATATGCATAATATACATACTTTTTAATATTAATGTCACATACGTATTTACATTTGTCTCAATAACAAGCTTTAAATAAGAACATACTTTTAATTACATTTAGTAGTATTGTGAAAAACATTGTAAAATTGATTGTAATTAATCTTGCAGAAAATAATATTTATGTTATAAATGCCAATAATATTTGAATATTTATGAAAGAAAATATAAAAAAGGATATTTTTTAAGTGGTTTTTTTTTTCAAATCATGTTATATGAATATAGCAAAAATTTCAATTCAATATACATATAATCCACATGTTTAATCTTAAGAACTCTATAACAGATAAACGTTTATAGTATAAATGAAGTAGACATAGTACTGTTTACAAATATTGTTCACAAATAAGTAGATAGATAATATTATTTTATGAATACTAATTATAGGTAAAGAGTCGGAATGAAACCATTTATAGGGGTAAATAGGTAGGTGTACTATTTACAGAGAGGGGATAAGTATGATAACGCTCATATGAGTAGCGGTAGGACAGATACTATTCTTAAGGGGGATTACTCAAAAATAAAAAGTAGACATGATAATGTTTATGAGATAAATGGGTAGAAGTGGTACTGTACACGAGATTATTGTTCACATGTAAGAAATAAGTGTGATACTACTCATGGTGTAGGTAGGTAGGTATGGTGTAGGGATGAGGGTCAAACATGTATTAAATTAAGGTTTTGGTTATATTTGTATAATATATAAAAAGTGGATTAAAATTGTATAATTTGATTAAAAAAGATAATTTTAATTAATTAGACATATAAAAATATGTGACTAATTAATTACAATATGCATTTTCTTCGCTTACCCAATTTTATACATAAAAATATAATTATAGAAATTTATCATATTTGACTACCTAATATCAGTTTTATCATTCTCTTATATCTTTTAAAGTTAACTTCTTTATACACTTTTCACACGAACTTCTGAGTTGAAAAATTACAATAAAAGTCTTACATATTGGGTTGAGAAGTTAAAGTTTTTGCTACATCAAACACTTAATCCAAGTGAGTATTTCTGCATTATATTGTTTACATCATAGTTGAAGAGCATGATAGTGTAGTTTGTAGGTTTACCGTAGTTAGATAAAACTTATTTTGTGTCCAATCTATGTTTATTCTATGTGTAAGACGTTTGCAAGTCCCAAATATCTTGCAAATTACATGAATAAAACATCAATTAGTGAATTAGAAGTAA
Source organism: Anacardium occidentale (assembly GCA_026122585.1). Classification (NCBI taxonomy): domain Eukaryota; kingdom Viridiplantae; phylum Streptophyta; class Magnoliopsida; order Sapindales; family Anacardiaceae; genus Anacardium; species Anacardium occidentale. Next base: position 277,373 of record JAJEJH010000264.1, read on the forward strand.
TTTTTTCATTCGCCTCCTTGGTTGCATCAAATTGTCCCTTATCTAATACCAATGGCCTTCAATCTAACCATGCTTATCAAAGGATGGCCAAACACCTTACTTCAAGACTATATTTAATTCAAACATGCAAGGCTACTAAGTGTGAGTTCCACGCAAGAAACAAGAACAATCCTCAAACTAGCAATGAATTCTCATGTATGATATTGTTGTGTAAGTCATCCATTCCTCATTCTTGACAATCCATTGAGAGCAAATTCATCAAATGGTTGCATAACAAGTTCAAGAAATCAAGCCAAGTAAGAACCAAGAGAAAGAAAACCAAGGGAGAAAAGAGCCAAGAAGAAGAGGAAAGCATGAGCTGTTTTGGCCTATGTCACAACAAGCTTAATTCTACTGTAGCAAAACTACCAACCAGCCTTTTATGCTACAACAAGCTTTATGTTGCCATGACAAGAAGCTTATGTCCATGAAAATGCTTTATGCCTCTACAATGCTCAAAATCATGTTACAACCTCAAAATCATGAAAATCCTTAATCTAACTCTTTAGCAAGAAAAAGTTGGCAGTGGAAGAACCTTGGTAGCAGAATTCTTCCTTTATCTTTAGTTCACCCTCAAATTAGTGAAACAATCCTTTAAGTTTGAGGTTTCTTATCTTGCATCCTTACCAAGTAAGTAGATTGATTTAAATTGATAGCTAGTTTTTTAGGTTCAAATTAATATTGTTCCAAGTTATTTCAAGTTTGTTGAGGTTCATCTTCTTATATATATATTTTTTTATGGTTGTGTGATTGATGTTGTGGAATAATTTGAGCATTAAAGTTATGTTGAATGGTAATTTAGAAATACTTAGTTCTAGGTTGAATTTGACATGAAACTTGCGTGATATTAGGCTAGAATTTGAGGCGACATTTGTGAATGATTTAAGAACAAAAAATGTAAGTGATTAGGGTGTGATTTCATATCAGTGTGTATTGGTTGGATCTAGATGAATTGCATTAGAAAAGGTGAGCAAGTAGGGCATAAGAGTAAGAAGTAAGTTAAGGGAGGGAAGAAAGGGAAAAGGGTAACTGATAAGGATAGGGATAATGTCACAAGCACCATTTTATATGTTTGTGTAGAGAGGTGGGTAATCGGATATGACAACTAAGAAAGATCAAAAGGTAGGAGCAAAAACTAATAAATCTTATCTTATTAGCTAATTATAAACGTTTACTAGAGGAATTTAGTGTTCAGTTGGATACTGATAAAAGATATTATGATATCCACATGCATACGAATTATGAAAGTATATGGTCATCTATTCTATGTGAGATTCAAAATAATTATGTTTTTTATGCAATCATGGCATTATGCATTAGAAGCAGAACGGTACCTTTTATTTTTTATGCTATTGTGAGTCTTCAGGCAAGGGCAAGTAATATTCAATTTAATAAGAATGTAGAAAAGGATGTCGAAAGGTGTAATATGTAAGTGACTAATGCACATATAAACCCAAAAAAACAAGAAGAAAAAGAAGAAAAGAGGTTTGATATTGGTGATAAGAGGGATGAAGAAGTTGTTCAATGTATGTGGACGCAAATGATTGGGAAAAAGGTTGAAAAGATGGTTTATTTAGTCATTAGAATAAGATAGAGGGTATTCCTAATAAAGAATTTGATTATGATAAAACCAATAAAAGGCAAATGTAATGGTGGATTGAAGGTTAATGCAAGCCAAAAATGCTCGTTATATAAGCAAAAAAGGGTAGCAAACTTTAACTGTAGTTAAGAAGTTCCATATACCATAAGGCTTGAAGGTTTAGGTCTATCATAAACCATTTTGATAAAACCAGTTTATTAGTGATATGATTGCAAGTTAAGAAGGAGATATGAAAGTTGATAATATTTGTGTAAATAAAAAAACACTTCAATATGTGTTTCAATTACATGCCTTATAAGAAAAGTATCAATTCAAAGTGTTGTTGTTGGCCTCAAACTTGTGAGAGATTATATGTGTGCATTTTCTCTAATGTTGATGGTAGATATGGGAAGCAAATCTAGGTACTAGTAACTTTTTAGGTACATCATGGTGTTTAAGGCTATACATGCCTCAAAGATGTAATATTGTCCCATACTTATGTTTGTAGTGAGTGTAAGGAGTTAAAGTTTATGGATTGGATTGAAATATTAGAAATAATATTTAAGGTTGATTAAGGTTCATTATTCAATACATATTAAACATTTTTCCTATTATTGATAGATGAGTCATCTCACCCTAAATTCTATAAAGGGATATTTCTCTTAATTCCCATCAAATTCATTAGAAATATTTCTTTCTAGCAATTACAAGTGCTTCTAAATAACCTTGAAAAGTTCTCGTGCTCGTGGTTGCCTTCGTGTGGACAAATAAGGGTTCTACTATATTGTAAAGAATTATAGAAGTACTAAGATGAATTTAAGGCAAAATCCTGCAAAGGTTTGATATGGTAAAACTATATATATATATTATGTGTAACGCCTTTTGATCGATAAGGATATGAATTATGGTATTTAATTTTTTATTACAATTTCCACTGCTATTAATGTTTTAATATAGATCACAAAACCTTTCACCTTAGTGAGCACTAAAAGATGATTAACAATTGTCTTTTCTTAAGAGGTTCCACTGTCCCTTTACCCTTATTTATAGTGGGAAAAAAACATCACTTCTCTCTTACCTACTGTTATCCAATATAAATGGGCTAGCATGAGTACATTTTGAAGAATTAGACTCTTTATTAAATGACCTAGACTATGAACTCTTCTAGTCTACTTCTTTAGTAAGTTGAAAGAGGTGTAGAACTAGTGTCCTCATCTTAACAAAAAGAATAACAAGATTAACAATAATATAACATCAACCTACAAATTGTTTGGTATCAAACCTAATTGAAAGTGTAATTTTAAATACTCTAACAAACACAAACCCTTGAAACTATACTCAAAAAAATAAAGTTGAGATATTGAGGGCATACTCGGTGTACGATGCCAAATGTATGGTACATTAAATGAAAGACATACAAACATTATAATTGCAATGTAGTGCAAGCATACCCTAAGTCTCCATATGTTGTGCATCCATGCTAAAAGGCAAAAGGATTCCAGAATTCTAGTCATACTTGAGAAATTGAGGGCAATGGTTATATGGTAGAACTCTTTCTTGACTAATCTCACATAAAAGCAATCTAAGAGATGAATAGTCATTAGCCATCACCAAGTCACTTGATTAGTATGTATCGCTTGCCTACACATCAACTTAGGACATGGATATAAGTCCTTTCACCTAGATATAACTCTTCCACAATTATAAGATTATCTTAGCTATTTCATCTCATGTCTACATAGGAAAACTATCATTTTATACTAAATTGAGATCATTTAATTCATGTAATTATTTAATTATCATAGGCTTAGAATAGAAATAAATCTTTAGATTCATTCTTGCATAAGAAAAGAAATGTAGCATATTTTCTCTAAATAATTATTTTGTACTACTCACTGACGCTCTGTTAGAATTCATTTTAGAGATATAAATAACATAACTATAAACATAAACTTTCAAACAGTGGGTCAAAATACGTTAAAAATATTTTCCTTCAAACACTTACTTACATAGTCTTATCTACTCTTTATTAAATCCACTAATCATCCTAAATAGTTGATACTAAATTAATCTACTAATTCTAATCGTTATTATTTTTGTATTTCTCGTTAATATATTAATTTTAGTGTCAACAAGATCCATGTATAACGCATTTTACATATATAAATTAAATATTATTTACACATATCATAGAAGATTAACTTATATAATTATAGAAAAATTTAAATAAAATCATCTTTAAAACATTAATATCATTCATCTTAACTAAACTCAATTTAAGAAACTGTTTGACCATTCGTGAATGAATGAAATATATAAATAGAGAGAGAGAGAGGGACACACACGCACGCACAAACATATATACACACGCACACACGTGTCTCCATGAATGTATTCTATTTATCTTCATCTTGAGTGTTGTCTACCAATCTCTTTTTGATGGATGAAAGAGTTGATTCTGGAAATGGAGAAGTTATTATGAGGAGTCGCACAAATATCAATAAAAGACTTTGTTAATGTTATCTGATGAGTCCTTTTATGATACGTCAAGATTCTACTCCCCTTTTTATCATATATCATGATGTCGTCCTCATCATCGGTTCTACATTTTTCTCCTAATATAATAGTCTTTGTCCAATGAGAATTATCTTCATCTGATTTATGTTTCCCCTTCTTTTTCTCCTATTCGTTCTTCAATGATGACAAGGTTTTCAACACTCTTCTCTCAAATATTCGCACGGACAGTATTCGTGTGACAGGTCTATAAGAATGCTTCTCTCTTAATTTCTCCGCAGCAGCTGGTCATTGCCCTTCATCCTTCACTTGTCGGACATCGTTTGCCGTTTTACCTTCACATTCTGATGGTGCATTAAACAAATCTGAATTCTCTGCTGGGGATATTGATGTCGACGATGATTTTATTTTGTTTGAAGATAGTGACGAAGGTTTTTTCCTTCCAACACTTGATGCTGAGACTAGCCATTGTTACAGCCACCGATGTCATTAAAAGCTGAACCCTTTCTCTGTTCTTGACTTTTCAATGACTTCTTGTTCCATTTCAGTGCCCCCTCTTCATACATCAATGATGAAGTCATGCTCTAATTTCTTTATCTATTTTATTTTCGGAGTCAATCACAGCCCATGCAGAGTTTAAATAGTAAGGCTGAGGAGTGATTGAGAGGCAGAGACGCGTGGCATGTTTATAGAAGTTACGGTCCACTTACGCTAGATGCCTGCTCGATTTCACCAGCCGTGTTTCTTTTCCCCTCTAATATTCTACTTTTGTTCACACGTTAATTTAATTTTCATGTAATAATGTAATTAAATTCTGAATTTTTTTTTCTTACATAATTTTGAAGAAAAAATATTTCTAAAATAACCTTACTAGAAAATTTACTTCAAAATATATATATATTTATAAAAAATAACACTGTACTAACCTTTTCAAATAAAATTGCAAAGGTATATATTGGTTGTATTAGGGAAGTGGTGAATATATTTTTCTTAATTTGAATAAATCAATGGTTGAATGATATATTGCCACTCAAGGTTTCACTTAATAATAAATTGTCATCCGTAAAAATTTTAAAAACCAAATACCCACCTATCGGAGAGATATTTTTGTTTTCTTTAATTAAAATTAAAAATAAATTTTATAAAAATATAAATTTAAAATAAAATAATAATAAATTTAAAAATTTATTAAATTTTATTAAAAATTAAAAAATAAATAAATATATAAAAAATAGTTACCGTCATCGATGACGATGACCACTTTTAAACTCAACAGGTGGCCAAAAATGGCCACATAGTTCTATTGGTGGTCGAATATAGCGGTTGCGGTGGCAAAGGCGAAGACGACTAGATCTAGTCATCTCCGCCATTAAAGAAGGCCAAAAACGACCGAAATACTTAATTATTGCTATTTTCGGTTGTCTCTGTTATTAGAGAAGGTTAAAAATGACCGAAATGCTTGATTTTGGTCATTTTCGGTCTTTTTTTATGATGAAGGTAATTAGATCTGACCATTTTCGTCGGATTATTGATAACCAGATTCATTCGTCAATAAAATTAGGTGACTGTTTTTGACCACCTAGTGAGATTAAAAACAACCACTACCGCACTTTTTTATATATTTATTTTATTTTTAATTTTTAATAATTTTTATTATTATTTAAATATTATTTTATTTTAAATTTATATTTTAATATTATTTATATTAAATTTTATTTTAATATTAATATTATTGAATTTTATAAAAGATACTTTCATCTTTTTTATAATAAAAAAGTGGATATTTGACTTTTAAAACTTTTACGAATAATAATTTATCATTAAGCGAAACATTATATGACAATATAATGTTCGGCCTAGATCGATAACTAAAATTTGCATGCCCAAGTACATTGAAGTGTGAAATCCAACTACAATCTAAAATGAAGATGACTAAGATAGGAGACCATTTATATTTGTGCCAATCCAAATTAAAGGCAATAGAAAAGTTATTAATTATCACGTGTGATGGGAGGCAATTTTAAATTTTAAATATTAAATTTCATAATTATTTCTGATATTATATGTGTTATATATTTTTTGCCATTAAATTCTATCACAAATGAAATCCAGGGAATTATGCCCATTTTGACATCCCTAACTAGCTTTAAAGCCTCTAAATTTATTATTAGAGTAAATTAATTTTTCCCACCTATAATAGTAATACTTTCTATCTAAAATCAAAATGTGTTCATTAAAAAAAATCTAAACACAGTTCTTGATAGTAAAATTATTATTTTTTCTTTATTATTTTATTTTTAAAATTCTCATATTATCATAATTTAACAAAAAAAATTAAAATAATTTAAATATATAATTGACAAAAGAACTATCTTATTTCACTTTCACTTCTGTCTCCTTTTGTTCTCATTTGGCCCACCACTTCCATTTCTCTAACAACCCATCTTACATTGCCAACACCTGAATCCATCTTCTCTCCTCTTTATCATCTCTCCCCCTTTATTGCATGAGTTATTGGCCTTTATCATCTTTTTTATAACAAGATTTTATGCTATCATTAGTGACTCTTTATTTGATCTAATCATTGACAACTCAATCGAGTGTAGAGTTATTAACAATAGGTTACACCACAAGACTAATAAGAGTTGAAGCTCATAATAGTGATGAAGGATTGTTAAAAATAGCTAGGCTTTTCAAAGAATTGCAAGCATTTAATTTGAAAGTTTCAAACATTTTTAAGTGTGAAACTATCATGTTTAAAATGTTTGTGTAATATCCTAAAGTTAGAATGATTTTTCTAGGTCTTGAATCAAGGTTAGAAGAGAGATTTTATCGTTAGAGAAATAAATTTAGAAGAGTAAAAAAAGGTTAAATAGTCTTTTAGTGGCTTTATATAGTGGTGTATATGGAGCACGACCGTATGCCTTTGGACAGACAATTGTGCATCCCTTGTGTGAGAAACATGACCGTACACCTTATTGCATACATGCGTGTGTCTTTCTTGAGTCCTGCATTATATAAAGTAGAGATTTTCTTCCCTGTGAGAGTGCAACCAGTTTTTTCACCCATTTTTTTTCTTCTTCTTCTTCAACTAACCTTAACCAAATTAAGAAAAAGGAAGTTAGCTTCTAACAACTTTTCAGTTAGGAATCCAGCCAGAGTTAGAGAGAATGAAGCCATTAATAGCTCTAAGTAAGTATTTCTTTACCATTTTTCCTTATTTTCAGAATATATAGTCTTCTGGTTAGGTTATTTAGCAATGCAAGCCTATTCCCAGTTTATTAAGCTTGATTGTAAATTGATAAGGTTGAGATAAATAAGATTTTAGAGATAAAAATATGCTAGTGTAGCATCCCAGGTTAGAAAGCCCTTAGGGGACGAGTTTTAAGGTTAGAAATCGAATTCAGAAAGAGATGGGGAGTCTAGATAAGTTCAGGGGTGAGTTAGTAAGTTTTCGGAGCCGTGTGGCTTTCGTAGGAATCCTTTCGGAAGGATTCGATCAGGTGAGTGAGTAGGAAATGGATTAAGTCCATTTTCCCTTGTGCACGCCCGTGCACCCTTGATGCACGACCGTGCACCCTTGATGCACGACCGTGCGTGGCATAATATATAAGAGGAACCGTGAGTTAAGTCATTCTTTTCTCACCCATTTTCATTTCTTCAGCATTTTCTCTCTTCATTTCAGTTCCTCCCGTCCATAGAGAGGAAATTCAGTAGCAAATAGCTCCCGATCAAGTTAAAGAGTGAAGAGAATAGTTCGAAAGTTAACTTTCCGAAGCGATGGCAAGAGGTAAGTGTTCTTTCACTTCTCCTCGCAATTTCCTAGCATGTTTGATGAATTGTGATGCTTGGATGAATGTTATATATGTTATATGATGATGGTTGATGTGTGAAATGTTGATTTTAGCCATCTTTGATCCATGCATGTGGTTGATCATGTTTAGTGAGAGAAAGTTGGCATGCTTGCATGGTGGATTGATGTATACTTGATGCATGTTGTGTTTGAGGCTTGAATTGTGTTGCTTGGGATGCTGGGAATGCATGTTTAAAGTGATTTGGTGAATGGATGAGAAATGGTTGGCATTTTATGCGTTTTCCGGTGGTGCTCTTGTTGAAGAACAAGACGCACGGCCATGCGCCCGCATGGCACGACCGTGAGTCTTTATTTTTCTAGATGCACGCTCGTGTGTACGCTGTATGCACGGCCAGAAAACGCACATGCACGCCCGTGTGTCCGCATATGCACGCCCGTGCATGCGCTTTCAGTGAGAAATTTTCTAGAATTCCAGTAGCTTGCACGGTCAGGCGCACGACCAGTGCACGACCCCGTGCGTCCAGGCTCACGCCCGTGCACTTTCCTTGCACGCCCGTGCACCTGTAGATTTTCAGAAAAAGAATTAAAAATGAGAAATAAAGCATGTGCATTCAGATTAAAGATATAAATGCTTCAGATAAGCATCAGGCAAGCACGAATTCAGATAATAAGCTGCATATGCATATCATGGCATGACATGTAGCTTCAGAGAGGATCAAGAGATCCGAATTCAGTAGTATTCAATATTCAGAGCCCGATGTACGGGTGAGAGAATTAGGTGGAACACGAGGAGGCATCTGTAGGATTCAGCCTTCTGACACCAGTCAGAACGCTCAGCAGTATTTCAGATTCAGTTTTTGACACCAGTTAGAATATTCAACAGCATTCAGATTTTACCATCTGACACCAGTCAGATCGGGCAGTAATATTCAGATTCAGCTTTCTAGCCAATAGCTAGACTGTTCAGCCCATATGGCCAGGATGTCGAATCTTTGTGTTCACCAGTCTGATCACCACAGCAGGTACCTTCGGGTACATTCAGATAGAGGTATTCAGATGCATGCATCCACAATATATTCAGTTAGCATGACATGACATACACATCATGACATGAATAAATATGATATCAGTAAATGAATGTGAATTAGATATTCAGTATACAGATTTCAGATACCAGCAAGCGCATAGATGTATGAATAGGGCCGAGGCCCATGTATGTTTGATTACTGTGTTTGTTTGTGCTTGCTTGGGTTTTAGAGAAGTAAGAAGCGCTTACTAGGTGATCTTTATCACTCATCCCCCTTCTTCTTCCATTCTTTCAGGTGGTTCGTGCTGTTTCCGAGGAGCGGTTGGATCGAGGCTAACGGAAAGGGCACACACGCACACCGCGATCTCAGTATGTACAGTTTGCAGTGTTGGACCTGTGTGGTCATATGTAAATGTTTATGTATCCAAATGTACAGTAACAGTATGTATGTATATGAAAAGGCCGTTGGGCCCATTGTACAGAACAGTATGTATATTTCAGTGATGTATTCCAGTTTTAGCTTCCGTATTTGTACTCTGAATGTATAGCAGGTTTTAGGGTTTTTTATTTATTTTTCGTAGGATTCCCATCACGGGTACCCGAGTTTTCAGATTATTAATAAAAGGGCCTTCCCGAATACAGTAGTAGGGGTACTTGTGGCGGTGGGTCCTACAGCTAGTATGTTGGTGTGTATGTTTGTATGTGTTTCATGTTTTATTTGTAGGATATGGCATGATTGAAACGAGATTTTGATAAATGTGTATATGTTAGTAGAAGCCTTGAGTTTGTATTGATGATTGATTGAAGTTTGGAAGTGATTGGAAGAGAAAAAGTTGGGATTTCTAGGTTTTCATATGCGTTATTATATAACTTAAGTTGTTATTATATAACTTAAGTTGAGCACATGATCGTGTATCCGTAGGTACACACCTATGTGACCTTATTTTTGTATGAGCACAACCTTGCATGGCACTCGTGTGTGCTTGAAATACTCAGATATATGTCTGTGTGACCGAGCACACATTTGTCTGCTTAATCCCAATTTTACACACTCGTGAGAGCAAGACGTGAGAGTGTTAGATAACAACTACAGACTCATGTAAGTGTAGGGCACGACTTTGTGCCTTGATACACACCCGTGCGTCTCATATCACATGCCCATGCAGCTAACCAAAGCTTCATAATGAGATTCTAGAAGCTAACATGATCAAGTACATGCCCTATGCATGGTCCCATGTATTCTCATGCATGATCGTATGTCACCTAGCACATGCCTATGTATCTAGTAAAAGTAATAAAATAGTAAGATAAAAACAAAAAATAGAGAGAAAAGAAAAGCAGAATAAAAAAGATAGAATATCTTTCTAGAATCACACTTCAATTTTACATTAGTATAAGAACACTCATCCATATTCTAGAATAACGTAATTTAGTAATAGATTACGAGCAAAAAAACTGAGATAACGATTAAGATTGAATGGAAACAGGAAGGTGGCAATAGAAAGTTGGTAAAAACATAACAATATATAGAATAACATAAGTAGAACTTATTAACAAGCTTAATAAGCCAAAAAACTAGAAGCTTCAGTAAAAATACACTAAATAGAACTATAATAACTATAAACTTACACGAAATGTAACTAGAGAAAGAAAATATAATAAGATTTCATACATGAATAACATCATTTAGCACAGCATGCCAACTCAGTGATTTTCAGAAATAGATTAAGGGATCCTTATGCATTAGTTCTAGTATTACAACATGATATCTGAGTTAGTTATTTAGGGTAAATACGAAGGAGTACTTGAAAGTTTGTATACGCATTAGAGAGGGAACCAGTGTTTATTAGAGAGGATATGGTCTTTGATCAAACTTGTTAGAGAGAGTACCAGTTAGACAGAGAACTAGTGTCTACTAAAGAGGACATGGTCACTGACTAGACTCATTAGAGAGAGTATTGGTCCTACATCAATAGCATTAAACTCACATAGCTAGGGTGTTGAATCTCTATAGTCATCAATCTAATCAGCACCACAGTTTTATATTCTTAGTACTTCATCATTAGACATCATGCATGCATAACACATTACATGACATAACATGTTAAATAGTGATTTAAAAAAAAAAAAGAGATCAAAGGATCCATATACATGAGTTTTCAACATTATAACTTGATATCCAGGTTAACTATTAAGAGGTCAATATGATAAGGCACCTGTGAGTCTACACAGCTCATTAGAGAGGGTATCATATTAGAGAGGAAGTCTAGTATCCATTAGAAAAGACATGGTCACTGACCAGACTCATTAAAGAGAGAGCTGGATGTGCATCATCAGTATCAAGCTCACAGGATCAAGGTATCAAGTCCTTATGTTCATCAGTCTAATCAGCATAGAAAGTATCCATATGGGTATAGAGAGATTTCAGATACTCAGCTTTTTAATATTTCAAGATCTTTAGATCCCAATAAGGATTTTTGTAAAGCAGTTTTTAGAGAAATATTTTTAGTAAATAGGCTCAAAGGCCTAGATATGATTTTTAGCATAACTAGTCATATTTTTAGCATATTTTATATCATGATTTACATAGTATAAGAATAAGCAAAACAGAGAACTAATAGCTATAATAATAAAATGAAATAGAAATTATCAAACAGATTGATAAGTAGGAGAAAAGATAGAACATTCGATATGCAATAAAATATGTTCATAAATCTACATCATAAAGTGTAAATATAATAGCTGATAATGACGCGTAACTAGTAACGAGTATTACTGCCTGACTTATGACATACTTAAAGCAAAGCAGAAAAGAAATCAGTCAAACTTCAAAGAAATCACTGATTAATTATATAATGATCAGATACAACTTCACTAAAAACAGACTTCGTCGTATAATGAGAAGAGAAAGCTGATAAACTCTCACAAACAGTCATGAGTAGTTTAGAAGAATAAACTTGTTAGATAATCTTTATAAACTATGAAGGAAGATAAAACGACAAAAAAAAAAAAGAAAAAGAAAATGATAGAGTGTCAATCAAGAGGATCTAAATAATTCATGTTATACTGTATATGTATGCTCATATACGTAATTATGATAAGACATGAGTTACAATCCAGATATCGAGATCCTTTGAGAGAAACTTATAAAGTAAGAATAACATAAGTAGAAATATAAAGAGTTCAGCTGAGACCCTAGGAAACCCAATAACACTCTAGATTCAAAGTTTAAGACAGAGAACAAAATAATGAATATTAGAAAGAGGACTCAGAGAGTTGAGTTATATAAGCATAAATCCTTTTCATGCTAAGTCATATATATATACTCATATATGTAATTATGATGAGGTGTGAAGTAGAGTGTAAGCAGTTAGCCAAGTTAGATTAAAAGAAGCTATTAGGCTACAGGAACCTATGTAAGTTCTTTAGTTGGTAGTTAGCCAATCGGGTTATACAGTTTAGAACCTACCCAAGGGTAGAGTTAGGAGATACTTACTGAGTGACTTATCACTCATTCCCCTCAGTTTCATTTTCTTATAGGTTAGTGTTTTGGGGAAACTAAACTAAGACATGAGATGACTAAAGAGCGGGATACAGTTAAGTGGGTTTTTACCTGAGCTTTCAGATTTATACATATATGTACATATTTAGTTTTCAGTAGATAGCATATTGGCTAGTATGCTTTGTATTACTCATGCATGAGATATATAGTATCACATATATGTGTTTTCAGATATTAGTATTATGTAGCACTATAGTATGAGTTTTCTTAAAATATTATACAGTGGGTTTTAATATTCCATCACATTATAAATATAACTTATGCACAATGAATGATTTTCAGAGAAGGAATTTTCTTGTATGGATTCTTGTTATATGTTACAGGTGGTTTGTGAAAAAAAAAAATACTATAATAATATATATTTAACATATGTTTATATAATATAGCAGTATAGTGACATATAACAAGGTTCACTACAGTTTGAATTTTATATGTAAAAGGGTTATTTTTATTTTTTTTTAAATTAATGGATGGTGAAATTACTTTTTTTCCTTTAGAGTGTTAGTGTCTTTTAGAAAAAAAAAAATTGAGTTTGATTTTAGGTGAAAAAGGATAATTCATGCCATGTAGGGGTAGAAAACTCCTTTTAAGGCAAACTTTGGGCGAGAAAAATGTAATTTACTCATAGAGTGTGTTTGATTAAAGGTATTAAATGATCACTCTGATAATATATTTTTTTTTTGTTACTTACATTATCTTGTTTGGTTTATTTGGTGATAAAATATTATCGTAAAATTTTATTATCAAACTAATGTAACAAGTAATATAAAAGGTAATCTGATGACTTTATTCTTTTTAAGTATTAAAAAACTGTCTTGGTTATTTTAAAGATTATTGTACTTTTACTCTATTTAATAAATTTAGTTTAACATATTAAAGATATTTAATTAAAATGATATCATAGTAATATTTTATTACTATCAACCAAACACAAAAATTATTTATATATATCAATTTATCCAAACACATTATTATTTTATACCCATTTATTTTTAAGATAATTTATATTTTTAGTAATCTTTTAAACTTTAATAATAAAAGATTTTATAAACCAACCTAATCATTATTTTAAGGTGTCATGACTTTTTAAATAATATTATTGAAGTATTAGTATTCGTTAAATTGCCTTGAATAACTATAATAGATGTTAATCTCTTTCCAAAAATATTAATAAACATAGTTTTTTAACTTTTTTGTTTGACCTTATTTCATCCCCAAATTTTAAATCAAACATTCTAAACTTTTATGTCCAATTCTTTAGTTTTTATCTAATAAAATTTTAGTTATAAGTGTTATATGGCAGTTTACAACTCGCGAACATTTCACTCGAGATTTATCATTAAATGAGCTCTAAATATCTTAACAAGCAACTACCAACCAAATAACTCATATATGATGCTCCTCAAGAAAAAAGAAAACTCTTTTCAAGTTGATATAACAACTATACTGCTATTAAAAATTGAATTAATTTATAATCTTTTACAAATATTCTCATAGTATTTATCTAGTAGGACTCCTAATCAACATGTCTTAGAAATCTACAATATTCATCTTTTCATTTAAATTGAATTAAGAATATATTCATTATAATCCCAAGAGGAAAGAAAATAATAATTCTGCCAAATATGATTGTATTTTTTCCTCTAAATAGTTTTATAAATATGAAGGAGAATAAGACAAAGAAGAGAGGGAGCAAACATGGAGAGAAGAGAGACTACAAAAAGAATGAAAAAATTTGTATTTTAATCTCTAAGCAAATCATGGTTATTCTATTGTAGTACACCTCAATCAATAACAATATCATGAAGGTGGATATTTTAATTGTTGGTTTGAGTTACATTAAAATCTCTTGTTTTATTTCCTTATCTTCATTTTTGTATTTACCAATACGTCATGGTAGATGCACTAAGGTCTCTTCAAATACTAATAGTTTCAACTTTAGCCTATTTTTTTTTTGGAAGGATCTAAAATTACATAAATTAGTTAGTGATAAGATGAATTTGAGCCAAATTGAACCCGAACATGTATATATTTATGTTTGAGTGCATTTAGTTCACATTCAAGTCATATTCGGATTCATATTTGAGTCATATTCAGATTAATTTAAGTTTGGATTTATGTTCATTTTTGGTTCACACAGTTCATGTGTGTTGATTTTCAAAACCATAATTCGTATTTTGGTTTGAGCAGTTTGTTTCAAGCTTATTCAAACTGAATTAAAAAATATATTCAAATATATTTGATTCAAATCTAATTCTAGTTGGTGATAAGAAATTGTATCAATAATATAGTGCTAGAAAAATTCAAATATGAACGTATAAAGGTTGTCGTGTAATGACACTTATGAGATGTTTCATGCACAGGCCTGATATGATGGAATTCATAATAGGATGTCAATCTAGCCATCCATGTATTATTTTGTGCATTGAAAGGGGAACTATACAAGTTTTTTCCTCATGTGGCCAATAAGATGCCAAAAGCACAGGCTAGCAATAGGAAACACCTTAGAGTGCTTTTTGCAGTCTATGTGAATTAAATGCATGGAAAAGAAAACTATAAAAGTTTATTTCCTTCTGTTGCCAAGTGTTTGCATATTTGCAACCCAGTCTGACTTGCAAGGAGATATAAAAAATAAAAGAATGTCCTTTTGATAGAAAAATAGTAGTCATACTTTTATGAGGAGTTGAGGATAAAGTTTAACATATTTTATCCTTATAAAATAATTAGATAGTAAGTTTTATACAAGTTTAAGGTATCATACAAGTCACCAGCTTATTGAGTGTTCAACACTCATTCATTCTTTATGTTTATTTTATAGGTAGGAGATGATTATGTAAGGTTATGAAAGGAGTGAGAGTTAGCTAGATAGGATTGCATGAGGAGGGATCTGTCTTGATGAGGTTATATTTATGAGTTTACTTATGTTTATGATGTATTTGTACATTTAACATTTTTATAAGAATAATTTTAAGTTGTAAGGTATAGACACCTTTTGTACTCATAGTTATTAAGTTTAATCTATTCTTATATTAGAGTTTTAATTTAAGGTATTTATGTTGCCTTTCAAATAAAAAAGATTAGTTGTTTATATAGTGAACCTATTGCTACAGAATTTTGCCACTTGTATAAAAAATATGATAAGTACAAAGTATGTTTGGTGTAGTACTAACTTACTTTTGCCAAGTGTCACTTAGATATTTGTATAAACATTTTAACCACAAACTATATCATATGTACACAAGAAATAATATAGTTTACTATAGTGAATCATTTATTGTTTTCCAATTAAGAATTTACAATCTCCGCCTTTGACAAATCAATTACCAAAGCCTTAGGGAAGGTTTCATATAAGACAACAAATCTTAACCTTTATAAGTTCAACCTAACATATCTAAGATCTTGTAACAATTCATTTTAACAAATGATAGTCTAATAAGTTTTCCCTATATAAATACATTATTAAACATTCAAAAGTTTTATATTTTAGTCAACCTTGCAAAATGTTAATTCAAGACAAATGTTAAACCTAATTTCATCAAAATTCTCGTCCCATAATTGTTTAAAAGTCATAAGTACTTAATATTTCAAAACATAATAGTTCATATTATATTCTTTTAAACAAAGTAGGTCATGTCCCTACGACACATCTAAACATTATAAATCATATCAAGTTTATCATCACTAGTAGTTCAAATAGTTCAACATAATGTGTGGCAATAAAACATTCAAATAGTTCAGCAACAAACATTCAATTATTTTAAACATTCAAGTAGTTCAATAAATTAAAAATAGTTAGCAACCAAAAAACTTCATCAAATTTTAGAAACTAAAAAATTTATCAAAGTTCTTCAAAATAAGTCATGTAAAACTCACCTTGAAAGCAACTTGTCCTTTAACCTAAACTCATTCAACCAAACTATAATCCCTATAACTTTGTTGTCTTACAAAAACTACTGCCCCTTTTTATATGTTAATTTGATGAAGTTATTTGTTTTCATTTGACCTGTGGACAAAACTAGCTATTTTCTTAGTATATGACTTTCAAGCAATAATTTTCTTATACCATTCTTAGGAACTTAACTTGTTAAAGTAGGTACTTTAAAGCCAATCATCAGGTTAACATGTATTTGTAACAATTTATAAACATATCATGTTTATATCAAACAAAATGGTAATTCTTCATTATTATTTTACATTTATGATTGGATTAATGTCCTTATAATGGTAGAATCGTGACGAGGGAATCAATATGTCTCATTGAACATGTCACACCCATAGGTACAACTAGTGTTATTTCTATTATTTATTTTAATTGGTTAAATTTTTGAGCAAAATAATACACTAAAAAGTGCCCAATATGATAGTGCACCTAAAAGTGCACTTTGTGTATAAGTTAGTAAAGGCAAAATGGTTTTTTCTTATATGAGATCTAAAAATGGCTAAGTGTTGTAGGATGTACAATTTTGCACCTAATAAGAATGAGTAATACCAATTAGATGCCATGAATACCAATGCATAAGAAAATGTATGATTATGCATGCAATTCAAATTTAAGATAAACATGCTACCAAAGATTATGGGACATGGTTTTCATCAAATAATTGATAAATGACCATGTAAGGAATGTACATGATTATGAGTGACATTATTTGACAAAAAATATAAAGAGAAATGAGATAGAACCAAAAGTGACATTGGCTATTTGCTTGATTTTAAAGAAAACAAAACACAAAGAGAAAAAATGGAGCTGTGAGTATTGTGAGGTTGATAAAGAATGAAGCATTATTAGAAAACATTTAAGGGCCATATTAAGGTTGTGTAATTCATCAAGGATAAGTAAGTAAGGACTTTGATTTGGTTCATAATGCTTTTGAACTTTCAACATGATGTACTATGATTTTGGTTAAATATCGAACCTGTGTAATCATGGATAATAGTAACTAATAAAATTGGTATGTGAATGTGGTTCTACCTCTTTAAAGCCAACTTTAATTTATAAAATGGATCTTTATAACTTGCATACTTTATTGGCTTGTCTCTTAGGATTGAAACCATTGAGTTATGCTATATACATGTCCTTCACAAGGTTTTCAATTAAGAAAGTTGTTTCCACATCCATCTGTCGAATATCATAGTCATAGTGTGCACAACTAAGTTTGATATGCTTACACTTGAAGAATAACCAAATCTTGATTTGTCTCCATGAATATTCTTTTGATTCAACATTTCTTCTAGCTTGATCTTTCATGTATTCAAGATTTTTATAGTTGCTTTGATAGAGCTAAACTCATTTATAGTTGTATCAAATGACAATTCTTTGTTAGGTAGATCTTTAGTTAATAAGAAAATTTTTGTTACTCACCTTGTTCTCTTTCTAACTTATTAGTTAAAGCCTTAGCCATTTAACTTAATGATCCTTTCTAAGTCATTAATCATATATTTGGTTATAGACTTTTTAGTGCTCATCATAGTTATCATTAGACACTAAAATTATTGAATTCATTTAAATTTGTAGAAAATGCTATAAAGTTCTCAATAAACCTAAACACTTTAGGCTCATTTCCATCTTTACTTGACTCATTATCACTAAAGGTTGTAATCATTGCTTTTCTTATATTTTTAAGAGTGTTGGCATATTCACCTTATATGTGATCATACCCCTCACATTCCTGACATTGAATTGCCTTTTTCTTTTCTTTTCTTTTTTTATTTTCTTAAAGAAACCTAGGGTTATTCCTACTTTAGAGAATTGATTAGAATTTTTTTTACTAAATTTTTGCTTCCCTTTGCTAGCATTTAATTTTGTCATATTCTTTCTAAGATATTTGGCATTGTTTTAGGTAAGCATGATAGTTTTTTCGACACTAAAATTTTCATAATCAAGTTTTTTAGTTATGCATGATTCTACTATGTGTTTAAATGTAAGGGCGTACTTGACTTTTTTTTCTCCTATCTTTTCAAGGTGAGTTCATATGTTTAAAGTGAACCAATTAGCTCATGCATATCTATTTATTCAATATTGTTACATTTTTCAATCAAGATTACTTTGGGAAACCTTTCGAACAAAAATCCTAAAACTTTTCATACCAATTCAACATTAGAATATATCTTTCCTAAGTATATGATTCATTCAAAATGTCATAAACATTTAATGAAAATCAAATATAGTTTATGGGTCAAACATTGTTAAAATTTCAAAGAGTGATATTATGTGCACTTATGATGAGTATCAAATTGGGTATATATTAAACCCTTGGTGTTTTAATGATAATAAAATATATGATTAAATATGTTAATTTGTCCAATGAATGACTTTTTTCATGACCAAAATTGGACAAACCGTGATTTTATAGGATTTACATGGATGCATGACCACGTGCATTAGATACACAATTGTGTATCATTCATTTTGCAGGCATGCATACTAAGTTACGACTTTTTATAGTATGTTAAGCTAAGGACTACCTTCTAATCAATTTTTAATATTTCCATACACGCTCATGTAATTATGGAACATTTATGAGTAATTTAAGATCAATCACGAACAAAGGTCTCTCGTGTTGAAGAACTTATGCATGGTCAAGTAAAAGTCAAAGAATAGTATGGTCAACTTTATATACATGCTTATGTGCTTCAATCTATATAATTATACGTCAAGATTTAAATAAGGATATGACTAAAGGTCTTATACAAGCATCTCTTTTTTAGTCAAACTAAAAAAAGTCAAATATTTGATGCAAGCCTATGTATTTGGCATACATGCCCATGCATAGGTAAAAATTAAGGCATGTTTGGTCTCGTGTTATTAACTATGTCAGTAGTTAAGCTAACTTTTAATTCTTTTGTACTAATCTTCATGTATGAAGGCACATGACTATGCATCTATGATCCAAACTTATGTTTGTGCTAGCATCAAAACGAATGAGGGTCATGGTTGTGTACTCAAAGGCACATGCCCATGCATTAAAATAAATTAAAGCAAAACTCAACTCTAGTTAGTTTCAAAAGATACAATTAATTTCTAATAGCTCATTTCCATTTCTATCAAGTAAGAACATATATAAAATTGCTAGTTTGAGTAAGAAGAGTTTAGAGAACTTAAGAAAATCAATCATACTCATTCTTTTACTCATATTCTTCCTCTTTTTTCTTAGAGCACTAGTTCACATACTTGAGAGACATCATTGAGCTAATAGTTTACATTCAACCTTTGTAGATGCAAATTTAAACATTTTCATCTTGCAAAAATTTTTGTATGTGAAATCTTGAATAACTATTGTAAAAAGGTGTAATCTTGGATATCTAGTGTATAGAATCAATTTCTATAGTAGAATTTCAAGTGGTTTACTCAAAGAAATAGACATAGAAAGCTTGGTTGAAGACTTTTGAACCACTATAAATCATTAAGTCACTTCTAACTTTTTCTCTCTTCAAGTTTTCTACAATAGTACTTGAATGAAAAATGTGGCTCACAAAATCAAAAGCACAAGTTGATGAAAAAGTTCCTACAATGTAATATTTAAGGACAAAACTCAAAAGGTACTATTTCATAAGTTTTTGGATAAATATCTACATATGTAGAATTGAATAATTTGTGGGATATTGGATTGTTAGAGGAAGTTAAGGTTTGATTTGTTTAATAAAGTTAGAAAATTTGTTTTTTATAAGATTAAATGCCAACATGAATTTAGTTTATGAGTTTTATAGTTCATTAGGGTTAAGAAATGATGGTTGAGAAACTATTATAGATTGCACTATGCATTTTCATTTAGAAAATTTAGTTTAGATAGTTACTTGAAAGAGTTGGCTACTAGGTTAGAATGTGATTGTGTAGGTTAATTAGATGCATCAGGTAAGCATCATTCTCAGTTGTCTTAAATGAATTGTGGTTATGGTGGATATAAAAATTCCTACAAAACAGAAGCTTCTTTAATGTAAAATTTGGCTTTAAGAGTCTTCAATAAGGTAATAACATATACCTTGAATGCCCAAATGAGTACAAATAGGCACTTAAGTGTAAACGCCAAGGTTATCATGGAGGCTACAATGGAAGGAACTTAATTAGATGCCACAAAATGGTTGATTCATAAATTGAACAACATTCAAATGACGATGGATGAGCCAAAGGTACTAATAAATTTTGGAATACTCATTACATTTTTTGCTTAAAAACTTGGCCTTTACTTGGAAGACTATACAACCTACTTAATACCATTTTCATATGTATATTGGTTAAGCATCAAAGCTTTATCTTGGATGTGTTTGACTGAGAAGAACAATCAAGACGGTTAGAGATCAATTGATAATATGAAAGAAAATAAACCATTTGCTACTCCTTTAGCCACACCTTAAGTTGTTCCAAACACAAGCGCACATAGAGGAAAATATATGTGATCAAGCTAGAAAATGAAAAACAATCACCTTTAGAGATGCAATGAGTGTTAGACTATCTCCGATCTATTCAAGGGCATGTAATTAATTTGGGTTTTAAATGGATAAGATGGATACTTAGATCGATGGTTTAAGTGTCAAGGTATATGCTTTGAGCTCATGGTTCCCTGCTATATGAATAGACGATAATGCCTCTTCTCTACCCAAAGGTAAATTTTCAACATCTACCAGTTTGAGCATTGTTAAAACACTTCATTTTTTTCCTCATTATTTTTTCTTTAGCAGTTTCTTGGTATTTGAGGAATATTCAAACTTCTATTTGAACTAATGTGCTTTGACATTTTTTTAATGATTATGTTACTCTTTTGATGATGACTTGACAATATTGAATTGATGGTTTAATTGATTATATACATACTTTGATGATGTTGAAGTATTGTGTTATGTTGTATTTAATGATGTTGATCATATTGAGATATTAAAGTTCATTTGAATTGAAGTATTATGTTATGTTAAGTTGATACTATGTTATGATTGTGTTGAGATGTTGTTTGAAGTTGTGTGTTATGTTGATGAGTTTAAAGTATTAAGATGTTAAGTCTGTTACGATAGGGGAGACACCTTTTTGATTTACGTCAAAAAGGGGGAGAAATGTAGTTATGTTACAATGATTTAAAAAAACTTAGTGAGGGGGAGTTATATGAGTTAAAGGGAGTTTTTGAACATATTGAAAAT
Source organism: Anacardium occidentale (assembly GCA_026122585.1). Classification (NCBI taxonomy): domain Eukaryota; kingdom Viridiplantae; phylum Streptophyta; class Magnoliopsida; order Sapindales; family Anacardiaceae; genus Anacardium; species Anacardium occidentale. The sequence goes on from JAJEJH010000264.1 coordinate 299,034, forward strand.
ATTAGCTATCTTGCAAGTGTTTTTAAAAAATCATATTCTATAACATTTTAACATATTTTTATCATTAACTAAAAAAGGAGATTATTGGACCCTTGGTATTTTTATAATAACAAAGTTATAACTAAAAGTGTTAATTTTCTAAGGCATGACTTTATTCATGACCAAAATTAGACAAACGTTGATTTTACAAGTTTTGCCTGAATGCATGATCGTGTGCATTAGACACATGCCTATATATAGTTCATTTTACAAGCATAAGTGTATCATCCTAGATTCCGAAAGCCTTTTCGGTTAGAGTTCTGGGGTTAGAAATCGAATTCAGAGAGAGATTGGGAGTTTGGTAAAGTTTAAGGGTGAGTTAGTAAGTTTTCGGAGCCGTATGACTTTCGTTGGAATCCTTTCGGAAGGATTCGAGTGTGCGAATGCGCGGGAAATGAACTAAGTTCATTTTCCCTTGTGCACGCCCGTGCATCATTGGTGCACGCCCGTGCGTGGCCTAGTATATAAGTGAGAGCTGAGAGAATTGTTATTCTTTTCTCACCCAAGTTTCCTTTTCAGCCAATTCTCTCTTCCATTTTCAGTTCCTCCTATCCTTAGAGAAGGGAACCAGCAGCAAGAAGCTCCCAATCCGGTTAGAGAGCAAAGAGATTAGAGTAAAGAGAAAGCTTACCGAAGCATGGTGAGAGGTAAGTGTTCTTCACTTCTTCTCGCATTTTCCCGGCTTGCTTTGTGATGTTTGATGCCATGGATGCGTTCTTTGCATGTTGATGCATGTTGGGAATGATTATATGCCATTGCATGTTGATTTGGTTGATAGATTTGCACCCTTGGATTGTGCATGTGTGTATGTATGGCTTTAGAAAGAGAAAGAAGATGTTTCCATGGTAGATCACATGATTGATGATGCATGTTGCTTATGAAGCTTGAATTGTGTGGTTTGAGGTGCTGGGAATGTGTTATTGAAGTGAATTGATGAATGAATGTGAAATGGCTTGAGTTTGATGCATGTTTCCAGGCGGTGCTCTTGTTGAAGAACAAGACGCACGACCGTGCGCTGCATGGCACGGCCGTGGGCCTTTGTTTTTCCAGACGCACGCCCATGTGCATGACCTGTGCACGGCCAGAAAATGCACATGCACGCCCGTGCGTAGGTATTTTCAGTGAAGATGAATAGTGAATTCCAATAGCTTGCACGACCAGGCGCATGACCAACGCACGGTCCCGTGCGTTTGGGTGCACGCCCGTGCACTTTTCATGCACGCCCGTGCATCAGCAGATTTTCAGAAAAATGATATTTATTGATCAATTAAGCATGAGAATTCAGATAAATAGGTAAAGTGCTTCAGATAAGCATCAGATGAGCCTGTATTCAGATAATAAACTGCATGTGCATATCATGACATGACATATAGTTTCAGAAAGGATCAGGAGATCTGAATTCAGTAGTTTTCAGAACCCGATGTACGGGTAAGAGTATCGATGGAACACGAGGGGGCATCTATGGGATTCAGCCTTCTGACACCAGTCAGAACGCTCAGCAGTGTCACAGATTCTATTCCTGACACTAGTCAGAGGATTCAACAGCATTTCAGTTTTAGCTCTCTGATACCAATCAGATCGAAGCAGTGTAATGGTTTTCAGATTCAGCTTTCTAGCCAGTAGCTAGACTTTTCAGCCCACATGGCCAGGATGCCGAATCCCTGTGTTCACCAGTCTAATCAGCACAGTAGGTACCATCGGGTACAGAGAGGTATTCAGATGCATGCATCCAGTATATTCAGTTAACATGACATGACATACACATCATGACATGAATAATAATGATATCAATATATAATGAGAATGAGATCCAGATGACAGTTTCCAGATTCCAGCAAGCACATAGATGTATGATTAGGGCCGAGGCCCAAGTATGTTTGATTTATATGATTGTTTGTGCTTGCTTGGGTATTGAGGGAAGTAAGGAGCGCTTACTGGGTGATCTTTATCACTCATCCCCCTCCTTCTTCCATCCTTTCAGGTGTTCGTGCTGGGTCCGAGGAGCGGTTGGATCGAGGCTGACGAAGAGGGCACGCACACACATCGCGATCTCAGTATGTATATCAGTTTTGGACCTGTGTGGTCATATGTACCTTTTGTATGTTTCCAGATGTATCCTGATGTACAAAAACAATGTATGCATATGTGTTTAGGCCACTGGGCCCATTGTACAGAACAGTTTATGTAAGATTAATGATGTATATTCAGTTTCGCTTCCGCATGTGTACAGTGTACAATGTAAATTTTATTTTTGTAGGATTCCCGTCGCGGGTACTATAGTATCCCAGAGTTTAGAAAGCCCTTAGGGGTAGAGTTTTGGGGTTAGAACTAGAATTTAGTGATAGATTGGGGGCTTAGAAGAGTTCAGGGGTGAGATAGTAGCTTTCCAGAGCTGTGTGGCCTTCGTATGATGCCTTTAGGGAGGTTTTAATCATGCGAAGTGCGGGAAATGAATTTCCTTCATTTTCCCTGGTGCACTCCCGTGCACTTTTGCCTGCACGCCCGTGCAGGTGGGATTAAAAAGAGAGAGAGAAGAGAGTTATTGCATTTCTCACCGTTTCAGCCAAGTTTTCTCTTCTTCTTTCAGCAGCTCCCAGCCCTAGACGCGAGATTCAGCTTCCAGCAGCTCCCTTTCTAGCTAGGGACCAGAGAGATCAGCCTGAGAGATAGTTATCCAGCAGCCATGTCGAGAGGTAAGTGTTTCTTACTTCTTCAGCGTTTTCCCCAGCTTGTTTGATGATTGTCTGACGATATTGGAGATGTATGTGTGCATTTCCAATATTTTGACTGATTATATGTGATGAATATGCTGCTTGATATGCTTATTTTCCACCCAATAACATGTTGCTTGTTTATGGGTGTGTGTTGTGAGAGAAAGCTTGCATTTGCCATGGTGGAATTCGTAGTTTGGGATGACAGATGAAATTGATGATGTATATGTGTATATAGAAGTGCCTTGGATGTGTGTTTGTGATTAATTGCAGATTGGTTGAGTTTCGAATGGTTTCCAGCGCGTTTCAGACGAACCATGTCTGAGCAGAACAAGACACACGACCGTGTGCCCACAAGAGCACGCCCGTGTGCCTTTGTTTCTGCAAGGACACGGCCGTGTGCACGAAGTGCACACGGGCAGGAAACGCAGGGACACGACCGTGTGTCCTGAGGGACACGGCCGTGTGTCCCATCTTTGCTTGAAATGGCCCAGAAATTCCAGAAGCACAAACGCCCAGACGCACGGCCAGCACACGGTCCCGTGTGCTGGGGCACACGCCCATGTGCCCTTGCTCAGCACGGCCGTGTGTGCTGCGTGCACGACTGTGTGCCTTCCTTGCACGGTCGTGTGCCTTCCAGATTTTTCCAGAAAAAGGCAGAAATGAATTGTTAAAGTTTTGGTAATCCATCCAAGGCCTAATAATCATCAGATAATCCAGATTTCAGCTAAGAATAGATGCATAAGCATGCATAGCACAACATGTAGCCTGAATGAGGATCCAGGGATCCGAATTCAGTAGATTTCAGCAGTTAGAACCCAATGTATGGGTTTCAGTTTTGGGGTGAACTCGAGGGGGCATCTGTGGGACCCAGCTTTCTGACACCAGTCAGTCAGCTCAGCAGCATATCAGTAGATCAGATTTCAGTTTTCTAGCCAGTAGCTAGAATTTTCAGCCCACTTGGTCAGGATGCCGAATCTCTGTGTTCATCAGTCTGATCAGCACAGCAGGTACCTTCGGGTACATATAGTTTTCCAGATGCATGCATCATCAGTAAATACCCAGATTTCAGTATCATGACATGTCATTCATTTCAATAACGAATTAATAATAAGAATCAGCAGTACAGCAATCAGAATCAGCACCAGCAAGCGTGTAGATGTATGTTTAGGGCCGATCAGGTATGTGTGCCCTTGTTTGTGCTTGCTTGGGTCGAGGGGAGTAGGAAATGCTTACTGAGTGATTTTCATCACTCATCCCTTTCCTTCTTCCTTCCTTTTCAGGTTTTGCTGCTGGCGAGGAGCGGGTGGACTGAGGCTGGCGAGAGGGGACCCCACACACACTTGTTGATGTATTTCTTTTCAGTTTTGGACCTGTGAGGTCTTGTATGTATGTTTTACATTTCCAGATGTAAAGAATGTTGTACAGAAACAATATACTTATATATATGAAAAGCCAGATGGGCTCATTGTATATTTTATTTCAGTTTCAGCTTCCGCTTATCATGTATAGCAGGCAGGTTGGTTTCTTTTCCGTAGGATTCCCGTCTCGGGTACCCGATTTTCAGTTTAGTTAATAAAAGAGACAGTTTATTCAGCAGCAGGGGTACTCGGGGCGGCGGGTCCTACAAGTTGGTATCAGAGCGTTCCTCTGTACCATTTTTAGTGGAAATTTGAGTTGTAAGTGTGTGGTGCCTGTTTTCTCTCCCTCGCAGCCATCGTCCAGGCCCTCCTCACAGCACAGTCAGGTATTTCTTTCCAGCTTTTGATGTGTTTATGTTTCTAACCCCGTTTGCTTGTGATGCTATAGATAGAGAAGAAGCCTATGTCCCTAGATACATAGATGAGACCAGCAGTAGTAGCCCTCCTGTCCAACCCATGAGTGTGAGTGTGGGTAGAGGGCGGCGATCTCAGGGTGCCTCCCCTGTAGTTGTCAGACCAGATCAGCTCAGAGAGATGATAGGGGAAGTGGTTAGAGAAAGTTTTCAGCAGGCTGGTATGAGTATGATTCAAGAGCCAGCCAGAGTAAATCCCCCTCAGCATGAAACTCATCAATCTTCAAGAAGAAGACATTTTCAGTCACAGTTTCAGCCACAGTTTCAGTCACAGCCTCAGCATCAGTATCAGCATTTTTCTCAGCCTCAGCCACAGTATTATTCTCAGCCTCAATCAGTCAGAGGAGGTTATCAGTTTCAGCCTCAGCCGGTCAGAGAAGAGTATCAGTATCCGACTGGGTTTACAGAGCATTGCCAGGCCATGAGTACAGAGACAGTTGGTACTGGGTCATCAGAGAGACTGCATCCCATCTACCATCTGCCAGGGCCTTATCAGCCGATAAAATTCAGTGGGTCCAAGGATCCAGTGGTGGCAGAAGAATGGCTCGAGTCAGTGGAGAGCGTCATGGGCCTCTACACACTATCAGAGCGAGAGAAAGTCAGATTTGCGACTTTCCATCTTCGAGGTGAAAGCCAAGGTTTGGTGGGGCCTAGCTAAGGCTACCATCCCTGAGCAGCACATGACTTGGGCTGAGTTCAGGCGGTTGTTTGACGCCGAGTACCGTGGTTCAGAGCTTATGTATGCAAAGGCCCAAGAATTTATTGAGTTGGTTCAAGGGCCTAGTACAGTGAAGGAGTACGCCACCAAGTTCAATGCTTTGGCAAGGTTTGTCCCGGGTTTGGCAGGGACTGAGTTAGGCAGAGTGCAAAAGTTCATCCATGGTCTACATCCTGCCATATCCAAGGATGTCTTGACTGGGCCGTATCCTCCCCAGCAGTTTAGTGATGCTTTGGGGAGAGCTCTCAGATCAGAGGCCGGTCTTCAGAGGATGGGTGTTATGAGCCGACCGACCGAGAGAGTAGATGCCAGAGATAAGGGCAAGAGGCCAATGTCAGCCAAGAGATCAGCGAGAGGCTTCCAGAGCCAGAGACAGAGGACTGCACCATAGTTTACCCTGCCACAGTGTCTTCAGTGTGGCAGACGACATACAGGCGAGTGTCTCGCTGGTCAGATTATATGCTACTTGTGCCGCCAGCCAGGGCACAGGATGTTTGAGTGCCCAGCCAGAGGTGGAGCAGGTGTTGGGCCCAGTAGAGGTGGTGGTGGTCAGCCCAGAGGTAGAGGAGGCCCTCCTAGAGGTGGTGTAGAGAGAGGTGTAGAGAGGGGCAGAGCAGATCTTCCCAGATTCGGAGGTGGAGCACCTGGAGGAGGTGCTGGTACCTCAGGAGGAGATGGAGGTGGCGGAGGCAGAGCCAGAGTATATGCTGTCCGCCAGGATCAGGCAGATGTCGCACCCCATGCAGTTACTGGTCAGATTCTTTATCTTGGTACTCCTTTATTTATATTAGTTGATTGTGGGGCCACGCATAGCTTCATTTC
>JAJEJH010000265.1:0-25653 GCA_026122585.1 Anacardium occidentale
ACAATGTAACAAATCAGTAAATTACCACAAAACAAATAATGTAGAATCACATATAAGTGCTAGATATGGACTTAAAAGGACCTTCATTCCAATCTTGATTATATAAGTTCAATATAGAATACTCACCTGAGCATTGTTACAGATAGATCTCCACAAGCATGAGCCCAGCAACAGCCAATGAAGTTTCACTTTCTGCATGGCCTGAAGTTCGTAGTTTTCTTCCATCAAGTTTTTTATTATCTTGCACAATTAGCTTTGGCTGCTCAACATCATCCTTAAGTAGCGACATGTTGGTTACAGCTCTCAGCATGTCAATGGACATTAGCTGGCACGTAATTGTCTTTGGCATATTCAGACTCTTGTTTTCTAATCTAAATAAAAAGATAATTGCAAATGGTCAATGTGTAAGGCAAGAAAGGGAAGCTAAAGAGCAAAATTCATTTCAGTTATGATAATGCCAAGTGGTTGACAAACCATTCAACCTCTAATAAGATCAAAAGGCATCACTATGGAATATGAGATGATCAAGCAGTATCAAATACTGAATGAGCATAGCCCAGGCAGCCTATTAATATTTTCATGAATGATCAAGATACTTGGATCCAATCATGGAAAAAATGATGAAAAAATGTTGCTATTACTTTTTCTTAGAATATGTATACCAAACAAATACACTATGTCAGATGATCAAATGAATATTGAAATAATTATACAGGTTATCATTTCATACATTTTTAGATAGAACCTATCAAATAAAACTATAACTCCAAAACAAGAGAAAGATGCTCAGACATTATGTTAGTGATATCAAGGTATTAAAGGTCTATGCATAAGAACCAAAAGGGAAAATTTTTATCTCATAAATACCCGAACTTCTGTATCTGAGCTGAATAATGCTTTTTGATTCATTCTGCACGTGCATTTGTAACCTTCCCATGATGAGGACAAGCATCTATCACAACTGCAGAATGTTAGAACTGGAAGGATAGAACTTGTGCAAGATAGCCATACAAAACCAATATATTGTCTAAGCTACTACATTGCCTCAAAAAGTCAGTATAAGTAAATACATTATTGCCTAAGCTAGCTAAGTTATATTGCCTCAAAAATTCAGTATAAATGCTCTGCATCTACCTGTCTATCAATAGAAGACACTTCCTCTCGAATTGCAAGCAATGCGTCTGCTACAGCTATAAATGCTCAGTAGTTTCCCATAGCCACCTCTTGCATTTGCCTTTGAATCTGCTCTGCATCTACCCGAAGAAGCTCAGGTTTCTTTCAATTAAAACCTAAATTCAGTACATAAACTATGAGAAACCAAATTACTAGAACCAGTTAAGCAGCTTCATACCTTGTGGAGGCGATCAAGAGTGAATGAGAGGTGCTCAGAGACATAAGGTTGTTGAGACACAGGCAAGAGGCAGGATAGTTGACATTGTGGCCTTCTCTGCATTTTCTGTTTCCATTATGAATTAAAAGTTTTGGATCTCAAGACCTGAGCTGTATAGAATTTGGTCAACTCTCTTTCCAATACATCACCAATCCAACATAGAAAGAATTTGGGGGAAAAAAAAAAACAACATCATTCTATCACTAGAAATAGTCACTGCAAAAAAACATGAATTTAGAACAAAAAACTGAAACCCTTATTCCAACGAATCAAGGTAATTGATATGGAATTCAATTGCAACAAACTCAGAAAGATGTTAACAAACAAGACTAAACAGAACAGTTTCACTAACTTCCATTAACAACTCAAGAATATAGGAACATGAATTTGAAGCCACCACCTCAATACATCAGACTGAATGAGTTTAATATCATGAAATCAAGCAGAAATGGAAGAAAAAAAAGTCATTTTTACATGCAAAAGTTTTCTCAACATATCTTCGAAATCATCCATCGATCTAATGTCATTAATCAAATCCAATATTGAAGAAAAACAGAAAGTCCATAAATCAAATAAAATGCTATTACAATAATGAAAAAGTCACTGCTTAAATGAAAATAGACCATCATTCGAAACATTACTCCATGGAATTCAGATATAACAAACAAAAAAGACTGAAATAAAAAGTAAACATTAATAATTTTTTTTTTAAAAAAATTCTGTGCCGTTTGCGGACTTTTAATCGACTCCTCGACCGATATGCAATCGAATCCAGCATAAAACAAAAATCCATAAAAATAAGATTAAAATTGAATCAGCTCAAATTCTAAAATCTGTAACACTAGCAATAGCCCGTACGTCTAGGACGTTCAAGACTAAGCAATTGACGAATTTAGAAACAACAATCAGTTAGTCGAATGATACGAAATTAAGCTCAGATGAAAGTTGTAGATAGCAAAAGATTAAACAGAATTATTAATAGAAGGAAATTAATACAGTTCGATTTGGATGCAGAGGCAATATAAATGAATAGTTAACGGAATTACCTTCAAGCTTTCCGCTGATGGAGAATCAATTTACCAAACAACACAATATTTCAGTTAAATCTAAACAATAAACTAACCTTTTTCCAATGAAATGACAGTCCAGCAAGGTGGCCCGTGGTGAGGTAGTATTCACGCTGGGTTTGGTAATGCTCACAAAAATCGTCTTTAAACTCTGGTTGAAAATGTTGCACGTTAAAATAAAAAATGTTTGCGAGAATTTACTATGTTTTGGGGAAAAAATGAGACTTTCAACAGTGTTCTTCTCGTATTTTTAGTGATTTTTAATAAAATATCAAAAATAAATAAATAAAATTTTTAATAATGATTTTTTCTCATATTTTCAGTAAGAGTTGGTATAAACACTCAAAGAAAAGTTATTTAAACTTTTAGTAGCATTTATACAGACGCCTTTTAAAAAATCCCTAAATATCAATTCTATTATGATGGTTTTATGTCTATAACCCTTAAACCGTTTTGGATAGGTGATAGTGTTGCTACTAGAGATGGGAGGAGGTTGAGATGGTTGTTGTTCAGATTTGCATGAGCTCTCTGCCTTCTTAGGCTCGTCCTTGGGTTGTGTAGGTCATGTGTAAAGCAATGAAGGAAAGTAAGAACAGGAGGAAATAGTTACTGGAAAAGATTTTGCTGAGTGATTTTCATAAATTAACCAAAGAGGTTCGACTTATCAACTAGACCACAACTTTTGCTCGTATTTTTTAGATCGTGAATGTAAGAGAAAGAAGTTTTATAGAACTTGGATTCTAGTTGAAAGAATTTGGTTCCCAATAGACTATTGATCATGGTGATATTCATAATTCTTCAATGAAAGGATTAGTCTAAGTGTTTTGGCTAGGAGGAACTTATGAAACTTTAAAAGGATGGACTCTACCCACAACTCTGAGAATTGGAGTGCCCGCCAGATCCTTATTTAAACAGTATGTGAACGTCCAAGATGATCCCCTGAAAAATGAAACTACATTTTTAGGAATCACAATTGAACTTTTCAGAGAAGGTTGAGTTGCCATTCAATTTTATATATAAATTCTATCCCTTTAATGACACGTACACATAATTAGTGAGGCCAATTCACCTTAAGGTGCAAGATTTGCTTACCCTAATTCTTTTCATTTCCTTCTTGTCCAATTTTGAAATTTCGTAAAATTTCTTTAAATGGAAGTAGAATTTTGATACTGTATTAGGTGATATAGCCATTACTGCCACGCGAAACAAGTTTGCATAATTGATACCACCATCCACAGAATCAGGATTGGTAGTGGTTATCCCTCATCAAACAAAACCACACCACAAAGAATGGTTATTCACAAAGCCATTCACAAAAGCCTTATGGATCCTAATTGTTACCATAGTTATCTACAATGGTTTTGTGGTATGGTTAATAGAGCGAAATCACTACTCTGAGCCTCCAAAATCACCTCTAAATCAAACAAGAAGCTTGCTTTGTTTTTCTTTCACTACTCTTGTCTATTGAAAGCTAAGTGAGCACCCACACACAAACTCACAAAAAGAAGGAAGAAGAATGAGAAACTTAAAACTCATAAACTTGATTTCTTGTATGCAAATACGATAAAAGTATATGGTTATTTATACTAGTATAAGGAATATTCTAGATAACTTTTAGAATTTACAAATACATTAATAATATTTTAGATAAATATGTAGTATCTTATCAAAATTACAACTCTTTGATTCTTGCAATGACTTCTCAATTCTTACAATAACTTCTTAATTCTTTAAATGACTTCTAGATTTTTGAAACGGTTTCTAAATTCTTGAAAAGGCTCTCAGATTTTTTAAATGATTTTATATTTTCAAAAAAACTCTTCAATTTTATCAACCACATTTAGTCAAGTTTATTTCCATCACTCCCCCTTAAACTTAATTCCTTGATGATTCCTAACATCATCCTTGGATTCTATAAATGATCATAATTAAGAGGTTTCATAAAAATATGACTTCTTAATTCTTTAAAAGACTTTTAGATTTTTAAAATGGTTTCTAAATTCTTGAAAAGGCTTTCAGATTTTTTAAATGATTTTCTATTTTCAAAGAAACTCTTCAATTTTATCAACCACATTTAGTCAAGTTTATTTCCATCACCCCTCTTAAACTTGATAATTCCCAACATCATCTTTAGATTCTACAAATGATCATAATTAAGAGGTTTCATAAAAATATCAGCAACTTGATGTTGAAATTTCACATACTCCAAGTCAATTTCCTTCCTTGTAATTGATTGATGAATGAAATGAAACCTTGTATCAATGTGTCTAATTCGATCATGAAATATTGGATTTTTGGCTAAAGCCATAGCGCACTTGTTATCAATCTTCACCTTAGTAGCTTGTTTTTGCTCCAAAAAAAGTTCCTTCAATAATTCCTTTAGCCAAATAGTGTGACAAGCACAAGATGTTGCAGCAACATACTCAGATTCACACAAAGATATGTAACAATAGGTTGTTTCTTTAAGCACCAAGAAATTACATTATTTCTTAAGAAAAACACAAACCCAGTAGTACTTTTTCTATCATCAACATCTTCAGCAAAATCGCTATCGCAATAACCTATCAACTTATACTCATTTGAAGATGAATAAAAAATTTCATAATCATCCAATGGTTTTGTGCAGCCATAGAAATCAAAAGTCTAATCGTCTCCAAGCAAGCAACGGGTGTAAATACCTCTTCATAATCAGCACTTTGTTTTTGCTTATAGCCTTTAGCAACGAGTCCTACTTTATTCCTTTCTATTTCTCCCTTGGCATTTTTCTTGGCCTTGTGTACCCATTTAACTCCAATTGGTTGATGACCACTTGGAAGTGGTATAAGCTTACAAGTATTATTCTTTTCAATAGACCAAATCTCTTCATCCATGGCTTGAGTCCATCTCTTCTCCTTTATAACTTCTTTAAAGGTCAAAGACTTAGTATCAATAAGTAAACAAAAAAAGTTGGTATAGTTTAACCTTTTAGTTTCATCATAAATATCAACTAGACTTTAATATCTATAAGGACCTTTATTTGATGATGGTGTAGATGAGGATGAAGCATTAAAGGGAGTTGGTGAGACTGGAGGAGTAACATCACCTTGATTTTCTTGGCCCATTGACTCTTTATCTTTAAAATATTGAAGAAAACCATAGGATTCATCATTCTTAAAACTCTAGTCCCATGAAGTCTGTTTATCAAACTTGACTACTCTATTGATCATGATTTTTCCATTATTTGGAATAGTCTATAACCTTTAAAATTATCATCATAGCCAATGAAGAGTAGTTTCATACTTTTATCATCGAGCTTGGATCTTTCTTGTTCAGGAACATAGACATAAGCAATAAATCCAAAAACCCTCAAGTGCGACATATTTGGCTTCAATCCATTCCATGTCTCTTGAGGTGTCATATTTTTCAAGCTTTTTATCGAACACTAATTGGTAAGATATACAGCGGTAGCAATAACTTCACCTCAAAACTCTCTTGGCATATTCTTACTTTTTAACATAGTCTTAGCCATGTTAAGAATAATTTGGTTCTTCCTTTCAACTACTCCATTTTCTTGAGATGATCTAGGAACAGTAAAAACCTTGTGAATTCCATAAAACTCACAAAAATTTTTGAATTCATTAAAAGTAAATTCACCTCCTTTATTAATTCTTGATGCCTTGATCTTGTATTCGCTCTCCTTTTCAATAAAAGCTTTAAACTTCTTAAATACATTAAAATATTAGATTTTTGTTTCAAAAAGTATGCCCAAGTCTTTCTACTAGCGTTTGTGGTTTAATTGGACCATAAATATTAGCATGAATTAGTTGGAGTGGCTTGGTAGATCTTGAAATTGATTGCTTTAGGAAACTATCTTTTGAATGCTTGCCAAGTAAACAAGCCTCAAATAATTACTTAAGATGATCAATTCTTGGAATATCATTCACCATCTTCTTCTCCCCTAAAACCTTGAATGCTCCAAAATTAGGATGACCAAGTCTCATGTGCCAAATCCAAGATGAATATTGAACATAAGTCTTCAAGCATATGGCTCCAACAGTTTTTAAATCCAATAATAACATCCAATTTTTTGTCATGGTTACCTTAGAATATGAGATTAGCATTTCAATCTCTGAGCCAAAGATATTGACTCTCCATTTTAGTTGTACAACCATTCTTCAATAATTGACCCATACTCAAAATATTATTTTTCAACTTGGGAATGTAATAAACATCATAAAGAATTTTATGATCTTTACCTCTCATCTAACAAATAACTACACATTTTCCTTTAATCTCCACATTTGTATTGTCTCCAAAATGTACATGGCTCATCACACTTGTATCTAAATTTATAAGTTTGCTCTTGTCACTTATCATATGATTATTGGCTCCATTATCTAAGTACCACATATTTTTTTCGACTTTGGGTTCCTCATTTGATGATAAAAATAAAGATAGCTCTATCTCATCTTCATTATGATTAACAAGTTTTATTGTCTCTTCATTCTTTTGGCATTCCCAAGAGTAACGACCATAATCGCATCTTCTTCTTCTTCTTCCACATCTTTGAAAGGAAGATTGATTCCTACTCTCATTTAAAAAAATTTACTCCTCTTTTCTTCTTTCTTGGCCATGTCCACTATTGACTCCATATCCACAACCTATTCCATGTGATTAACCTCTACAACCACTGGTGAAGGAATCCCCTTTTGACTTCAAAGAAAACTTTGCTTGAAAAAGTTGCTCCACTTGTTCTTGCTTGCCTCGGTTTGTTCTTGCTTGCCTCGGTTTATTCTTTCTTCATGCATTTGTAATAATCTATTCAATTCATCAATAGATATAGTCTCCAAGTCTTTAGACTCCTCGATTGCCATTACCAGATGGTTGAATTTTATATTGAGAGAACGAATGATCTTCTCAATTATATGAACATCTTTCATGTTCTTACCAAGTCTCTTCATTTGATTTATCACCGCTATGACTTTTGTGAAGTAATCTGAGATAGATTCATTCTCTTTCATAAAGAGAGATTCAAACTCAGCCCTTAGAGTTTGAAGACGAACCTTTTTTACTTTATCTACTCCTATAATAGAGTTTCAAATAGCATCCCATTTTTTCTTGTACTTCGTCTCATTGGCAATTTTCTCAAACATATCCTCATCCAATCCTTAATAGATGATGGTAAGTGTAACTTGATCTTTCTTTCTTTCTCTAAAGCATCCTTTTGGGCTTGGTTCAATGTTGCTTCATCATCAGGCTCCTCATAGCCTTTGTCAACAACATCCAATACTCCTTGTGAACTAAGAATGACTTTCATCCTAAGAATGACTTTCATCCTAAGTGCTCAATTCTCATAATTATGTTTAGTGAGTTATAAGTATTGAAAGGAAAAAGAGGCTCCTTTTGATGTCATTTCTCTCAACCTAAAGCTCTGATACTATTTTGTTAGAAGCTAAATGAGCACCTATGCACAAGCTTAAAAAAGGAAGGAAGAAGAATGAGAAAATTAAAACTCACAAATTTGATTTCTTGTATGCAAATATGACAAAAGTATATGGCTATTTATATTAGTATGATGAATATTTTAAATAAATTTTAGAATTCACAAGTATATTAATAATATTCTTGATAAATGTATAGTCTTTTATCAAAATTAGAAATAACTCTTTGTTTCATCATTTATTTGATTTTGAAAGTTTTTGGTGTATGTTTCTAATTTTATCTAAAGATAACTTCAAATTCCTATTCTAGATTGATATTGAAGATTACTATTGTCATTGTGTTTTTCACCTCTTCTTTGCTTTGTATGACTCCCAACAAGATATATTGCGCTTCACCCACAGACATTTATATGAGTCCCTAAAATTACAAGGACACATAAATCTTAAATTTGAAACCCCCCTCCTACAGTGGGGGTTAATGGTGAATGATATAATGGGTGATTGATTATTCATGAATCATGCTGACAGGGTTGAAAGAGAAAAATTTGCTAAATATGTGACAGCCATTTATATCATTGGATGGCTTCTCCTTGTCAGCCAAGAGAGGTAACGAAGCTTTCCCATTTAAGTACTTGTTCTTAAGTCAGAGGAAAATCTAACCAACCAGCTGATGACTTGGAAGATTTTTTGACATTCTATTGATTATGATTCATGCAAAGGATCTCCACTACTGAAGGTATCTGAAAGCGGCAAGCTACGAGAAACAGAGAATAGATGGACTTTTCCTAGAGTTGGCGGCGTGGAAAATGTCAAAAAATCATAGACAGATGGAAGCGGAAACACCCAAGACGCCATCCATACAGAATATTAATTAAAGTTCTTGTAGTCAACTATTTTTGCAAAGGCCTTGGATATTTTGTCAGGAATTTAACTCACTTTCCCGGAATTTCTCATCTTAATAGTAATGCATGTTTATAAGTTATACGGAAAGATTCAGTTTTTTTAATATTTTTATAAAATTTATTTTATTATTTTTAATTTTTTATATTTTTTAATATTTTTATAAAATTTATTTTATTATTTTTAATTTTTTATATAAAAAATAAAAATATTTTTGTGATCATTAATATTTAATAATCGATTTTTTTAGTTATAAAATATAAATTTGGTAGTCATATTTCATCTGTCTTTTTTTTAAATTTTTTTATATAAATTTTAATTAAAATTTATCAATTTTATATTAAAAATATAGATAATTTTATAATATATATATATATTAAGTTTAATTATTAATTTGGATAAATAGATGAATATTTAATTTTTTAAAAATCAAAAAAATAAAACGCCCTTGTATGAGGTTAAAGTCTTTTGGCCTTAAAATATTATATCAAACGTACTTTCATACTTTCTCTGATTAAAAATAAAAATAAAATTCCAAGTGTCTTATCTTTTACTCATGTTTCTTAAAATGATATTTAACACACAAATCAAAAGGACCTAAAACCCTTGCCAGAACTTGGACTTTTAATAGGAAAAACAATTCTTACGTTGGCTCGGTCAAAGTAGTCCTCAGAGAGAAAAGTCACAATCTAGCCATCGTTTGAACGAGTATGTAAGGAAGATAAGTCTATTTGAATTCTAGAGACTCAAATTTAGTTCTATGTTTCATATAAAGACTCAAAGATTCAGGAATATCTGCATGCACATTTCTACGAAATTTTAGTATGGCTTCCTGGGACTGACTTTGACTGAAGAAATTGTATAACGAACATAGAATTAAGCATATCGTAAATTTCAGAACAAAAGAAACGGTTAAGATCCTTTCTAATTGTTTGTATATAAATAGGAGCTGAATGCGGACCATAATGTACTTGACCTCCTCCAGAGAGAAAGAATATGAATCTTAATTTCAGCTCCTGCTTGCTCTTGGTGTTGATATTCATATTAACAACGAATGAAGCTGCTACTGATGTAAAAAACAGGCACGTTAAGGGCATTATCGGTGCCATTGTGGACAACACTTCTCGTATTGGTAAAGAACAGCTTGTAGCTATGGAGATGGCAGTGGAAGATCTCAATGTCGACAGCAATCAGAGTCTGGTTCTGCATATAAGAAACTCCCAGAGAGAACCTCTTCATGCTGCCCTTGCAGGTAAACATATACATACATGCATATATATAGATACACACACACACACACACACACACACACGCACACACACGCACGCACACACACGCACGCACAAGCACACAATCAAAATGGTTTTTACTTTCATAGCTGATCTTATCATATCCAGGCACTGTTATAACTCGCTTTCCCAGAAAAAATTTGTCTATTCCATGCTCTGATAAGGTTGATAACAAGTATTTAAAACTAATTTAAATTATTTATTTTAAGATATAACCTAATATAGAACCTTTTTTTAATATTTCTAAACGCATGGATACAAAATTGTAAGTGCAGTATTGTTCTAATTTTATTTTATATGCATGGGATTAATTTTCATTAATTACAGCAAGGGATCTTATCAACACACAAGAAGTTGAAGCGATTCTAGGACCACAGACATGGGAAGAAACATCGTTGGTTGCGGAGGTAGCCAGCAACGATCAGATTCCAGTTCTTTCTTTTGCCGATGTAATTCCTAACTGGGCTGCAGAAAAGTGGCCATTTCTACTTGAAGCTTCACCAAACCAGTATGCACAAATGAAAGCCATCGCTGCAATTGTGCAGTCCTGGGAATGGCACCAGGTTGCTGTAATCTATGAAGATATAGGTTCTTCGGCTACCGGAATCATAAATCATCTCTCAGATGCCTTACGAGACGTAGGAGCAGAAATTAGCCATGTTCTTGCACTCCCACCTTCTAAAATTGATTCATCTACATTGACCAAAGAGCTCCTCAAGCTTCAAAGTAGGCCATGTAGAGTGTTTGTGGTTCATTTACCCTTGCCATTAGCTGAAAATCTATTCGAAGAGGCGAAGAAGATGAAGATGATGGAAAGAGACTATATTTGGATAACTACAGACTCCTTTACGAGTGTTGTGCATTCTATCAATGGTGCCACCATCTCCTCGTTAATGCAAGGAATTATAGGAGTTCGGAGCTACGTTCCTGAAGACAATTCCCAGTTTCAGGATTTCTCCAAGAGATTTCACAAACGATTTGGCTCAGAGTTTCCTGACGAAAGTAACCATGAGCCTGGAGCCTTTGCGGTGCAAGCATACGATGCCATGCGGTCAGTAGCATCAGCGTTGAGAGAAAGCAACAAGAATGGAAATAACCAAACGTTGTTACAGAGTATTTCGCTTACTGACTTCTTCGGCTTAACAAGAAAGGTTCAATTCATCAACCAGAAGTTAGCTCCATCTCGCATATATCAAATAATTAATCTAGTTGGAAGGAGTTACAGGGAACTTGGATTCTGGACAAACGGATTAGATTTCTCCGAGACAATCGATAATTCTACCACTTATCACTCTTCGCTGAAAGATTTGGGGCAAGTCATCTGGCCTGGGGCTCCTTCGGATACCCCAAAAGGATGGACTGAAGCAACCAGTGACCAACCATTGAGAATCGGTGTGCCTGTGGGAAGCGAATTCAAAGAGTATGTGAATGTTATATATGATGAGCTAAGAAATGTCAGAGACTTCGAAGGATTTTCCATTCAGCTTTTCAAAGAAACAGTAGATCTCTTGCCGTTCCATTTGCCATACAAATTTCTTCCCTTCAATGACTCATATGATGATTTAGTGAGACAAATTTACTTGAAGGTAAAAAAAAGGGCTTCTCACTATAGATATCTATCTCTCTTACTGACGTTCTGATTAATCACACTGGAAAATTTGCAGAAGTTTGATGCAGTAGTTGGGGATGTAGCAATAGTGGCGAAGAGATGCAAGTATGCGGACTTCACACATCCATATACAGAATCAGGATTGGTGATGGTAGTCCCGGTTCGGAAATCAAGCAACAAGGCATTGTTATTCATTAAGCCCTTTTCAAAGGTGATGTGGATTTTAATAGTCATCGTCAGCATCTACAATGGCTTTGTAGTATGGCTGATAGAGAGAAGTCACTGGCCTGAGCTAACAGGCTCTGCATGCCGTCAAACGGGAAGCTTTCTCTGGTTATCCTTCAGCACACTTTTCTCCTTAAATGGTAGTAAAAATCAATTAATTCATCATTAGTTGGTTAATTAGCATAATTAATTTCTGTTCTTTTTTTTTCGATGTGATAACTGAAAAAAGGAGAAAGACTACACAACAATCTGTCGAGGATGACGATGGTGGTGTGGCTCTTTGTCGCACTAATCATAAGCCAGACTTACACGGCTAATCTCGCCAGCATACTTACTTTGCAACGCTTGGAGCCAACAATTGATAACATCGAATCCTTGCAGAAGAGCAATGCAATCGTTGGTCACTCTAATTTATCTTATGCTGCAAGTTATTTGACTGATGTGTTGAACTTGAAGAAGAGAAACCTTAGGGGTTACTCGTCTCTTGAAGATTACGCCAACGACCTTAAAAGCGGAGAGATTGGAGCAATATTTCTTGAAGTTGCCTTGTCCAAAATCTTCCTGGCAAGGTTTTGCAAAAGCTTCACCACAGCTGGACCTACATACAAAGTTGGAGGCCTTGGATTCGTAATATTCATTCTTTCTCTGGATTTTCATCTCCTTACAGAACGTTTGAATAGAATTTGATACGTTTAATTAACGTGGCGCAGGCATTTCCAAAGGGATCTTCGCTGCTACCAAGCGTGAATGAAGCACTGCTGACGGTATCCGAAAGCGGGAAGCTAAGAGAGTTGGAGACAAACATGATTACAGAAGAGAAATGTATAGAAGCGGATTTGGACGATGACATTCCGAGTCTCAGCCTCAACAGTTTCTGGGTATTATTCGTACTGACAGGAGCCACATCAACAGTTGCTCTCATGATTTATGCATCTCACAACCACTGGAAAATTCATCAAAATTTGCTGGTGCATAGAAAAATTCGGACGCTGATGTTGACTTTTACGGAGCGTTGGGGGAATTCTGGACGGCCATTCTTTAGAAAATTTAGCCATTCGGGTTCTCTTCCAACCTCTCAGAACGTAGGTGAGGCAGGGAGTCCAAGCAGTTTGAGCATTGAAACCATAACGTAGAAGAGGTCAAACAAATATAATAATTGCTTTATTTTACAAGATATTCTTAATTCTGTATCTTTGTAATAAAATAACTTATTTAAATATAAC
The DNA here is from genome assembly GCA_026122585.1 of Anacardium occidentale. Taxonomy (NCBI): domain Eukaryota; kingdom Viridiplantae; phylum Streptophyta; class Magnoliopsida; order Sapindales; family Anacardiaceae; genus Anacardium; species Anacardium occidentale. The sequence goes on from JAJEJH010000265.1 coordinate 13,124, forward strand.
TTTATCTCATCTAGAACAACTTTTCAAACCGATAAACTCTAACAAGAAATATATTCCCCATGTCGCATAATTTTTTTCCCTAGATCGCATAAATTTTTGGTATAGAGTAAATGCAGTTTTTTTATGCAATCGAGGTAATCGTAATTAATTTTTTATATGATCAGAGTAAGCATTTTTATATGTATTTTTTTATACAATCAGATGGTTAAGCATCCTTTTTTTACAAGTATGATATTTTTGGAGTTTAAGCAAAAATTTTCTTATATATTATTTACTATTATTGTATTATTAATCAGAATGTCATTTGTGATCGTCATAGTTTAGTATAAAAAACAATAAAGTTTGATTAAAGATAATATAAAAAGTTCTATAGAGAAAAACAAAAATAAATTATTCCCAAAAAGGAAGTTTATGGTATGATATAATTAGAAAGTCTAAAATTAGATTAATTTGCAATAAATTATGTTGAAAGGTGAAGGGGGTCCATTGAGTTGAAATGTGTATAAACAAAACACTAATGCTAGGTTGATAGAGTAATGAAAATTTGAAATATATGTGTGATAGGATGAGCATACATGGAAATCACGAACATGATCTTTACAATGGGTATGACAATGCATGTAAATAGGGAATGTTTGATGATGGATGATTTCTTAAGGTTGAAAGACTCAAATTTTCATCATATAAAGCATTGAAATATTGTCAAAATTGTTAGGTATTTAAGTTCAAATTATAATATACGATTATACATAAAGAAGTGAACAGTTGTGCATGACCAAGATTAAAGATGAAGTGGTCATGCATGGGTGTACGATAGTAAATCCATGACACAATACACGATCATGCATCTTTTATAAAAATAATCATAAACTCAATATCATATGATCATGATGTTAAATATTTATTGTACGATCGTTACTGAGTAATGATGCACGACTATAACTCAAGAGAATGCACACCCATGCATAACTTTAAGGTGAACAATTTTGTAAGGATTAGTCACAACCGTGCATATAAGACAAATTACCCTAATACCCCTATGCATAAGTGTTAAGATTTGGGAAAGTACTGAGAAACCTTAATAATGAAATTTTAAGATTAAATATAGGAAATAATTATCCAAATGCATGAAAGATTACATACATCATGAATGAAATAGATTTAAATTAAATTAAAAAAAGGCTATAAAAAATTAAAAATGATAAAATTTTTTACCAAGTTCAAGATAAATTCCAATAATATTTGCCAATATATTTACGATATTTTTGGAGAATCAAATATCAAAATGCCATTAAACACGTTAAGCACAAAAGAAATTTAAACGAAGTGGCTACAACAAAAATCACCCTTTTCTTTTCACACCCCAAAAAAAATACTTTACTTCCCTTCCCCCCCAAAAAAAAAATCATATTAATCATAAATTAATAAATTAAAAAAAAAACCCCACCATTTTTCCCTCCCAAAAAAAAAGCACACAAAACACTGTTACAAAGCTATTGTCACTGCTCTATCACATCACTCCACGTGTCCCGCTTCAAATCTTTATCTTATCATAGACCCCACCTAATAATAAATAATAATGAAAAGATAAACCAAGTGGGAACACATCACGTGAAGGCCCAATTAGCGGAATATGCACCACAGCCTTTTTCTTTTTTTTTTATTTTTTTCCCCTTTTTTCGTGACCATTAATTATCCGTTCATGCCATGGCGTCAGTTTTCACCGGCTGCGGCTGCTGTGACGGTGGCTGTTGCTGCGGCGGTGGCGGCGGCATTGCAGAATTATTGGAGCTGTTGTTGTTCATTTTCTTGAGGTTTTGTTGATGATAAACTTGCCTTAGTCTCTCTATTTCTTTCTTAAGAGCCTCTTGATGAGCTGAAATTCATGCAGTGATGATAAATAATTAGTCACGGTTAATCGTAATTTTAATATGATTAAGGCACTAAAAACTACATGCTTTAATAAAATAAAACAAGCCAACTTTATTGCATAAAAAAGGTTATAAAAAAAAAAAAACCCGACAAGATATGATGATTAATGCATAATAAAAGAGATTAGGGATCTTCAACTCAAAATTAATTACATAATTAATTATTAAACTCAGTTCAAAGAGAATTATATCTATCTATTTAATCATTTAAATCATTTCTTTTCAAACCAGCCACCATTCATGAAGGAAGGAAGCTGAACATGTTCATGAAGATGGAAGAAGAATCATTATGTTTTGTAAATGATTATTCATCATATATATTTGTTAATTATCATGAAAATAATTGAACAAATAAAATAGAGAGATAGATCTTCCTGACCATCTTTGAAGATCTTGTCTTGAGCCAAAGCTGCAATCCGCTGCTTCAAGGCACTGTTGTCAACATTCAGAATCAACCTTTGATGATCCAAAAACGCAACTCTTGGGGACAATGCAGATACTTCAGTCTTCATTTTGCATTCAGAATGGTTTCATTAAAGTGAGAACGAAAAGAGGAACAAAAACAAGAGTTGATTGATTTCTACCTGCAATGATGTCACGCTCCTTTCAAGCTCTGAAATATATTGCAACTTTCTCACTCTTGATCTCTGAGCTGATTGGCGATTCGCCAGAATTCTGTAACAAATCCATCAAACAGTTTACTCATACAACTTGCTACGTGGGTTGTTATTATTCTTGTTATAATTTGAGTTTATAATAATAAGTTATCGATGTTTTACGTGTGTACCTCTTGACTCGCTTTGGATCGATGATGGTGTCGCCGTTAGAGGTTGGAGGTTGAGCTGGTTGTTGTTCAGATTTGCATGAGCTCTCCGCCTCCCTAGGCTCGTCCTTGGGCTGCTGTTGCTGATCCATATGCGCTGTTTTCTCTTCATTGTTGCTGTTTTCGTCGGAGGGCGTGGAGGGGTTAGAGGAGGAGTTAGTGGGAGGAAGATTGTTTGACATATCGTCAGAGAACATGGACATAAGTTGCTCATCATCAAGACGATCGAAGCAGTTAGTTTCAGGCATGTTGTTGATGGCATTACTACCAGAATTTCTGCATTCTTCCACCAACGGAGGGTCAAGAAAAGCGACTGAATCGCTTATGGAGCGACGATGGGCGCCGCGGCGGACGGAGGAAAAGTCCAGAAACTCATCAACCCAAGAGGGTTGATTGCCGTTCTGGTTAGTATTTAGGGTCATAGTGGCAATGTTGGCGAGATGATGATTAGAGTGATGGTTGTGAGAAATAAAGGAGGCGGCAGAAGGCAATGTTTGGTGAGAAAAAGAACTCCAATTATGGCTCACATTTGGCTTAGGAGGCAGTTGCGCCATTTCCCACTAAATAAAGAAAAAAAGGAGAAACCTGGTCGACAGACTCTAACAAAATCTTGAGAGTCCGAAAAACACTCAGAAGCAGCAGATTAGAGGGCATATAAAGCGGAAAGAGGGAGGAGGAGAGATAGATATGAAATTACATGACCCGAAACAGCGTAGATTCTTTACATGATTTTTGATTATGTAAAATATTTTCAAGGGCAATAGGCTTTGGTGTGGAGGGGCACATGGGGGGGCGAATAGGGACAGCTAGCAACAGCTGGGGAGGGGCTGGGGACTCGACGGTTTCACTGGAAAGTAGCAGAGTAAGCTTAATAACTGGAGGAATCAGCCACCACGTGCCGATGTGACCCCTCTCCTTTCCATTACACCTGACATAATATATAAACAAAGTATAACCTATACTTCTGTCTTTTGATCATACGTTAAATTTATTAAAAAATTTTGTTATATTTTTTATAAAATTATTAAAAAACAAAAAAAAAACTCTCAAATTAAATTAACTTACATTCCAAAAAATTTAGTAAATAATTTGTGCATTCCTAATTTATCTTAATTTCAATTAAAAACTATTTGTAAAAGCATCAATGACATATTATAAAATGTTTTGAGTTAAGTGTAATTTTTAAATTGCTAGGGGTGGTATCAAAATTGTCAAGGAGTTTTATGAATTTTAAGAAAATATGAGGGTGTTTTTGAAAAATTTGATTTTAATATATCCCTCCATAATTTCGATAACTATAATTAAACCTCTAAATAAATTAATATAATAAAACAAATTTGAATTATAAGTGTCATATTATAAATATTGAATATATAAATATATTTTTAAAATATACAATAATGAATATAATAATTTTTTAAACAAGATAAGAAATTTCTTCACCCCTAACAAGTTTTGAAAAATGACACTTACATCTCCCGTTACACATACATATTATATTAATAATTGATGAATATAATACAAATATTTGTTGATAGATAAATTAATAATTGATTTTAATAAGTGAGTGTTTTTTTAAACTTTAATACTTATATAATACATAACTTATACTTCCTCGATAAATATAAGAATTTAAGTGTGTATGTACGGTTTGTGTTGATTTTTATACGAATTTATACCTCTAAAGGACCCCTCATTTATATTCCAACCTTGTGTTGGATTTTCCTAACTTGTATGCTATACCCACTTCATTTATTATAACTTAATATTCTACCGAATTTTGTATATTTTCAATGTCCCTTTGACTTTTGATGAATTATAACTTGATAATCATTTTTTTATAATCAAAAGCATCATTTGAGTTATAGAATAATATCATTTTGTAATGAATTTATTCAATCATCCATATTGATAACTTTAAAGATTCATAATGCATTTGTGTACAAATATTTTAAAAATTCATAGAATTTAAATAGATGTCAAGATAAAAGAAGGATTTAAATCATATAAAATCTTGTAAGATTTGAAAATGTAAGAATAAGATAGTATGTAAGATTGAGAATTATTTATATAAAAGAAAGATATACAAGTAGGGAAGAAAATGATATGGTGGGTGGGGGGGGAAGGGGGGAGTGGGGAGGGAGGAAGATACAGGGGAGGGGAGATGATGAGCTGTGAAAGAAAGTGAAGGTATAAGAATCATGCCCTCCTCTTGCTCTCCACCCATGTGAACCGTTTGCAAGAGCCAACTTTCTTTCCTTTGTCTCCAAATCAGACTCACATGGAGGCCTGCCTCTGTCTCTTTTCTCTCTCATTCACAAGCCAACTTCCTGGCACCTTCCATCATCCCTTGTTGGCATTTATGTTCTTTATTTAATGGAACTACTTAGGAGACACTAATAATGATTAGTGAAAAGGGTGGAAACCTTGGAGGTCATCTTAAGTACTTGTGTCATCTAAATGTACCCTCCTCCCTTTCTTTTTGCGAACTTCAGTAAAGAAAATTTCGAAAGCTTACGGAGTTCCATGTGCGAGGTACTAATAATAATCATGATTGTTGGCTTTAAACTCACCATTAATCCCACTAAATATATTCTGTCAGAGTAGGACTCAATATACAAATCTCAGAAATGAGGGCTTGCATGTGCATGTCATTACTGGCAGAAGGAGAATTAAGCTTATTTTTATCATTTGATCCCAGAAAACTGTAAAGTGCCGGAAAGAAAATGCCGTACAGAAGAGGGGAGAAGAAGGAGTACTATTCAGTTTTCTGCCATGAAAATGAACTGATGAACTAAGAAAGCATTATTGCACGTGGGAAGGAGAAAACATAAGGCCCTACTTGTTCCTTTCACCTAATAATTAATAAATAAATAAATAAATAACACCATGAAAACTCAGACGCGTTAGCCCATTACACTAAAAAGAAGCAATCTTTGGTGGTCACCACTGCCCTCCACCCCTTTGCATTGAATCTTGTGATTTTTTTGTTTCTTTTCAGATCATAATTGGGTAATTGACTTGTTTCCAGTTTTCAGTTATGGAAACAGCGAGCTTGTTTGATAATCAAAAAAATAAAAATCTTGATTAGTAATTGCAGAGTGTAAAAGTGGGGATGGTGGAGTTCTTAAGGCAATGAATGTTGATAAATCCAACAGTGAGGTCAAGTTCTTTGAACAATGTTGAATTATTATTATTATATATAATGAGTAAAAGGCAAACCATGTCTCTGCTTTTTATATGCTGGAACTTCTGTACACATCCATTTCCAAAATAAAAGATGCGTACCATCCACCCCTTTTTACATATAATTCAATCATTTCTACTTTGCTTTCTTACCACCAACATTTCCCCGCTTTCTAAATTTCTATTATATAATTCTTTTTGAAAAAAAAACAAACTATTTAGTTTTTCTAAAATGTTTAAAATTCATCATGAATTTCCCCATCTTAAAAATCCTCTACAAGTGCTGCAATTTACAGCCAAGAAGCTTAAAGCTTGTCCAATGAAGCCATGGAAAATGAAAATAAGGTGTTATGTTCCTCTTTAGATTACAAAGAATTCTTCTTTCTATTTCTGAATTTAAATAATGGGTTTTGCTGTCTTCAGAGCATATGGATATTTATTGACATTAACATGTGCTCTGGCTTCTACCATTATCATGTCTCAAAAATAAAAAATTGCTTTGCAATTAATAAAAAATGGGGAGGAGCCTCATTTGTTAACACAATTTGTGCAACAGTTAAATAGTTGAAATTGCATTCAAATATGTAATTTCCAAAATGCAGTAATTATGTAGTCTCAACCATCAAAAATGCTTTGATCTAATGGTGTTCATAAATCGTGTAAAACAGTCAATAATTTTGAATTATAAACTCGACTCCAAAAGGACACATATCTGTGGATTGCATATCGATTATTGTTTTTACACTTATGGTATTAAACAAAGCTGACAACAGGGCAGCCTTAAACACTACTAAGGAACAGCTAAAAGGATTCCTATATGTGTTGATTCATTTCAGCTTTAACGATTTAGGTTTGTATACATTTACTGCTATTATTATAGGGGGAATAAGTAATGCTTGAATATTGATCGGATCACTTACATGAACACGGCTCAATGGTGTCCATTCCGGCTCTCCTCAACACGTCCATTATCAGTTGCTTCACAAGAGAAATGGGATCTTAACCCGGTCCAGCACTGGTAATAATCTTGATCCATAGAGGGAGATTCAAGAGCCCACGGGCAGATTCTGGGAATTAAACATGATTCAAACATAAAGGCCATGGTATCAGTGATTTTATATGGCCCTGCCTCATTTCCGCCTGCAACAGTGGCCTACATCAAAAGGAGTTATTAGACCAGGATTTCTTGTCAAAGATAAGAACAGCTCAAAAACCTACAGCCAGTAAACCAACTGAGCTGTCACGACATATGGTTATTAATCAAAGAAAAGTAAAAAAAAATAATAATAATAATTATAACTTTTGAAGTATGAACACGCTCAAATAAAAAGTTTGGTACTCCACAATATTATCATTTGTCCACTTTCTTCAAATTTTTTTTACTCAAAAGTCTTAGAATGAGTACGTAATTTGGTCCCCAGAGCAGCGCATATATCAAAATTGTGAACCAGAGTTATACCTCAAATGTCTTGGTATCAGGACCATGGGGAGTCATACAGCTGTGAAGGCTTGCACCGCCAGGGAGAAAACCATCTGCTTTTGCCTTGAAAAACATAAAAAGAGGATAAATTGTATCAATAAATGGTAGGTTATCACAGCATAAATTGTAAAAACTCCTACGAAATGAAGGTATTTGTACCAAAGCATGAATTTGCAAACATAGTTAACTTCCCCTTCTGTATGCCTAGCAGTTGTCAATGTCTTTCATTTTTATTTTTTTCGAAATAGACACGCTTAAATCCATATTAAATCTCTGGTCAATCCTGGTGTACGTTGCATTACATCCAAAAAATCTCTTAATCAACTCCAGGAGACCAGCTATCACCAAAATCTTACCAGGTAAATGAAAACACTGAGCAAATCACACTAAAACAGAGATTTGACTATTCTTCTATATTTAAATGCACTTAGAACATGAATTGGACATTTCAAAATACAGAACATGAATTTTCAACCTTTCCGCAATAAAAATTATAACAATAACCAAATTTTTTGTCATTTGCATTGCAAAACCAAGAGCACAAGGTAAGATTGTGTTTCTCATCACTCAGAATGGTAAAACTAAGACCACATAAGATATAAAGCAGAATTTGGTAAATATATACCTCATATCCACCATATATCAGGCCCATAAATTCACTCATGCAATTACGATGGTAATATGGAGGTCGGAATGTATGCTCAGCCACCAACCATCTAGGAGGGAAAATGACAAAATCAAGCAATGCCACACCAGGTTTATCTGTTGGTGCTGTAAGAACTGCAAAACATAACACAATTCCATTTTACAAAATAAAACATAAGTTACAAATTATGAAAAAGACAAGAATTATGGAGAAAAGGAACATGAGAACACAGATTTACCTACCTGTATTTATAGATGGATCACCATGATCAATTAAGACAGTATTAAAGGGGCAGAACTTACTGAGATCATACTGCAAGTAAAGATGTTTTAGTTAATATAACAGAAATGAGGCTGATTATGGTAACCTTATAACAAAGTCGTCCTTCTGAATTAGTTTAAATTTTCATCTGATCATTTTAATGCTTGGAAAAACAGAAAAGGCAACAAAATGCCTCTCTTCATCCAACATATTCAAATCAGTGGATCAGGACAACACATACCTTATATGGCACATAATTACCATGCCAAGCAACTACATTAAAAGGAGAAAAATCTTGTTTTGCAGTAAACAGTTCTCCACCAAACTTCTGCACAATCGTATATCCTGGACAGGATTTATCTTCAAACCATGCTTTTGGAACTAGGAAATCCCTTGGTGCGGCAAGACCATTAGCTCCTACATGCAATCAAAATTATGTTTTCCTCTGTCTTACACTTTCAATGCTCAATAACATAAGTTATACAGGATGATACAATAACTATAATAATTATACACTTTTATCATTTGTATGAAACTAATGAAAAAATATATTATGCACCTATTGGTCCAAGATCAGGAAGCTGAAAATGAGTGCCAAAGATCTCTGCAACATAGCCACGTGATGGGCCATCTGGTAAACTTACATCAAAGCGAAACCCTTGGGGTAAAACAGCAATTTCACCAGGAGAGACTTGTAATCGTCCACATTCAGTGGTAATCCACAGCCCTATACAACCAATACAAAGTACCACAATTAAAACTCTCAAAAAAGAATATACTCCTGAATAGACTCTCAATCGGCCAAGCAGAAAACAGAGTTTAATAAAATTTTGTTAACCAATTACTGAAATGATAGTAGACAAATTTCTAATCACCAAACGATGTATATGGGTAAGAAGAAAGTTGTAAAAACAGAGATAAGGAAAATCCCAGTCATATAAAAAATGTTTCTGAAGGGAGACTACAAAGAGAAAAGGTGTCTCCCAAATATCGATTCCATAAAATGAAACAAGTACCAGCAAGCAGGTTCCAAAAATGATGTCACTCACTCAAATCTGGAAAAGATTGCATTTCACTTACTTCCTTTTTGGGGAACAACCAAAAAGTCACCATCTGCATTGCAAAAGGCAGAGTTTTCCATTGATTTGTTGGCAGCGTACCTACAGGTAAACAAATTCTCATTCTTAGCAAAACACATGTATAGCCTACATGTATATTCAACAACTATATTTTCCGTTATAAGAGCAATTAAGATGGTTTACATGCTAGAATCTGTAATCTTATCCAGCATATATCTGCTTCTTATTTTTATTAAAAGTTTCAGAACTCAGAAAATGAATAATATGTAATTAATCATATGAAGATGGTTATGGAATATCAGTTACATGTGAATAGCGTATCCATGCCGAAGAAACGAGCTGCCAGCCCCACATATTGTGTACAATCCATCAATGAAATCCGTGGGTGAATCAGGAATGTCCACCGGCCTCCACCGTAACTGAGTCGGGGTAGTAGAACTGTTAGATTTGTCAAATTCACTGACAAACCTTCCGTGAGCGGGCACTCGAGACTTGAATGGTTCATGTGTAACCGATGGCTTTATCCTGTATAACCAACTGCTCAAAAAAACCCACAAAAACATATGAATCAACAACAGAACAATTGCAATTTCTCAGCAGAACAAGAATATGTTCGGTTGATAGAATTAAATATGTTCTAAAATCTATGTACTCATTAAGTTTGCTAGACTGACAAATTAATGGAATTACATATGTCAACATTCGATAGTGATCATACATGCAACAAAATGTTATCAAATTTAATATCACATAAGTCGTTAAGTAATTTCCTGTATGACACTAAATTATATAAACAGTGGCATAATCTAATTGTTCTCTTAACTCCAACTGATCAAGACTAACCTATAACAATTTATAATCAAAATGGACAGCTTCATTATTTTTGTGCTAACATTATAAACAGGATTAAATCGGAAAAAACAGGAAGTGCTGAGTTTTTTAATCGTTTCTAAAAATTAAGTCTTTATTTCCGCCTACTATGAGCGAAAAGAACAAAAAAATATAATAATTCCTAAAAATAAAGGAACCTGCGTTGATTAAGCTTGCGAGGACAAGTAAAGGAAGTGCCGGAAAGCTGTTCGGCATAGAGACCGTAGGGGCAAAGGAGAGGATTATTCTGTCCACGTGGCAGAGCACCGTCGATGGCCTCAGAGGAGAAAGAGTTGCCGAATCCTGATTCGTATGCGAGATCAGAAAAATCAGCGCCTTGGATTTTGGTAGGAGGGGAGGATGATTGCTCCTTCTCCATAATAACTGTAAGCTTCAGCTAAAAGCTCGAATGTCATGGCGACGATCATAACAGGATATCATTTTATATACAAAAAAAAAAAAAGACGATATGAAGATGGACATGATGACGTGGCACTGTGATTGCGTGACTTGTTATCTCTTGGACCGGTGTGTTTTATGCGATGAGGGCAGGTTGCGGTGATTGTACGACTCTGATGTGTCGAGATATTCATGTTCTGATTATAAACAAATAAATTAAGCTAATTTAAAATTTTATAATTTGTTTTAATTACTTTATAAATAAGGAAAATTTCATTTTTAATTTTTTTAATAAATAATAATATTATATTTATTAAAATTTGTGTTAAAGCTATACATTAAACATAATTAAGGCCAAACAATATATTTTTATCCAAAGTTTTTTTTAAATGACAAACTTTTATTCATAAAATTTTAAAAAGTTAAGAATCTATCTATTGACAAAAGATAAAAAGATATTTTTATCTTTTTAAATAAAAATTTTAAAAATAAATTTTATAAAAATGATTAAAATATAAATTTAAAATAAATTAATAAATATTTAAAAAAGTAATCACTACTACCGATAGCATCGCCAGTTGCAATAGTCGATCTTAATTTCATCAGGTAACTAGAAATAGTTATCTAATTCTATTAGTAGTCTGATCTGGTCGTCGAAAATTTAGTAGAGGTGGTCAAATTTGGCTATCTCTGCCATCTAAAATGGCTTGAAATGATCAATGTCAACCATTTAAGCATTTTCGACCCTTTTCGATAACGGAAGAGGTCAAATTTAGTCACCTCTGTCAAATCTTTGATGGTTAGATTCGATCATTAATAGAAATAGGTAACAGTTTTTTATCATCTAGTAAGATTAACATTCGTTATTACCACAGACAATATTATCGATGACAGTAACAGTTTTTTATTTTATATTTTTAAAATTTGTATTATTATTATTATTTTAATGTTATTTTTTTTTTATATTATTAATATTAAATTATATTTTAATTTTAATTTTATTGATTTTTATTAAAAATATTTTCATCTTTTAAAAAAATAAAAGTAAATATGTGACTTTAAATTTTTATACGTGAAAATATATCGTTTAGGTGGTTTTGCCTATAATTAACTATGGTTAAACTCATGTAACAAACATCAATTATATCACATTATTAATAGGCATGTGCCTAAATTTAAAGAACCGTGGCATCCGTAAATTTTGACTAAAGCTCCGGGGAAACCAAATACCACTATTTTTTTTTTTTTTTTGGTAATAAGCTAAAACGATTATCCAAACTATGGGGGTGAAAATGTTAATATCCCCGTTGTTGAGTGCTTTGATGGCAAGATTGGGAATTCAATTGGTTTGGCAATTATTATTGCCATTGACAGAGTATCTCCGCCCTAGTTATTAATTTTAAATATGTTTTGGGTGTACTCGATACAAAGATGTGGTTTATATATTTTTAATATGGTTTATTAAATTTATTAGGCCAAAGGACAATTTCCCACCCATAGTTTGAGGCGGAGACAAAGTCCCACCCGCAAGTTTTCAAAAACCTGGTCTCCCACCCATAGAAAGAATTTAATATTAAATAAAATACTAAACAGTAATATTTCAAGGACAATTTTGTCTTCTTATGATTAAAATTTTATAAAATAATAAAATAAATTTTATATAAATTTTAAAAAATTAAAAAATTTTAAAAAAATTTTAAAAAGTTTTAAAAATTAAAAAATAATAAACTGGCCACAGCTGCCATGCTGGCGGCGGTGGCCGTTGATAGCCGCACCAAGTGGCCACCCCCGGCCACCTGGTTCCAGGGGAGGCCAAATCGGGCCTCCCCGTTGGGTGGAGGCAGCCAGATCGGCC